>CM060612.1:11783245-12105745 GCA_030578255.1 Tiaroga cobitis
AGAGACAGACAGAGAGGCAGACAGAGAGGCAGACAGACAGAGAGGCAGACAGAGAGACAGACAGAGAGACGGACAGACAAAGAGACGGACGGACAGATGGACAGACAAAGAGACGGACAGACAGACAGACGGACAGACAGAGACATACGGACAAACAGACGGACAGATGGACAGACAAAGAGACGGACAGACAGACGGACGGACAGACAAAGAGACGGACAGACAGAGAGACGGACAGACAGAGACATACGGACAAAGAGACGGACAGACAGACGGACGGACAGACAAAGAGACGGACAGACAGACGGACGGACAGACAAAGAGACGGACGGACAAAGAGAGAGACAGACAAAGAGATAGATGGACAGACAAAGAGACGGACAGACAGACGGACAGACAAAGAGACAGACGGACAGATAGACAGACAAAGAGACATACAGACAAAGAGATGGATGGACGGACAGATGGAGAGACGGACAGACAGATAAGACAGACGGACGGACAGAAGGACAGACAAAGAGACGGACAGACAAAGAGACAGACGGACAGATAGACAGACGGACAGACAGATAGACAGACGGACAGATA
This sequence comes from Tiaroga cobitis, assembly GCA_030578255.1. NCBI lineage: Eukaryota > Metazoa > Chordata > Actinopteri > Cypriniformes > Leuciscidae > Tiaroga > Tiaroga cobitis. The sequence continues at coordinate 11,783,834 of CM060612.1, forward strand.
GACAGACGGACAGATAGACAGACGGACAGATAGACAGACGGACAGACAAAGAGACAGACGGACAGACAAAGAGAAAGACGGACAGACAGACGGACAGACAGACAAAGAGACAGACAGATGGACGGACAGATGGACAAACAAAGAGACAGACAGACAAAGAGACAGACAGACAGACAAAGAGATAGACAGATGGACAGATGGACGGACAGACAAAGAGACAGACAGACAAAGAGACAGACAGACAAAGAGACAGACAGACAAAGAGACAGACAGACAAAGAGACAGACAGACAAAGAGACAGACAGACAAAGAGACAGACAGACAAAGAGACAGACAGACAAAGAGACAGACAGACAAAGAGACAGACAGACAAAGAGACAGACAGACAAAGAGACAGATAGATAGACAGACAGACAGATAGAGACAGACAGATAGAGACAGATATGTACATTTACACAAACTGACGACCAGCCTCAACTTTCAGACGCCATATTTATACTTTTAGCTCAACTGTCACAAAATGGAAAGCACAGGATTGTGGAATATAAAGGCAGTGAAGGATACATCTATGCTGCCTTTAAAACTCGATCAGATGAAGGCATCTCAGGAGACGGAGTGAAACTAACATTGCATTCAGATGTGCCCTGATGCCTTCCTACCTTCGAATGCTTCCTCTGAAGGCATCATTGTTAAGCTTTCATACGCAACCAGTGTGATGAAGAGAAGATTTTATTTGTAAATAATTTTCAATATAAAAGATTAGGAGTGTACCAATCCTATATCAAGATTGGCGTGAATATTTTACTAATTTTTCTAGTTGCTGCTGTTACATTGATTTATATTTGCTGTACTTTCTATTTATCACCAATATAAGGTTTATTATAATTTACTTGCGCATTCTGATGCAACGGACTGAAGCAAAACCCTTTATGATTCTTTGCTGAAATTCAGTTTTATAACTAAACAGAACATGAACATGGAGGAAAGCAGCAGCAGATACCTTATAAATCTCCTCATACGTCTCCTCATCGATCTCCACAGTCGTCACGGTCTCTTCAACATCGCCGAGGATCATGTTTAAGTGCTGGTCATAGGCCTAACGTAAAATATTATATATGTTTGATATCACATAATCATGCACAATTAAACAATTTCTAATTTTGGTGATCCAAAACATTAGCATTGATGTTTCAAATCATTTTTGTACAGCATGGTGTATAAATACTGTACACACACACACACACACAATGTATTATATAATATGATATTATATATCATAAATGTAGTTTGTTGTCTATATCCTGTTGAGCATGAACTTTGAGCCAGTGTTGTTTGATAACGCCACTGAAAAGTTAAAACAGGTTTCGTTTATCATTGTGTTGTTGTGAATTATAGAAATACACCAGTATTAAAAGGAAGGACAACTGCACACAAGTACCGACTGAATGAATGCATGAATGCTGTCTCTGTGTGTGTATGTGTGTGTGTGTGTGTGTGTGTGTGTGTGTGTGTGTGTGTGTGTGTGTGTGTGTGTGTGTGTGTGTGTGTGTGTGTGTGTGTTCTCACGTGCAGTCTGCCGCGCAGCTCTCTGTCGTTCCTCATCTTCACATAGATTCTCTCATCCAGACTCAACCGGATCAGATCCAGAGGCTCTTCTACAGTGTTGGTGGTTTGTTGCTGCAAATTAAATTTCAGTAATATAGGCTTTATTGTAATGGATGACCATATGAGCAACCGTCTGAGACCTGCTGAATATTTAAACTGCCTCGACGTAGGCTACTTCTGTGTTCAGACATGAATGAAAACACCAGATATGTTTCAGCTCCACTATTATCAAACCATTAAAAACATTCTTGTAAATGCAACAAAATATCATACCTGCTCAGCGTCGTCCGCCATCTTTCAAAGTTACCCAAAATGCTTTTCGTTTGTCTTAGCTGGATGCTATTGAAATCATTGGGCGGCAAATGTATGTGTTTCCTGTTAAACCAATGCGTTCCTCCAGAGGGCGCGCGAAGGCCCAGAAAACTGAGTCCCCCTTTGAGTCTCATTCAAATCTTACAACAGTTTGTGTCTTATGTGAGAACTGTGTGTATAAAACCTACTATAACATTTTAAATGTATTCGTTTTAACTACTGTTAGCTGACATATAAATGAACATTTGCTCAACCAATCTCTCTAAAAACACTTTTTAAAAATACATGTCCAGTAACCTCAAACGTCTGTGATTGGTTCATTCTGGCTAGCGTTGAGAAAAGTAACAGGTAACACATATTAACGCTGTTTACCGTTACATGCGCCCTGATAGTGTCACAGAGAAAAGTTAAAATAGGCTATATGTATTTTTCAGAATCTAAATATTAAGTGGATCTTTTACCCATGTTGCCTAAGTGGTTTAGTTTGCCATTCTCACGAAAGATACTGTGCTCTTGTAATGTCCACAGGATGGAGGCAGGAGACACGTTTCAATCATAGACAGTAAAAGAAATGGACACAGCGACCCCATTGATTTCAACGGAGAAGACTTGAAGCCCGATTATTGCACTTCCTGTCTGATGTCTGAGCGACTGCGCAGGCTCAAACTGAGCGTGACGACAGTCTGATTGTTGAAAATCTTCTAGTAGCTGTGCCAAGACAAATCTGAACCCCCTAATTCCTCAAAAACGTTGTTGAAATATTTTGTCCCGTTGCTTTTATGGACTCTCTATTTATGAGCTTCTCCCTTGACTTTGTACCTTCATGTCCCCCCGATTGCCTCATAGACAGTAAAAGATTGCCGCGAGCTTCTCCTCCTGTCTGTACGGTAATGTCTCTATTGTGCGACAGAAAGTCCCGTGGTTATGACGCAATATTTAGCCTATTTTTACAAAAACGGCTTCTACGGGGTCGTAACGTAAGATACAAAGTAATGGAGCATTTTATACATTGTCGTGTTTCTTTAGAAATAAATAATCGACAAATTAAGCCTTTGGACGCCTCAGATGTAAAGTTATTCGCTGTAAAAGTGACGCCAAAATGAATGGGAGTCAATGGGATGATAACAGCAGGTGAAGTTCTGCTACAATGGCGGCTCCCGCGAGGCTTCAACTTCCGGCTGATGGATTACCCCCTTGGTTTCAATCTTCTTTGGTGGTATAAATTCTTGAGGCTTGCAATTACTAATTAAGCAATCAAATGTTTTATAAACAAATCGAGTAATTTACATTTCAGACAAAAATTAGCTGCTTGTATAGCCTACTTCTATTTTACATAGGCTTGGTCAATAGAAGTTGAGGGGACATTCTAAAACACTTAACATGGGGAAAAACTTTGCTTAATACTGACAGTGATATTAAAATACTAAATTCAGTAAACACCTTATTAATCAACCATACAATGTAGGTCTAAAGAAGAGCAGATGAGCCCATGACCGCAACACGTTTAATTATAGCCTAGTGTTTTCCTCCAATAGGAAAACATAGAATGTCCCAAATCGGGGTGCTTGACTAGGTCTGTTTGTGTGTGTGTAAACTGGTTAAATCATGCTATCGGAAATTTCCTACTTCCCACTTCTGAAGTCGAAACTAGCTAAACGATAATTCCAATAGCACATGAAAGCAGCACAATTGTGAATATATAGCCTAGCATACATGTAGCCTAAAGCCCTTTGCTCTCAATGCACAAAACATTTTAAACAATTTAACACATAGACCTACTCTTTTTCTCTCTTTTTTTTAAGAAATCTGTGAGAACATGTACAAATGATTTAAAAATAAGAAATCTTGATAACCCCCTCTTTTGAAGTAGGTGAGACTTTGTGGTTCTTTTTCTTGTGAGGCGCAAGACCAGTGGAACATTTTACAAGAACATTTCTAAACTCATCGCAGGCCTACCTCACATGAGGTAAACTTTAGAGGCACTAAAACCACGTGTGCGTGCAGTTAGTGACCAAACTGCGAAAAAGTTCTGAGGTTGTTTACCCAGTGTTTTTTATTCATTCAAAAAGATGATTGTAACACAAAGATGATTGTAAAATAACACTCAGGTTCCTAAAAATAAATAATGCATATGGTCCTCTTTGATTTCAAAGTACAAAAATAAGTTAAATGGACAGTTCATCCAATATCAACATTTTTGTCATGTTGTTTCAAACATATGACTTTCTTTCTGCTCTGGAAAACAAAATGAGATTTTAGCATATCTGCTCAGTTTTTTATACAAGTGAATTGTAATTTATACAGTCAAGCTCTAAAATCACAAATAAAGTACCATAAATGTAACGTTTGGGCTATATTTATAGTCTTCTGAAGCCGCTATCTTTATGTGATGAAGAGTGAATTTGAAGTTCCCCTGTCAAATCTAACGCTTGAGAACAGTCAATGTGTTTAATATCATTCATTTGAGTGATTGAGTGACATTTTATTTCAGAAACCATGTAGACAGTTTGTATTGTAACAGCTTTATTGAACAAATACAACAACAACACACACACACACACACAGAGAGTATTATGAAACGGATAATGCAGTCAATCTGCCTGCTCATTATTGCACTCATTACAAGACTACTTACCAAATAAATACATATTGAAGTGAAATGAGTTTATTATGCGAGTATAGAGGATTCCAGAGTAGAGAGACATGAAAATATCACTGGAATTCAGTCGGACATTATCTGAACACTGAATATCCCTCAAGACAGTTTGCAAGTTCACAAATATCAAACATCAAACAAAACATTTCTAAAGCAAAATGTGCATTTCGAGGTTCAAATCTAAATGTATCAACATTACAGCATTGAACAGTAGGCTAATTCTGGCAATGTAATTGTCCATTCCACAAACTAAATGACAAAATGACAAGTAATTACTAATTACAGATGTTGTTAACTATTACATCCAAGTTCCAACTTACAATTCACTTTAACATTCCTATTTTAAATGAAACAGTCCCTTGCACAACACTTGGGGTCAAAAATAGCGAGCTAAATATGCGGATTAAAGCAACACCAAGCAACTTTTCCTCTGCGGTCGCCCTACAGGTTGGAAGCAGAATTGTCCATTACCACTGTCGTAAATAATTTAGCCTACCGCATCTACTGTCACGCGCACACATGCTCTCTGTTTATCCAGCACCGGCTTTGGAATCAACAATGGCCACAGACAAGGTAGAGTATGATGCATGATTTCATGAAAGTGTAGTTGTAATACTGTCGAGTACGCTCCACCTATCGGCAATTGTAACGGTTGCCGTAAAGCAAGTCAAATTTGTAGTTTTCGTATGTCTCATTCGCACTACAGAAATGCGACCCGATCTGGCAATCTTACACAGCGTGGATACTGTATGTCAGAGAAAGGACCGCAAGCGGTGGCATAAGTGCATTTCACCATGTCACGACTTGATGAACCACTGAAACGATTTTTAAAACATTTTTTTTAAGGTAAAAATTCTTACTTGTTGGTTTGAAGAGATCTGCATACTTATGCAATATGTGATACTTTTTCACAAACAGTGAGAAAGGAAAGCAAATGGTGTCAGATTTGATGTGTTCTTGATCCTGGCAGCTGTAGAAGCGCATATGTGCTGTTTATTTGCCTGGGCTGAAACCTTTTACATGGTGTGGAAATAACTCCTGTAGCGTACTGAAAAAACAACAACAATACATTTAATCTCTTCAGATGTGTTACAGTTTTCTGTAACACGTAATACAAACAATTCTGAACTGCCAGTAGCTTTAACTATGAAAAATAAAGATTCTTTATCGGCATTGATGGTTCTATAAAGAATCTTTAACATCCATGGAATCTTTACATTCCATAAAAGGTTCTTAAAAGTGGGAAAAGATTCTTTATAATGTTCTTCATACACTACAATAACAGGATTATTTTAAGAACGGTACACTGAAAGGTTCTTTTGGAAAACCAAAATGGTTCTTATGGCATCACTGTGAAAACCCCATTATGAAACCTTTATTTTTAAGATTGTACAACTACTTCAAATGTGAAAGGTGCATATTAGAATCCATAAAGGCATACGCTTGAAAACACAAGAAGTGATAACACAGGAATAGTCCATCCAGCAAATAAATCAAATGAAATGAACTGTTTTGCCCAATACAGTAAAACCTGGGTCCAGTGTTGTTTTGGACCCCATTGACTTTCATTGTACAAAAACAGTTCTTCTCCAAAAGTGTCTTCTTTGGTGTTTTACAGAATGAATAAATAAAAACAGGTTTGGAATGACATGAACTATACTTTTAAAAGGTGCATATTAGTATCTTAACTCATTTTGATTGCATTAATCATAGTTGCTTTACCTGCACTTGACTTGAGTCTTGTTGTTGATCAGGATCCATAACTTGAGGTTGTTGTAGGTTTGTATCTTGAGGTTGTTTTAAGTTGTCTCTGGTTCTCTTGGTTCGAAGAACAAACATCTTTACTAGTCCTTAAAGTGATAGTCAGGTTAAACATTAAGTCTTCCTATCTTTACAGAAAGAACAACACAATCCTATCAAAGAGCTCACCTATGATCACAATGATCAGAACAGCGTTCAACAGAGCAGATATGAGGCTAATAATCTGCCAATGTGTCTGATTCCTCTCAATGTTCTTCACCGCTGTATGATTCAGGATCTCTGGAGTTGGGGTTGGTACTGTGTATTCATTGAAGGGGTTTAATATTAATATTTCATATGTATTTGTCTAACAGTGATTAAGTGTTTAGCTCGATGATCACTGAATGTTCACTCACCGCTGATGTGTATTCTGGTGCCGTTGCTGTATTTTGGATGAGCGTCTTTGGTCACACAGTAATAAAGTCCTAAATCATCAATAGTGACATTATTTATGAACAGGCGATGATTACTTTGCACTGAATATTTCTGCCTTAAAGCTTGACTGTAGTAAAAAGTAGCTGAAGTTGTGGAAGAGACTAATATCAGAACCGGAGAATCTGGAAGTTTCAGTAAAAACCAATAAACCTCCTTTACATCAAAATCACAGTTTATAGACACATTTTGACCCAAATCTGTTAGTTGATCAGTTAAAGTCTCCGCAGCTTCACACCATATGAGCAGATCTGTGAAATAAACACACACACACACCTTTAACATGATTGTGTCATTAAAACATATGTAAAAAATGGCATTAGTTGATACAGAGCAGATAGCCTATAAAATATTAATGCAGTAAACTCACAGAGAAGAAGCTGCACGATCTTCATGATGTTAAAGCACTTCAGCGTGATGCAGTCTAGATTTATGCTGTGTTTGAGATGAAACTTTACCCCAGAGCTTTCAATGGGGAAATTTCAGCCACATCAAGAGGAAGTAGAAGTCATGTTTGCACTGACCACATTTTGTAGATTATTCCACGGTGCATTGCATAAACTTTACACTATTCGTATATAATTGCAATCAAACTAGCTTTCCGTGTGCAATTAACTATTTTATCGTTGTACGTTAGTTATATCAATCGTTCTCAACAGGTTTTACTTCAGAACCGAGACTTTACATTTGACATCTACAGTGGCAACCCAACACTGACAGTTTATTGTATACATGAGTAAATAAAATCAAACTTTGAAATTTGTTAATATGAATGCACAGATCCACAAATATGCAAAATTGTTATCATGACAAAAGCTGAATAAAGTAAAACTGAATTTTTTGTTTGGTTTCTAAGTGTTTCTTGAATGTAGGTGGTTTATTGCTCTCTGCATCCGATACACCACTAGCTCATTGTGGTCAACTCAAACCTGGTTTATTCTCATTGCAGGCGAATGTGTAGGTCTTTTTTTTTTATTTTTTTTTTACTCACTTTGTATATAGTTTATGGGTTACATAAGACCAGATGTTCACACCCGTGATTCTTTAAGAGAACTAAGATTGCTCTCTTTTTAAAGGAGACACTCAGAAGATTATTGTTGAAGTGAAATCCCTTTGTACACAAGTGTAAAAAAGTTATAGAAGTTTACATTTACTATGAAGTAAATGTACTGTACTGAACATTTTTATTATTATTTTATTTTTATACAAAGTAATATGGTATAAAATCAAATCCATATTTCTAACCAAGTTGTGTTCGAAATTAAACTAAAGTCGATACAACAAAAAATGATTTTGTTTAGCCACTGGTTGACACGCACTCACTGAAACATTTCTGATGCAGTCTCTTATCACAAATAAATACCCTACATTTCTGTCACAATATCACTTCTATCACAAAACACTGGCCAAATATGGAACCTTGAGTCTCAGACCTTTCCAACAATATGAGTTTCGTCAAGATTAGATTATAAAATTGTGCTAGCATGACGTCGACATACTCAGATTCTAGTCAGAATGCAGAACTTCACCTGCTGTTAGCATCCCATTGACTCCCATTCATTTTGGCGTCACTTTGACAGCGAATAACTTTACATCTGAGGCGTCCAAAGGCAAAATTTGTCGATTATTTATTTCTAAAGAAACACGACAATGTATAAAATGCTCCATTACTTTGTATCTTACGTTACGACCCCGTAGAAGCCGTATTTGTAAAAATAGGCTAAAGATTGCGTCATCACAACGCAACTTTCTGCCGCACAATAGAGACATTACCGTATAGACAGGAGGAGAAGCTCGCGGCAATCTTTTACTGTCTATGAGGCAATAGGGGGGCCATGAAGGCACAAAGTCAAGGGAGAAGCCCATAAATAGAGAGTCCATAAAAGCAACATGACAAAATATTTCAACAACGTTTTTGAGGAATTAGGTGATTCAGATTTATCTTGGCACAGCTACTAGAAGATTTTCAACGGTCAGACTGTCGTCACGCTCAGTTTGAGCCTGCGCACTCGCTCAGACATCAGACAGGAAGTGCAATAATCGGGCTTCAAATCTTCTCCGTTGAAATCAATGGGGTCGCTGTGTCCATTTCTTTTACTGTCTATGCGTGCGACCAACTAGCTCGCAGATCAGTCTATCAGGACTCTCAAGTTTTGAAGACAGGCTAGAGTGACATTTGACCCCAAAGGGTGAGCACCTGACCCCCGCGAGGGGAGGGGAGGGGGGGGGGGGGGTTGTCAGGTTACTGTTACCTCTACTCGGCAGGAGGACGTGCGTCACTCTCAATGCGTGACACTTGAGAGCCCTTATTCTTATGTTACATTTATTCATTTGGCAGACGCATTTACAGTGTTTCAAACGTCAGTTATAACTTATAACCATAGGTAAAGTACCTCGGACGCTAACTTATCTGAGGCGATTTAATGCTAACTGTTGCAGTGCCACTGCCCACAAACATTGATGCTAAATAGTGCTAACTAGTGAAATAGTAGTGGAATATCACTTACCAGGAAAAAAGGAGCGAAGTACTCCTAGTCCTACAGTGTCGGTTAGTGCAGTTTATAGCAGAGCAACCCATGTTAAGTATCAAATTTCAATACAAATGTTCAGAAAGGACAGAGGTGGTATGATGTGTTGTGTCAGATCATGGCCGAGACGTCAAATATCAGGAATTCCACTCGGCGCAGCCCGTTATCAGCTGTCAATCAAAGTTAACCACGCCCTTATTTGTCATACATTTGATATCTAAATACGATCTAAACTAACGAGTTAGAAAAAAATTCACCCCCCTCACAGTTGTCAGGCACTCGGAACCTATCGAAAAATACAATAAAAGTCCATGGGACCAACCTGTAAAAATAAATTTATGCGGTGAAAACGGACATTTTAACATGGGGTCTATGGATATTTGCTCCCTTTTGGGACCTCCCTCTAGCGGATTTTCGATGTATTGCAGTTTTTCCCACTTCCGGGTAGGCTTCGTTTTTCAGATTAGAATGTTGCCGCTTGGTTTCAACCGAACCGAGTAGGAGGTCTCTGCGGAACAAAAGTGGGTGTTTCTAAATTGTTTATAAATCATGCAATGAAAATTATGCCCTTCTCCCGAACCCACCCCTAAGACCTACCCACACTGTGACGTGGGCAAATCAGGTAACGCGGTTGAAAACGCCCCTCTGTTTATGCTTCGCCCCCTGATCTGGTAACTCCTATTACCGTCTGCTCTGCAGAGACCCATAGACAGTATAAGTGGACAGAGCCATCTCATTGAACTCAGTTGAGACAGTTGAAGCCCATTTTTAGCGATTTTTGAGCACTTCCGTTCCTGACGCACAGACTCAAACCGACTCAAACTAAGCTTGATGACGTGAGCAACCTGTCTGACAGACGTGAATCTTCTAGTAGCTGTGCGTGTAAATTGCCAACGTTAATCTTGCAGAGACGGGGAACTTGAGCAAAGAGTTCTTTGGCGTGAGTGAGCAGGAGTAAGTATTCTGATTAATTATTATTTGTATAGTATTGCTTTTATGGACTCATTATCTATGGGCTTCTCCCTTGCGGGACGTCCCCCCGATTGCCTGTGATCTTATCCTCCTGTCTGTATGGTAATTTCTGTACAGCGCGACAGAGAGTCGAGTGGTTATGACGCAATCGTTAGCCTATTTTTATTAAATCTGTTTCTACGGGGCCATAATGTAACATAGAACGTAATGGAGCCCTTTATACATTGTCGTGTTTCTTTAGAAATAAATAATGGACAAATGGAGTCTTTAAACGCCTCAGATGTAAAGTTATTCACTGTCAAAGTGACGCCAAAATGAATGGGAGTCAATGGAAATGCTAACGCAAGTGAAGTTCTGCTACAAGATGGCGGCACCCGGCCGGCTTCAACTTCCGGTCGATGGATTACCCCCTTGCAGAGACCTCTATTTGACCGAACCAGGAAAAAAAATGCCTCTGCACTCAATTGGATAGTACGGACAACCAATCAGAGCAAATGCCTTGATCGCGGTTCTCTGTTCCTCTTTTAAAATGAATGCGCTGTTGATATCTTCTATAACAGACGCGATGGCTGAATCTACACATCTCAATTCTCCAGCGGCAGCCATTCTTTGTTGTAAACGAATTCAACCCAAGCGTTCTTTGGTGACGTGTTACTGTTGATCATCTGTCCATCTTTGTTAAAGCCTACCCTGACAATTTGATTGGGCCGAACAGCTTTGGTTCGGGCATACTTGTTTCACAACGGATCAAGTCCATACCGAACTTCCCACCCTCAAATGTTGTGGGCGGGGCTAAATTCGGCTGGCATACAGGCTAAAATCGTGCAGTAAATTTAGTAAAATGTGAAACATGACACCGCTCGTAACACAATGTCCAATTTCAAAATTATTTTAATAGGATTCATTTTTAACGTTTAAGCTTCCAAATGATACCTAATTTATGATAGTAACTAAAATATGTGATATAGGAAATGGGCAAGTGTAAGCACTCTGAGGCTATATGAGTTATTGTAGGTTTATAACTTAATACAACTTAGATTTTTTTTTGCCTTAGAAATGTTGCAGACCCCTGGTTAACACTGTAAATAAGTTATGGCCTCCAGAGGGTGACAAAGCTATAATAAGAAAAACTTGCATTTACATTTAGCAGATTCTTTTATCCAAAGCAACTTACATTGCATTTCAAGGTACACATTCTCATCAGTTCTTGCTTTCCCTGGGAATGGAACCCATGACCTTGACGTTGCGAGCACTAACGCTCTACTGTTTGAGCTACAGGAAAACTGTAGCATTTGCAACCATTTGCTCTCTTTTAGTTAACATGGTTGCATGTTTTAGTTAACATTTGTTTTATGTATTACGATAAACTTTAGCATCACGCAAGGATATAAAAAGATATTACTGTACAGAGAGAATATATGTTTGCTTTCTTGATGGCACCACAATTGAATTAAAACAGCCTGATGACTTTATTAGCATGAAACTTGCAGTTCAATAATCTTGTTGATATTCTGTAGGCCTAGATTATTCTGATTATTAGTAGATCTTATTTGGTGAGATCAAAACAGTGAAGGACTCGTCTGAAGAAATATACTGATTTAACACTGATTTAATACCAAAACTCCTGAGTTTGCACACCTTTATGAACAATTCTTCAAAAGAACTGTAGATTTAGACATTTTTCCTTCCTGAAAACTTTTCCCCTGTTGTTGTTTAATTCACGGGACCAGACACCAGTTATTTTGCCAAGAGATCTCCTAATTATTTTACCATAAGAGAGAGTGACAATGGACCACACAAAGGTCTTCATTCCAGCATCTCCGTCCTCTGTACAAAGAGCTTCGGTTTATATGGTACTGACCAAAACTACTTTACCAGAGGAACATATGGTTTCTATCTAACATTAAATGTCATGCTTCGGTGGAAACACTGCATACACATTTCAGTCTAGCTTGTCCTAAAGTCTCTGTCACGCATATGTAACGGTATGGTTCACAAAATACAATGATTACAAATATACAATGGTTATAGATATATATAAAAAGTAATACAAATACTTCATACTACTGATTATGAATATTAATAAAAAGTAATAATACTGAAAACATTAAATTATGAAATTTTAGTCTTCAAGGATCAACTCAGATATTTGTATGTGTCAGACCATGTCGTGCTGTATGGTTGTCTTTGCGTGCGACACACTTGTGGTGCATCATGTCAAAATTACGTAAATACAAGTTATGCGTAAAAAGAACTAAACCATGATTGTGAGGTTTAGATGAAAGAATGAAATTTTTGTTTTATTTTGCATATTTTTTTCTCAGTATAGTGTGTAGTAATTAGTATTAATATCAATAATAACTACTCTATATTGATTCAATTAAAGTGTTTATTCCAGGAAATTAATATAATCATAAATACATTCATGTTTAATCAACAATTAGTCATCTGCAGCATAAACGGAGGCCCACAAAAATCAGTTGTGCTAAAATGTCGGTATGTTAAAAGATTATAAAATGGTAAGATTCTCAAAATTCAAAACAAAAAATGTGTATACACACTGCAATCATTTAGTCCTGTGTAGCAAAATAAAAACTCTATAAACTGTAAAATAGCCAATAGCTAAAGATCCTCTTTACAAAAAATACAATAAAAAAAAACATAAGCACATTGCAATTCTTTTAAATGAGCAATTAGTCCTGTGCAGCAAAAATGGAAGGCACATAAAAACTCTGCTTATAAACTGTATAAAATAGCTAAAGATTCTTTTCACACAAAAAATTACAATAAAAAACATACATTAAAATAAATAAAAAAGTATATACATTGCAATTCATTTAAATAAGCAATCATTTAGTCTTGTGTAGCAGAATAAAAACATAAAACTCTATACTTATAAACTGTAAAATAGCCTAGCTTAAGATTCTCTTCACAAAAAAGATGCAATAAAAAAAAAAAAAAAAAATACATATATTGCTCAATCCACTTACTGTGCCACCTTTGAAATGCATAAAACTGTGTGTAAATACATCTATATTCCATGTCAGATACAGATTTCATCAGACAGCCTAGTATCTTACTGTAGGCTTATTCGCAATAATTAGCACACAGCAACAGTGTAGGCCACGTCCAGTTGGGAAGAGGAGGCGTTGGCCTTAAAGCAAGTAAGCCAACTTGGAGTAAGGCCTCAACTTAGAGAGGAGGAAAATGGTGGTCGAGGAGGTGCGCCGCCAGGAGGAGGCGGAAAGAAGCGCAAAGGCTGTCTCTCTTGTCAAGCAGGGACAATGGATGAGGTGGGAAGGTCTGGAGAGGAGAAAGCTCAGCTGGAGGGAGCTCTGGGAAATAGAGGCAAGCAACATCAGCTTCATCATCAGAGCCATGATGTGCTCCCATCTCCAGAGAACCTCTGAAAAGGCATTTGTTATAATTCATGCTTCATCCTGTATCTTAACTTAAGAAACCAGAACCCCTTTTACATTTAATAGAAAATAAAATGCACCACTTATATTACGTAAAAATGTACAAAACATTTGGTAGATTTACAATGCTAATAACCATGGAAATACGTCATTACAGTCTGTAAATATCTCTTAAGAACACAATGCGATCACTAGTAAGACTTCCTGTTAGAACTCTGCAGTGGCGGTTCTAGACCATTTCAACTGGGGGGGGGGCCAAGCTGGGGCCAGTTGTACTGTTAGAGGGGCCAGTTACATTTAGACCTTCGATCTGTTGTCATATCATTTTCTGCACTGCACTGCAGGCATTAACAAGCAAAATACCATGTTTATAATCATTAAACAATGTATTTGCATTTCCATTATCTTTTTACATTTGCATTACATATTCAGTATTAGTCACAGTAACTGTAATTGACATGATGTCCTTCTTTCTCTTCATTTTGGTGATTAACTATAGAGCAAAAGCAATGGGGACCAAGAAGCTTATTAATTCATTTACTGAAAATACTGACTTGCTAGGTGACTATGTCTAACCGTTTACAGGGTTCCTGCACCCTTTTTATAGTCAAATTTAAGGCTTTTTAAGACCTGAAGAGATCAAAATTAATACCGTACATTAGGGGTGTGCAATATTGACAAAAATATATCTCAATATTTTCAACGTTTTGTTGATAATAATTAGGTGATATTTTACTGATTGTGTTTTTGTGCTGGTGCCATGGCTGGTTTGGGCCTGTTGTTAACAGATGAGCTGACTCACGAAGATATTCATATTTTTCATATTTTATACAGTGGTCAGTTCACAGCAGTGACAGAAATACATTTTTTAATTAAGGGGCAATATTTGCAATTGCAACCTTAAATTGATTTCCAGGGGCATTTTTATGGACATTCTTTCTAAACTTATTTAGAGTTATGCATCACCTTTTATGTCAAATACTAACATTCAAATTATACAGTAATTATACTTATTTATACGATAATACTTAATTATACAATAATTTTACAGTACCACTGTTACCAGTCAAATTCATTCAATCAAAATCCATCTTTGCAGTGCAGAGGTGACACAGAAGCGGCATTAATATATTTACACTCCATTTACAATTGCATAATTAAAGCTATGAGATTTTTTTTAAATCAATTTTAAATATGAAATGATTTCTAATTTTAACATTTTAATTAAAGGGTACTTTAAATATGAAACTAAAACCGCCAGCAGGCAGCGGCAAAACACTGTCTTAATAAGTGAGTTGAGGGATTCATTCATTCAACCGATTCGTTCAAACGGCTGATTCATTCGGGAAAGAAGCAAGTGATTCGTTCAAAACGCGGATTTCAGTCAAGAAATCATCGCTGTCTGTTACATTGAGACTCTGCTACGGTTTCATTTTGAAATTCTAGTCGGCGAAATAAAGGGAAAACAAACAATATTAAAAGTAGGCTAACTCCCAACTTATTGTTAATTTAACTGTTGTATAACATAAATATCTCAGTTGCAATTGCACGGGAAAACGGCACTTTTGCTGATCTAGGCCTAATATTCTAATATAAGAACATAATATGATATAAATATAAGACAAAAAATAATGTGGAGACATACCTACAGTATGAGCCGCACACATGAAAGGACGATAGACAGCGATGTCATCTCACAGTGCCTCGTACATCGTTAAAACAATGATTACAATATCATAAGGGTAGGCTAAATGCCCGACGAGGTGTCCATTGTCAGGTTTTAATGGACGACGGAGAGGTGAACCGGCCGACGCACCATGGTCACTTGCCAATTAAATAAAACATTAGTTTATATTTTAATTAGGCTAAATCTAGTTTTTAAAAATAATAACTTGCCTGACGGTTTATTTAGCAACCGGAGATATTTATAGTCCGCTTAGCTTGTAGAACCCTTCAGGTTCAAAAATGCATTTTTTTTCATGAAACACAAAGGTAGGCATAGTTATTTTTTTATTACACATAAAACAATTAATCAAACAACAATAAAAAAACCCCAAAAACAATTAGTTCTGCGCTCCAGCGATTTGCGCTTATAGAGGGCAATAAATTAATCAGATCAATCTCCTTTTATTTACATTTTTCTTTCTTCAGCAGCATCCCAGTTGACAAAGTTGTCATATTCTCCATAAATGTTAAAAGAAATAACGAAGTCGCTCATTGTTGTATTAGTAGGCTATATAATATACGTTAGATGTTTGTTTTGATAGAGCAAATTGTTAACAGGTACTTTGCCTGCCTTTGCTATGGTTACTCACAGCTGTTGTAGGCAGCGCATTTATTTATTAATTTCGAAGGGTAAACAGTCAGTTTCACCAGAACTAGCCTACTTTACTAGGTGTCCTCTATCACTTTTTAATGGACACCCTGCAGCCAATCAGAATCGAGTATTCACCCAGACCATGGTATAATAGACAATAAACATCGCACAACCCTACGCATATAAAGAATGAACTTACAACTGAACTGACATTTACCAACTTTCTTCTTCTCTCCTCTCCTCAGCATCCCAGATAGCTTAGAAGAACCTGATATTGCGACAGAAACTTTTAATTATCTCTTTTCCAGCACTTTAGACACGTTCCAGCACGTTGCTCCTTTGCGCTTAAAGAAGATTAAAGAAAATAGTCCAACGCCGTGGTACAACGAGCACACCATTGTGGTTCTCTTACGAGAGTATCTCTCGTACTGCGTAATAGCTTACGCTATGGGGAAAACCTCTTTTCCACGAGATATTGAAGCCAAAAATTATCCTTAATTTTTTATTAATGTAAAACGCTTTGCAGCAGCAAGCAGACATAGGCGAAACAGCTCGCGCGCCTATTGGCTGCTCTTGCGGCAAATGCAGCAGCCTATCGAGAGAGGCGTTGCGTGACACATATCCAATGGGGGCATTTCGCGCCCATTTCGTCACGTCCCGCCAGAAAGGGCGTGGTCTCGCCCTATAAATATAGCTCGAAAAGGCTGGTACACTGATTTTCATCTCTTCAGCGAAGCACACGCATCGCTGGATCCGGAGTGAGAAGCCGCGCCGTCGACGCAAGCCTTTCAGCGGGACGAGCTCCTGGAGTCGCTGGCCTCGCCGCCTTCAACTGCCGCACCTGCTGCGCTTTCCGGCGTTCTAAGTATCCTTTTTATTCTTACTCTGCTGAGAGTGTTAGCTCGCTTACGTGACGCGACTTACACCTCTCATCACAAAAGAGCTGCGTCTTTTTAAAGATGCCATCCTGTGGCTCGTGCCGCGCCCCACTCAGCGAAGGGGACCGTCATGTCATCTGTGTGTCCTGCCTGGGTGAGGATCACGCGGCTATCGCGCTCGCTGACGGCGGATGCCCTCATTGCGAGCTTCTGTCTATGGTGACTCTGAGGACTCGCCTGGCGTCATTCTCCGAGCCTTCACTACAGCCCGCCGTGACGCCGAGCCGCAAGAAGCGCCGCGCCCAGCGCGCTCCCGAGCTCTCTCCAGCCCGCCAAAGCTCGCCGGTTCGCCCGCTAGCTTCGCCGGCTTCGCTCGAGTCGCTCACTGATGGACAACGGCCGCCGTCTGCCGCCGCATCCGTCCACGAGTTCGACGAACCCACCGAGGCGTGTTCTCTTCTGGCGTCTGATAGCGAGGATTGGGCGAGCTCCGTGGATCTCCTCTCCGCTAGCGTTTCCCATCAAACCACTGGGAAGAGAGCCGGCATTGAATCTGAGCTGATGCGTCTGCTCTCTCAAGCCGTGGAAAACATCGGCCTCGACTGGGAGGCGCCCGCGCAACCGCCGCGCAACAGACTGGACGGACGTTTTCTCGGGAAAGACGAAGCCCCGTCAAAGTCAAGGCCAGCGCCCTTCCTCCCTGAGTTACACGAGGAAGTGACTAAGTCGTGGAACGCCCCCTTCTCCGCCAGGCTGCGTACCTCTGCCTCTGCTGCATTCTCCACGGTGGATGGCGCGAAGGACAGAGGGTACCTCTCCGTTCCTCCTGTGGAACCAGCGGTAGCGTCTCATCTCTGCCCGCCCTCCGCTGGACGGCGCGCTCAGACAACGCTCCCATCTAAAGCCTGCCGAGTGACGTCAGCCATGCACGGGCGCGCTTACACCGCCGCCGGGCAAGCAGTTTCAGCGCTGCACACTATGGCTATCCTGCAAATCTTCCAGGCCGACCTTCTCCTTAAACTGGACGAGGAAGGACCCGGAGCGATCTGCGTGGTGGACCTGAGAAGCGCTACAGACCTCGCTCTACGCGCTGCTAAAGCCGCCGCACAAGCCATGGGATGGAATATGGCCTCTCTCACCGTGGCTGAGAGACACTTATGGCTAACGCTGTCTGAGATGATGGAAGCCGAGCGCTCTGTGTTCCTCGACGCGCCCATTTCGCCAGCGGGCCTCTTCGGATCTGCCGTCAAGGATTTCGCGGACAGATTCGTGGAGGTGCAGAAAACTTCGCAGGCCATGAAGCACTTCCTTCCGAAGCGCTCGAGCTCCGCTGCAGGCCGCCCAAAACAGCTGTCTGCTCGCAGCTCTCAGCCGCATCCTGCACCGCCCGCCGCCGCAGCTTCTCAGCGCCGCCACGCCCGAGACCAGAGACCGCGCTCTCGCTCTGCTGGACGCCGCCCCCCTCAGCGCGGGCCCCGGCCGAGGATTGAGATCAAGCCCGAAGCCTCAAAACCTTCCTAGCCACTCTTGAAAAGCGACGGTGTTCAGATCCCGCTGCGGCCGGATTTCCACCAAAACTTCTCGCTCGTTCAGTTCCAAGCATTGTGACTGTCCCAGTGTATTTCGCAGTGAGCCAGCCGGTGTCTCAGCCCGCTTGCCTGCGCACAAAAGCCGTTTTTACGGCTACCCAGATAAATCCAATAAAGAGTGCATTTTCTGGTGTTCCGGCCACGGCCGATGGTGTTATGAGTGTTGTAAGAATGCCCACGCCCCAGTGCCCATTCCCACACCCAGACACAGCCTGCCACGGTGCAGGGCTAGCACAAATAAAATCGATTCAGGTCGATTGTGCAGACAATGTAGTGAACGCGCCCATGTCACAATGCCCGCTTACACTGCACGCTGCGTGTCCCTTGGTTTCTGTAAAAACGAAACCAACACACATTCAGTCGGCTCTAACCGACAGTGTTTTCAGTGTAGATGTGCCCGCAGTCCCGCGCCCACAGTCTCTCACAAACACACCGAATCCTACGGGATCCGCCCCGCTCACTTTCTCTGCACAATCTGCCGTAGAGAAGCTGAGCGCGGCCAGGCTGCCCGCTGTGATCAGCGTGCCCCCCGCCTCGAACGCTGTAAACACGGTGTTGTGTTCCCAGTATACCAGGGCTCTCGAGCTGCCGTTTCGCCGCGGCCAGAGCCCGGATTTCATTCTACCTCTAGCTATTCACGCAGATGCGTGGTCAAAGCTTCCCGGGGTATCAGAATGGGTGCTGAACACTATAAAGAGAGGCTATTCGCTACAGTTCGCTCGACGCCCTCGCCGTCATACGGCGCGTGTCGAAACTACGGTGAAAAACGAAGTGTCTCATCTACTTCGTGCCGAGATAGCGAAACTACTGAGCAAAGGGGCTATAGAACCTTTATCTCAGGCTCAGAGCGAAGGGGGCCTATACAGCAGATATTTTCTGGTACCGAAAAAAGGTGGGGGTCTCAGACCCATTTTAGATCTGCGACAGCTGAACAGAGCGCTTGTGAAGCGCCAGTTCAGAATGCTTACGACCAGGAAAATTAGTGCGCCACGGGGACTGGTTTATGTCAATAGATCTGAAAGACGCCTATTTCCAAATACAAATAGCGTCCCATCACAGGCAATTCTTGAGATTCGCTTTCGAGGGCCAGGCATATCAATACACAGTCCTGCCGTTCGGCCTGTCTCTAGCACCTCGTACATTCACGAAGTGCATGGACGCAGCGCTCGCACCCCTGAGGCTTCAGGGCATGCGAGTCCTGAACTACTTGGACGATTGGCTGATTCTAGCTCGATCACGAATGGAGCTCATAGAACACAGGGCCGCATTACTCGAGCACCTCGAGAAGCTGGGCCTCACAGTCAATTGTGCAAAAAGCTCACTGTCTCCCAGTCAGAAAATTTCCTTTCTGGGAACAGTGTTAGACTCGCTATCCATGATGGCACGCCTGTCACCGGAGCGCGGACTAAATATTCAGCACGTCGCGAAATCCTTCCGCCACGGCTCGATAGTTCCGCTCAAAAGGTTTAAAAAAAATGCTGGGTCTGATGGCCTCAGCAGCCTCTGTACTCCAGTTGGGTCTGCTTCGCATGCGCCCACTGCAGATGTGGCTGAAAGCGCGGGTTCCGCCCAGGGCATGGACAGCGGGTCTGTTTCGCCTCAGGGTCGACCTACAGTGCGTTTCAGCTCTGGAACCTTGGAAAATAGCCGACTGGTATCAGTCAGGTGTGAGTCTGGGGACCGCTTCGAGTGTGAGGGTGGTGTCTACGGACGCCTCCACCTCGGGGTGGGGAGCGCTGCTCGAGGGCAGACCGCTAGCTGGCCTGTGGTCAGAAAGGGAAAAGCTCCTTCACATAAACTGCTTGGAAATGATAGCAGTCGACAAAGCGCTACGGCACTTTTGTCCCCAAGTAACTGGCCACCACGTCTTGGTCCGGTCGGACAACATGTCAGTGGTGGCATACATAAATCGCCAGGGCGGCGTCAGGTCACGAAACCTTCACGGGCTGACGGAACGCCTCCTGGTCTGGGCTCAGCACAACCTGCTCTCACTAAGAGCAGCGCACGTGCCTGGTCACCTGAATGTGGGACCAGACAGACTGTCCAGGAACAATGTCCCAGCAGGGGAATGGTCGCTGCACCCGCAGACGGTCCAGCTGCTGTGGAAAACGTTCGGCAGAGCAAAGGTGGACCTATTCACGTCCCACGAAAACGCTCATTGCCCGAAGTTTTTCTCGAAAAGCAAGGACGCGCTGGCTCACGTTTGGCCCCGCTGTCCCCTATATGCTTTTCCTCCTGTCTTGCTCCTGCCTCAAGTGTTGGAACGAATCAGGACAAACGGATGCCCAGTGCTGCTCGTAGCTCCGCTCTGGACGAACCAGACGTGGTTCCCTGCCCTGATGCAGTTGACCAGCACTGCCCCATGGCCTGTACCGTTGAGGAGAGACCTCCTCTCTCAGGCGGAGGGCTCGATCTGGCATCCTCGCCCGGAGCTGTGGTCCCTGCACGCATGGGCCATCAACGGGTACCCGCTAACCTCCTAGAGGGAGTGTTAAACACGTTCGCGCAGGCTAGAGCGCCGTCTACCAGGCGGCTCTATTCCTCGAAATGGTCGGTGTTCTCTGCGTGGTGTCAAGCCCAGAGTTTTTCACCGGTGGACTGCGGGGTTTCGGAAGTGCTTTCCTTCCTTCAAGAGCTACTGGATAGGGGCAGGACCACATCCACGCTCAAAGTGTACGTGGCGGCCATAGCAACGTTTGCAAAACAGGTGCCTGGCCAGCCGCTGGGGTAAAACGACTTAGTCGTGCGTTTCCTTAGGGGAGCTCGGAGGCTAAACCCTCCCAGACCCCCTTCAGTCCCGACGTGGGACCTTTCCACGGTCCTGGAGGCCATGAAAGGCACCCCGTTCGAGCCAATCCAACTGTCGGACATGAAACACCTGTCGTTCAAAACAGTGTTTCTCACGGCTCTCGCTTCAGTGAAGCGCATAGGGGACTTGCAGGCGCTTTCAGTAAGCGCTTCATGTATGGAGATTGGGCCTAATGACTCGAAAGTCATTCTCAAACCGAAGCACGGGTATGTGCCAAAATCCCTCAATACACCGTTTAGGGCCCAGGTAATTTCCCTGTCTGCCCTTCCGGTTCTCAATGAGGAAGAAGACGCAAGTCTCCTTTGCCCTGTCAGGGCGTTAAGAGCCTATGTGTCGCGCTCGTCTGGTTTCAGACAGACTGAGCAGCTTTTCGTTTTGTTTGGCGGGCGTTCCAAGGGACTTGCCGCCTCAAAGCAGAGCCTATCCAGATGGATACTGGATGCCATTGCGCTCGCTTACGCGGCAAAGGGCCTGCAGTGCCCCTTGGGTGTCAGAGCGCACTCCACGAGAGGCGTGGCCTCTTCGTGGGCATGGTCTAGCGGGGTTACCCTGCAAGATATCTGTACGGCCGCGGGCTGGGCCTCGCCGTCTACATTTATAAAGTACTATAACCTGGAGGTACCCGCCTTGCAGGCTAAGCTTTTGGCGGTCTAGAATTCAGTGCTATCTGCCCTGCTGTGCGGCCCAGATACTGAGTTTACTTCAGCCCCATGAGTATTGACACATGTATGGCCACCCAGATCAGGCTGAAAGTTTTCACCCTGGCTGCGCGTTTAATTGTCACATGATTAGCCCCTCTGGGTGCTATTTTATTAGGAATGACGCTTCCAGCCTCTCTTCCCCCACTCTATGTGAGTTTATGGTGATTATGCACTGTATGGGCCCCTGGGCTTCGGCCCCGGGGACTTTGGTGTTGGATCCCTGTGCACACGGCGTGTTGCATTGTGTTCCCCATAGCGTAAGCTATTACGCAGTACGAGAGATACTCTCGTAAGAGAACGTACTCGGTTACTAAAGTAACCTCGGTTCTCTCTAGAGAGGGAACGAGTACTGCGTATCTTGCCGTGCATACAACAGCGCTGGTTCGCTTCGGCGATGAAAACCAGTGTACCAGCCTTTTCGAGCTATATTTATAGGGCGAGACCACGCCCTTTCTGGCGGGACGTGACGAAATGGGCACGAAATGCCCCCATTGGATATGTGTCACGCAACGCCTCTCTCGATAGGCTGCTGCATTTGCCGCAAGAGCAGCCAATAGGCGCGCGAGCTGTTTCGCCTATGTCTGCTTGCTGCTGCAAAGCGTTTTACATTAATAAAAAATTAAGGATAATTTTTGGCTTCAATATCTCGTGGAAAAGAGGTTTTTCCCATAGCGTAAGCTATTACGCAGTACTCGTTCCCTCTCTAGAGAGAACCGAGGTTACGTTAGTAACCGAGTACGACTTCTTTACTTATAAGATTGATAATATAAGGAAGAAAATTGTAACTATGCAACCATCTACTACAGTATCGCATCAGACAGTGCATTGTAGTCTCCCTGACGAAAAGTTCGATTCATTCATTGCTATAGGAGAGGAAGAATTTTCTAAACTTGTTAAATCATCTTAAATCGACAACATGTATGTTAGACCCTATACCGACTAAGCTACTGAAAGAGATGCTTCCAGAGGTCATAGATCCTCTTCTTAATATCTTTAATTCATCTTTGTCATTA
The DNA here is from genome assembly GCA_030578255.1 of Tiaroga cobitis. Classification (NCBI taxonomy): domain Eukaryota; kingdom Metazoa; phylum Chordata; class Actinopteri; order Cypriniformes; family Leuciscidae; genus Tiaroga; species Tiaroga cobitis. The sequence continues at coordinate 11,806,865 of CM060612.1, forward strand.
GGATACGTACCAAAAAGTTAAGCTGGCTATGATTAAACCGCTTGGTAAAAAAAACCGCAACTTGATCCTACAGAATTAGTCAATTACAGGCCGATCTCGAATCTACATTTTCTGTAAAAGATACTAGAAAAGGCAGTATCCTCACAACTTTGTTCCTTTTTAGAAAGAAATGATATCTGCGAGGATTTTCAATAAGGATTTAGACCGTACCATAGTACTGAGAGCGTTCTCATTAGAGTCACAAATGATTTGCTCTTATCATCCGATCGTGGTTGTATCTATCAGTGTTACTCGATCTTAGTGCTGCATTTGATACCATCGACCACAGCATTCATATAAATAGACTCGGAAATTATGTTGGCATTAGTGGAATTGCACTAGCATGGTTTAAATCATACTTATCTGACCGTTATCAGTTTTGTAGCAGTAAATGGAGATGTCTTATCGGTCAAAAGTTCAGTATGGCATACCACAAGGCTCAGTACTAGGACCGTTTCTGTTCATGTTACCCTTAGGAGATATCATTAGGAAACATGGCATTGGTTTTTACTGTTATGCTGATTAAACTCAGCTCAATATTTCTTCACGCCCTGACGAAACTAAGTTAATAACGAATGATCTTCGCAACGGAAGTGAATCAATCAAAACTAACTTTAGCTTGACAATAACATTATCCTAATGCTGTTGTACAGCCTAAACAATCTGTTATGGTAATTTCTACTATAACTGTAAACCTGTTTTGAAACAATCCATACAGTTCAAAGTGCTTTATAAATGAAGGTGACTTGACTTTTAAACATCTCTTAAAACAATGCAATCACTAGTAAGACTTCATGTTAAACAAATTATGTGATGTCTCAAGTCAAGTGAATTATGCATAGACCGTAAAATAAATGGACACAGGGACCCCATAGATTTCAACGGAGAAAAGTGAAGCCAATTAGAAGCACTCACTTCCTGATGGCCGAGCGTACTGCGCAGCCTCAAACTGTTGGCTCAAACCATTTACCATTGACAACGTAGATGTAACATGAGCAACCTGTCTGACAGTTGTAAGTCTTCTAGTAGCTGTGCCAAGAGAAATCTGAATCATTCCCTTCCGAATCTTGCAGAGACGGAGAGCGTGAGTACTAGCTGTCTATGAGCTAGCAGCAGGAGCAACTTTATGACTCTCTATGGGCTTCTCCGTTGACTTTATGCCTCCACATCCCCCCGATTGCCCACGAGCTTCTTCTCCTGTCTATACGGTCATTTCTCTACAGTGCGACAGAGAGTCGTGTGGCTATGACGCAATCGTTAGCCTATTTTTACAAAAATTGCTTCTACCGGGCTATAAAGTAAGATACAAAGTAATGGAGCCTTTTATACATTGTCGGGTTTCTTTAGAAATAAATAATGGAGAAATGGAGTCTTTGAGCACCTCAGATGTAAAGTTATTCGCTGTCAAAGTGACGTCAAAATGAATGGGAGTCAATGGGATGCTAACAGCAGGTGATGGTCTGCTACAATGGCGGCTCCCGAGGGAAGCTTTAGTTTCTGGCTGATGGATTACCCCCTTGGAATTATGGGTCATTGGACAGGCGTCCAATCACAACTGACTTCAGGAAAAGGGGAAGTAACCAATGACATTTGAGGTTATTAAAACAGTAAGTCCTGCACCTCGACCGGCAAAAATAAAAGTGTTTGAGCGAGCACAAGCAGCAGGTGAGAGAAGATCAAGCGCAAGAGCGTGGGGAATGATCATGCGCACGAGAGGGCTTGTATTGCGTACAGAGGAGATGTCATGCGCGCGTACACAGTTTGAATGAGCTCACTAGTTCCCGTTTCCTCGCGTGTAGATCTGTTATCCTCTCGCGGAAGTCATTTACCGCGTGCGCCAGCATCAGCTGTGAACTCGGTTCTTTTAGGCATTGATTTTCCGCCATACTCAGTAGGCCTACTCATTCACGTTTGCTAATTTTGCATGCCCAACATGTGACAATTCACATGTTTAAAAATATGACGCATATTCCAAAGATGCTGCTCTTGATACTGATTAACACGATTTAGCCTAAATTATCAATTGGAATTATTCGGGATTAAATCAAACTAAAGGTGCATCATGTAAGCGCAGCTAGTGAGACACACATTCATGTCATGCATTGTAGATAGGCCTATTCACAGAAGCTATATTGCATTTTTAATATATCTTCCAAAAACAATGTTGACAGAAACCGAAACAAACCTTTCCACAAAGAGTTGATATTTTCGCTATAAATTGAGTTCCAAGGGCATTTTTTAAAAACATTATTAAATATATGCATCATAAGTTCTTCATTTTAATGATCGGTTCAGTGAGAATAATAAGGCATTACTTTAGGGCTCTTGCAGTAAAATAAAATCCGTATCAACAAAATGCATCTTCACACTGCAGATGTGGGACGTGCAGAAGCGGACTCTGAATGGCATATTATTGACACACACTGTTTAATGCAAAGGAGCCATAGATGCATAAACACGGTAATTACAATTGCATAAATATTTTATGACAATAATGTTTTAAATATAACATTTACTCATATGAGAAAAATATGTCGTTTAACCCATTTCATTAGGATGTCGTTACCGTTACAATGATCTCGTGGCCATTATCATCACGTTCCCACGATATGACGTTTCAACGAATTATCTCGTGGCTATGACAAAAGTGAACCGAGAATCACGAATCGGCTGAAATGATTGCGACTGCCTGTTTTAGTTAACCGTTTTAAATAATTTTAGTTTCCATCATTTCATATTTCTATATTAAAAATGTTAGGCTATATCAACCTCATTACATTATTTATGCAGTGTTGGATCTATGGAAAATTTATCTTATATCTCGCCGAAATTTCCCTCAATAAAATGCGTATAGTATTTCGCATTTTTTTAATAGTCGAATCTGCACTTAAAAATGCGAAAGAAAAATAGGGACGTAAACCTCGTGAACCGGAACATATTTTAGGGTCATTCTGTGATGTTGATCAGAGCATAGATAATCATAATAAAGGCTAGAGGTCTAACGGCGGAGTCTCTATCGTCATCACCGGCGGCCATCTTGTCACAGGCAAGCTTTCTGGCGGGCTCTGTGGTACCTGATGTAAGATGAGTGATCAGCAAGAACACAAATACTCTCATCTCGTTGAAATCTTGACGGATTTACAAACGGTCTGGTTTCTTACAAACGTTATTAACTTGGCTATAATTCTGGATGATTATTTATTTATACACTTATTATTCATATGTATGCAGTGTCGTAACTACATCTCTGACGTTTATAACAAACCAAACCGTTTGAAAATCGCTAGAAAATTGAGCAAGTTATGGTTATTTAAAAAGTACATGCACCGTTAAAACAATGTTACGAGTGAGCGAGCTGCCTGTGTCAAGATGGCCGCCAGGTGCGGACGTCGACCTCCATTGGCCAGCAGGGCAGACGAGACATCTAGCCTTTATTATGGATATCTATGGACAGAGCTCCTCCTCAAGGGGATCCTCCGAGTAGAGATAAAAATGTGTGGCGACAGCCGTCAAGAAGGTAGGAGAGAATCTGTTATCTGAATGGAAGTCAATGGAGGATTTGCATCAGTACGCGGAATAAACTACTTTTCTGTTGTCACGTAAAAAATAATTCCTTGTCCGCCAGTCTTTAACATATTTGCTATTAAATATCGACTTTCGAGAAAAATGTATTTTGAGATTACTACGAAAAATAACTGTTTATGTCAGGGACTATTTTGCGACAGGATTGAATTATTTTACGGCACTACCCATGCACTTCTATCGGATCTGAAATGTTTCTAGCTGTCGTAAAACTGAAAGTATTACAGTTTACCGTTACACGCTTTTAGTAGTGTTGAACGTCTCCTCATTGATGCTGAACACTTCACAATTACATCGCGTTTCGTCTATAGCCATTTTTATTAAATAAATTCTCCAGAAAATTTAAGAAACCGTTTAAACATTAGAAATATTTGTTATTTAACCTTTTACGTCATGATAATCAGGTATGTGAAACCGATTTATTTTCATGTCACAGTGCTTATTATAATACATGGTAGGCTACTTGGGCTAAAGCTTAGGCTAAATGCTAACTGCTTAACATCTAAACTTTATCATTGTAGCCCACAGACCACCCGATACTGGACAAAGATAAACGTTTATAAGGGTTTTTAGTGAAGCGTAAAGGGGGAAAGTGCTGAAATGTTTTAGTTTTCTGATATGTTCGAAGACTTGACTCCACCCCAGACTGCTGTTGGTGTAGGGAGTGTAACACCACGTTTAAACTGCCCAACTGTTTCTATTGGCCTACACACAGATACTGTAACTATAAGACAATGTCCACATTAATGTGGATAAGATAATAACTTTTGTTTCAAAACGCTGCTCGTCTACACTAGCACAATGCTATTTCAAGCATTTTCCAAGAGATGCTTCCCCCCACAGAAACATCTGAAAATGCTAAATTTACCTTATTGTGCCAAGATAACTTCTTCGTCCACATCAATCAGGATAAATTAATATTGTTCTCAGTTAGCTTTTATCATGTTTAACATAATATGTTAAACATGATAAAAGCTAACTGAGAGAAATATTAATTTATCCTGATTGATGTGGACGAAGAAGTTATCTTGGCATAAACAAACAAATATATGTCGTTTCTGACATTCTGGGCCCAGTTGCAACAAACCCCTCAGGTTAAGAAAGCCATCAGTTGTAGCTGAACTCTAGGAGTTTCTTGCAAACGGATCACCTATGCAAATACCCTAACGCAGATGTAAGCCAATCACATTTATGCAGCACCGGAAATGTATTGTTAAAGAGCATATTGCAAGTTAAAAAACTAAATTAATATATAACCTTGAATGAAAATACCATATGAAAAGTTAATGCAGGATTTAAAAGGTTTTAAAACGACATAAGGGCACTAATTTAGTAGATAAAGTGAGCGTTTCTTGGACTGCTCGTAAAAACCGTTTATTCCTTTTAACATCGCGTCGTTTTACGTCACGACAGGGAGCCTCAGCCTCGGCTCAGTGCAGAGTAGGCTGGTGTTCAGTAAAAGTTGTCGTGAGTCAGTGTGTTTTCGGTAGTTTTTGTATTTTAATTTGTCATCGTCATGGTAAATTATTGTTTGTGAAGGTTGCAAAAACTCCAGCCTGTCAGGACATCGAGTCCACAGGTTTCAATAAGAAAAAAGACGGTGCTATATATCTTTCGTGCCTGGGTGCGGTTTGTGCCGGTGAAGAGACGGGATTTCTCTTCCGCATCGGCTTCGAGAAACACGGCGTGTGCAGTGTTCACTTCAGATCGGAGGATTATCATCCCGGCGATATGATGCAGTTCAACATGGGATGCCGAAGCAAGAATATTGATCGTCGTATACTGTACCAACGGCATCAAATAGTGTGATATAGGTAGTCATGCCCTAAATAGAGGCAAAATTACTCAGATGGTTTAAATATTCAAATCTTTAAGTTCTGTTTACCCAGGTGAAAAATATGTATTAAAAATGTAATGTAAAAAAATGTGTATGTTTTTAGTACAATACAAATATACTCAAGTATAGTTTTTATACATTTAATAGTATACGTCTAACCAAAACATACTCATGTCTGCTGGCCTGATATACGATGGTAATAATCTGTACAATATTGTGAGCACAGTGTATATCGTTAGCGAACGTGTACATATCTATAAGCATGTCTCTCACCAAGACACCTGTCCTGTTCTCCACTGGTTCTCCTCACAACATAACTCAATTTGTCTCTGACCGTTCTGTCTAACATTAATCCTGGCCTGTCCTGCACTCTTGGCAGCATAGCAGGCTCATAATTGTATTGCATGGTCCGTTATTCGAGTAAGTATGAACAATTTCCTCAGCGTCCGAAATGTCATCGCGATCCATTGTTTTCCTGTTGTTATTTCCTACATTATTTTTCTATACATTGACTCTGCGTTACGCTGCATCACACGGGGCATCAGCGTCTGAAGCTTGGTGCTGACACGACCATCACAGTGACAACAGCCAATCACATTACTTTTCCGGTGTTGCATGAATGCAATTGGCTAACGTCTGCACACAACTCATAGATTGGCTGACGCCTGCATTGGCACTTGAAAGGTAGAAAAGATTTCAACTTCTGCCGCGAACAACGTCAGTGAACGAAGAAACGGAAACCACAATTCAGATTGCCAACGCATGACATCACCCATTGAAAGTACATTTGACGTCAAACAACAGACTGGGCCATCTGACCAATCAGAGCAGAGTAAACCAATCACAACAGACTGGGCCATCTGACCAATCAGAGCAGAGTAAACCAATCACAACAGACTGGGTTGTCTGACCAATCAGAGCAGAGTAGACCAATCACAACTGACTGGGCCATCTGACCAATCAGAGCAGAGTAAACGAATCACAACAGACTGGGTTATCTGACCAATCAGAGCAGAGTAGACCAATCACAACAGACTGGGTTATCTGACCAATCAGAGCAGAGTAAACCAATTGACCTATGGCTAAGCCACGCCCCCAAACGTGATGAGCCAATCAGTGCGCATAGCTAACCCAATACACTCGGACATTCTCTGCTTCCATGTCCATTGAAATGCATTGCAGTTAGTCAGTTTTCATCCGTTGTTATATATTTTTTCTTGTCATTTTAAGTTTAAAATAGTCAAACGGTGTGCATGGGGTACATGCAACTCCGACACTAGGTATCCCGAGAGGCAGGGCGACCTTTTCCAAACCACATCTCAACCGAGATAAGTGTCTGCTCTGGATTAAGTTATGCGGTAGACCACAACACCAACTAAACGTGGATAAATTAAACAAGAATGTCTACATCTGTTCTAAGTCAACAGCGTATTTGAACGTTATCTTTAACATCTCTAACGTAACGTTAGCTTAAAATGTTAACGTTAGCTTCTAGCTGCGTTGTACATGTTAGTTTCATTAACGTATCTTTAAATAACCGAGACAACAAATGTTAGCAATGTTGTGCTGAATGATTCATGTAAATACTGCAGTGCATGAACAATGCTGATCCTCTATCTTGTTGTCTGAGATGGTGATGGCAACGAGATGCGGTTTATCACGTTTACGCTGTGACTTGTACATTTTTGCCTGGAGCTGAAGCTTTTCATCGACCTTCTCAACAATAAAATTATTAATATAACCCTCCAATGAATAGTTAAGGCCCTTTTGGTGACTTAGAGATGATAATCTTTCTGTCTCCAAAAATCATCAATTGCCTCCTGTGAAATGTCTCCTACTGTGACAGCTGCCATATAGCGCCTGTCCCCGAATGGTGAGACTGTTTGTCCGAGTGAGTGGAGGGGGCGTGGCTTAGCCGTAGGTCAATTACAACAGACTGTCCATCTGACCAATCAGCTCAGTCTGTTGTGATTGGTCAGATAGAGCAGAGTAGACCAATCACAACAGACTGAGCCATCTGACCAATCAGAGTAGAGTAGACCAATCACAACAGACTGAGCCATCTGACCAATCAGAGCAGAGTAGACCAATCACAACAGACTGAGCCATCTGACCAATCAGAGCAGAGTAGACCAATCACAACAGACTGGCCATCTGACCAATCAGAGCAGAGTATGGTCACATAAAGGAGGCAGAAAGACTGAATCCTTTATCAAACTATTGCACCAAAACAAATTCCTCGTATTTGCAAAACATACCTGGCAATATAACTCTCTTATTCTGATTACAATAATGCACTGACCAAACAATGGACTTAAAGGGTTAGTTCAGCCAAAAATAAAAAAATTAAGTCATTAATTACTCACCCCCATGCTGTACCAACCCCGTAAGACCTTCGTTCGTCTTCGGAACACAAATGAAGATATTTATGATTAAATCTGAGAGGTTTATGACTCCTCCATAGGCTCCCTAAGGGAATGACACTTGACGGCCCAGAAAGTCAATAAAGAAAATGTTTAAATATCCCATGTCACAACAGTGGCTCAACTATAAGTTTATCAAGCGACGAGAATACTTTTTGTGCGAAAAAACAAACAAAAATAACGACTTTATTCGACTATTCCTTTTCTTCCTTGTAGGCCTGAAACGAGACTTCAAGAGATTTCCACGACGCATGCGCGAGAACTTAACTGAAGTAGTTGAAGGAGATCGCAATTCTCGCGCATGCGTCGTGGAAATCTCTTGAAGTCTCGTTTCAGGCCTACAAGGAAGAAAAGGAATAGTCGAATAAAGTCGTTATTTTTGTTTGTTTTTTCGCACAAAAAGTATTCTCGTCGCTTGATAAACTTATAGTTGAGCCACTGTTGTCACATGGGATATTTAAACATTTTCTTTATTGACTTTCTGGGCCGTCAAGTGTCATTCCCTTAGGGAGCCTATGGAGGAGTCATAAACCTCTCAGATTTAATCATAAATATCTTCATTTGTGTTCCGAAGACGAACGAAGGTCTTACGGGGTTGATACAGCATGGGGGTGAGTAATTAATGACTTAATTTTCATTTTTGGGTGAACTAACTCTTTAAACGGTTTAACAGCATGAATGTGATGTTATTTTTACATTGCTAAAAGTAAATATTTTAATTCTTTCTGTGTTTACAGGTGCTGTATTGTTTTAGTTCCTCTGTTAATGGTGATTACTGAAGGTGAGCACTAAGAATATTTACAGGGCCAATGACATGTAGAAGTGTCCATGATAAAGAAAAGGAAACATCTTCAAAATATCGAGTTTAAAACACAAGCATTAATTCATGTTAGTTTATTATTGTAACTTCTCTCTGTTTTCAGCGTCTCTGGTCACTGTTAAGGGTTTAATCGGAGGTTCTGTCGTTTTACCGTGTTCTTCTGAAGAACCTCAGCTGACAGTTCAAGACATCACAGTGAATTGGAAATATGATGATAGACTGAAAGTGTTCGACATTATTAAGGGCAAAGGCTCTGGACAAGGACAGGATCAATCATTCAAGAACAGAGCTGAAACCTTCCCTGAAGAGTATACGAAAGGAAACTTCTCACTCAAACTCAAAAATCTTCAGCACAATGACACAGGAAAGTACCAGTGCTACATCACAGAGGAATCAGTCATCAGGACTGTGGAGCTTTTCATCGAAGGTTTGTGGTATTTTTTAGCTACACAATTTCGATGGTCCATTTTAGACATTCTATTCACTAGAAGTAACTTACTTATATTCTCATCTAACTTACTCTCATCACGGTATTAGTTGACTGTAGTAGCCGGTTAGGTTAGTTTGGTGTTAGAGTTTAAGTTAGTAGAATAAGTTGACATGTACTGTAGATGCAACGTTACTTATAGTCAGTTGAATGTCTTTTTTCCATCATTTTTATTTGTCACATGCAAAGTTCTTAGAAATGTATTTTTTTCTAGTCATGTTGGTTTTCAAAAAGGTTTATTTGAGACGTCACACAACAAAACATTTTACAACCTGAACTAACCTTGCCTTGCTATAAAAGTCAAAATAGCCAATATTTGTGTAGGGCTCTTCTCTATGATGTCATTTCTTGTTTTGTTTTGTTTCACCGCATGGTATTAATTTGGTGGACAAACATTTTAAAAATATTAAGCAAAGAAACAGTTTGGTCCAGTTTGGAAATGTAAAACCACCAGCAGAGTGTATTCAGTTAATTATACACTGCATTTTAGATGTGGTTTTGGTTTGGGTTTCTGAATTTGAATATATTTGGTTGCATAATGGATTGATATCTCCATTAAATTAAAGTTTTTTGCAGTGTCCTCTGACTGAGAGTAAACTCTAGTGTAAAGATTCAGTCAACAGTCATTGAGCAATATATAACTATATCTAATCTCTGTTTTCAGTGCCTGTGCGGGACCCAGTTGTGGGATTTATTGGAGGTTCTGCTGTTTTACCCTGTTCTGCTAGAGAACGTCCACTTACGACTGAAGACATTACAGTCAGTTGGAGACACAATAAGACCCTGGAAGTGTTTGACATTATTAAGGGTAAAGTCTCAGTGGAAGCACAGGATCCAGCATTCAAGAACAGAACCGAAACCTTCCCTCAGGAGTATCTGAATGGAAACTTCTCACTCAAACTCAACAATCTTCAACGCAATGATACGGGAATCTACAAATGCTACATCACGAATGAATTACTAATTCAAAGTGTGAAACTAGGTTTGTGAAAAAGACGTTAGATTCATTTAATCCAATAACGTTAAGATGATTTTAATTGAGAATGAGAGTTTTTGAGACCTCTTTTAAAACACAATGAAATGTTTCATCTGTTTTTACCGAACCTAATGCAATTGTCTTTGTGTCCACCAGAAATTAACCAAGGAGCTCAATCGAGACCAGAGAAGATTTTACTTGTAGTGCCTTTTCTTTCTGTTTCCATTCTGCTCTTTATGTGAGTATTGGCAGAAGGAACTACAGTATAGCAGTGTTTTTTCTTCTTCAACAACCTGAGATCGCCACATCTTCTGAGAAACAGCTGAAGACGTTAAGCCACCATCTTTAACTGATGAAACTGGCACTGCAGCCTACAGTAACATTTCAGTTATTCCGCTTTTATGTTATTGTATATTTTATATATTTTTTTATTATAAAACGGATAGTTTCAGTCTTGATTCTGATTGGTTGAGCCGCGTTTGAAGCCGTTGTAAATTACTCAAACACACACCTAAGACCGCATTACAGTATTACTGCGCAACTGCCGTTTGTGACTCTTTGTTGCTGCATGTGTTGCTTAGCAACCTATTTGGAATTACATTGCTTGGCGGAGGAATAAATGTGTCATAACGTTATATTTTTTTGTTGCTGGTGTTTATTTTATGAATAACTCTGCTCCGCGTCGTGCCTAACAACGCCCCTTAGCTGTACTAAATCCACTGTAAACACAGCTTCAAGGGGGCTTATTGCTTTAATTTATATTATTATTTTATAATTAATTTTATACTCAGTTTACTTTGACTATCTTGCCATGAAGACAGACTTGCTGCTGACAATGTCGTTAAAAAAAAATGATAAACAAATACTTTTGGCCAAAATACTTTTTTATGCTTTTAGATGTTTGTTTTTTTTGTGGTGTTTTTAAAAAAAAAAAATTGTTTCGCAGTTGTTTACATTTCACTGGAAGTCATTTAGCTTGTGCATTTAAAATACAGATAAGTTGTGGAAGATTTACTGTGGCAAGGAGACCCTTCCTATCAGAGCTTCTCAACTCCTTGTCCAAGCGCTTGTTCTCTCCAGACTGGACTATTGTAATGCTCTCCTGGTCTCCAGCTTGCGCTGTCAAACCTCTGCAACTGATCCAGATGCTGCAGTGAGAGTGGTCTTTATCGAGCCGAAGAGCGCACACGTCACTCCTCTCGCGTCAAATTCAAGTCACTGACGTTTGCCTACAGATCAACCACTGGCTCTGCTCCCTCCTGCCTAAACTCATTACTCCAGACTTGCGTGGCATCCAGAAGCTTGCGTTCTGCAAGTGAACGTCGTCTCGTGGTCCCGTCATCTCAAAGATGATGGCACCACGTCTGCTGAATTGTCATGCAGCTCTAAGATATGTAACGAATTAAAATGTTCATACTCATCATTGTAGCCTGTGTGAGAGTGTTGGTTGGCCATCTTTGCACAATCGCAGGAGCACTGATAGATTTTTCTTTTTAAGGCCATACTTTGTAAACTGCCTTATGTTCTCTTCTGACTCCTAAAGTCACTACCAGGAAATCTTCGATCGTATGGTTTTTGCACCTTTTTTCCCTGGTATAAATTGCAGATTCAGCAACAAATTTACTATTTACCAACAATGAACCAGTTTAAAATGAGGATAAAGGACTATTTGAGTACTAAATGCACATGTGCTGTTACGGAGCGCTGCTGGTGATTATGTTGAAATGATGGTAAATTGCCAAATGTCTTTTTCTGTCAAATGTTTGTGTGTATATATATATAACTACTATTCTGCTGTCTTGGCCAGGACTCCCTTGGGATTATTTCCTGGTAAAATAAAGGTAAATATAATAAATAATAAATGCGTCTGCTAAATTATTAAATGTAAATCCCAGTTGCGCAGGTGGGGAATGTTTTAACCCAACGTGCCCCTATTATAACTATTCTATTCTATACTTTATGAATTCTATTGAGAAACCAAAGGTGAAGACAGAGTCAAAGTTCAGAAATTATTAATTATTATTGTTTTGAATTATGCTGAATAAGCTGTGTTTTGCGGTGTGTTTGTTGTGAAACTAAAAAAAAAAACACATTTGTTAATTGTTGAAAACTGCTATTATTTAATTAAAAAAATTTAATAATTGTATTTTATTGACAAATTATTTTAGATTGTCTTGTATATTTTTTTATTAGATCAGATAACATTTGTATCGGTCACATGGTCATGTTATAATGTACTCCACCTACGGGGCATGTCGTCACAGTTCACTTCTATTCTTTCGGGGGAAATCAAGAAAAAAAGTATACACTTTATTAATGAAACAAAACCACATAATTGCGCTAGACGTGTGAACTTAATATGGGAAAAAAATGATTCTCTGAATCTTAAGTGGATTTGCACAAAAGGAGAAAGCGTTAGTCTGTTAGAAGTTTGAATTAGTTTATGGAAGCTCGAGTCTCAGACCTTTTCAACAATATGAGATTTGTCAAGATTAGAAAAAGGTTTGATTATCAAATTGTTCTGTAAATTTAGTCAAATGTGAAACATGACACCACCCACTGGGGAGAGGAGGTTTTAAAGTACCGTTTCCATGGTAATACGCATACGTTAGTTGAGGCTTGTCATATTTCGCAGTTTTTAATAGTCGAATCTGGACTTAAAAATGCGAAAGCAAAATAGGGACGTGAACCGGAACAGATTGTAGGGTCATTCTGTGATGTTGACCAGAGCTCCTCCTCAAGGGGATCCTCCGAGAAGAGGTACAAATATGTGGCGGCAGCCAGGGGCGTAGCAGCCATTATAAAAGCTGTATGGTGATGTGACCCAAAGGTGATGTTCATAATAATAAATTCTAGCTAGAATAGCAATTGGCATTTTACAGCACCCTAGTGGCAATTTTGGGAACATGCCGTGATAGCTTACAGTAACCTATTTTTGTGAAATCATACTCAAAATACTGCAGGACTTGGGACTTTCAGACCACTGTGGACATCTATACTTTATTTTTATGAAATAAAGATATTAAGATATTTACAATATTTCAGTTACACTACACTTGAACAATAACTTTTATTACATCTATACAGTAATTTTATACAACAGACATTTAATAAAAGTATATAAATAAAACCTAAATCAATGTATTTACCAGGTTTTAATATGATCAAAATTGAAGTGAGATTTTTAATCAAAACTTCCAAACTGATTTTTTTGGTTTTCCTTGCAGGCCACAAATTGTTCAGCAATCTTTTTTCTCGCTAATTGATCAAGTTTTTCCTTGTGTATATGACACACAGCAACACCATTCAGCCGTGTTTGTCTGACAAGTGTTTCCACCTGATCAAAAAGACTACGGACTTCTGGACACATCCCCTGAAGGATGCTTGCGGCTTCACTGCATATTATGCTTTGATCTGAACATTGCCAATTGTGTGTTAAGAGATATTTTGTCCAGTTCTGGGTACATTTGTACCACATTATCATCAACCACCCCTGTTAAGAGGATGTTTTCCAGATTCCTTAGCATCAGCAACCCTTCCTGCTCAAAACGTTCTCTGAACTGCATATCCACAACATCAAGGACTTTGTAAATCTCCGTTTTGTAATGTTCAGATGGAGATGAATGCACATGTGCACAAGCCTGCCCAGTTAGACGTTTAGGAGGATTACGAGTACGGGGCAGTGCAATTGGGGAGAGAGATCAAGGATTTGGCACATTTCTGATGCTTTGGTGTAGAAAATTTGAAACCTCTCTGAATTTCTTTTATTTGCAACAGCATCCCTTACATTAGCAAACAGCAGAAAGCATACCTTTGATGGTCTATGTTCGACTTTGGAGAGATTTGTTGAGATTCTCCAATTCTTCTATAGCCTCTAAGGCAAGCAGAAGACCAAGAACTACATTTCCCTGCTGGAATCTGTCATGTAGTCCATTTGCCCCGTTAGCCGTGTCTGAGCTGCCCGCTGCCATTTCATTCAGAGCAAGCATTACAGACTCATACTGATTCAGCACTGCATGGATAGCACTGGAGCGAACTGTCCATCTTGTGGGACAAAGGGGCCTTATAGTTTGAAAGGACCCTTGAACAGATTTTGCAACTTCCTTGAACAAAGATTTAAATTTACCTGACTGCCCAAACAAAATTCCTAACTCATGAACCCGCTGTAAAGCACTGTGGACAACACGTGAGGCAGTGCAAGCATGCTGTCTAATGAGATTTACACAATGGGGAAAGATTTTCCACAGTGGATGTATGGGGAAAGCAAGAGGTTGTTCCTTTTTAATGATGGCCTCTGCTCCAGAATACCTGGCAGCCATATTTGCTGCACCATCATATGCCTGCCCTCGTAATCCAGAAATGGGCCAATTTAAAGTCCCTGTAAAGTCAAAATTAAGTATGTGTTTTGAGTTTGTCACACCACAGAAAAATGTGTTATTAGCCACCCAGCCAAATTTGAATGATAAAAAAGCCGGCAAGTACATAAAATAAGCTATCAAAATCTTGAAAAAATGAGCATTACTCTCTGCTCTCAAACGCTGGGGGCGTGTCCGCTGGCTGCGCTGAAACCACGCCCACTCGCGGGAAAGCTGTCGACGGCGATATTAGGTGATACTGCTTTCGGGACGGGAGGATGAACTCTGGCGGGGGATAGTCGTTTCAGCCCCGTTCACCAGTAACAGCGGATTATCCGTGAATCCCAGTTGTCTCTGAGGAAAGTTTATAAAACGATCCTGTGTAAAATGATCACTACAGAGGCGGGTGTTGGCGGTGATCCTCAGCTCTCCATCAAGGTTGGCTCTACACAAAATTAATCCACCTCTTCTTGATGTGATCGTTTTTAGGAAATTTAAATAAAGACACCGATCTGTTTTGTACATGATCGCATCCAGGTAGTAGCCTATGCATTTCCGTGTTGAAGGCATAGCTAGCTAGCAAACAGTAGGCTGTAGTAACTAATAGTACTGACAGTAACTCGCGTTTGAGCGGAGAATGCGAATGGGGTCGGGAGAGATCGGCCTCAGTGGCCTCGGTGTGTCATCAAGTAGGGGCGTGTCCACGAGCTCAGGGGCTCCAGTGCGTCATCGAGCCCTGTTTTAGCCCCGCCCAAAAAATCCGTAAAATAGCAATGGTGAAAAACTGTTTAACGGTCTAACTCCACATTTCAGTACTTCACAGTTCACAGTCTTTGTAATATGTTTTAGCAATACATTTGTAACATTTATAATGTGTTTAGAATTTTTTTGTAGAATTGCCTTTACAGGGACTTTAAACGAACCAACACATCTTTCACAACCTTTGCAAGATTCTCTCCTGTCCCCACAAGGCCAATAAACTCTTCATGAATCATCAAATCGTTATCTACATATCAGAGACAAATTGCTTCTTGCTCTTTGCCTGAAACATCTTGCGTTCCGTCCATCATTACAGAAGACTGCAACTGAGGGAGTGATCTTATATTTTCTGCGATATCTCTGATGATAGAACTACTCGACAAACTAAGGAGCTCATTCTGAGTTTGAGCAGAAGTGTATAGTCCTTTCTGCCTGACATCACGCGTAGCGTCAGTTCTGGCAGGTCACGTTAGTCAAGCTCGCATCAGCTGACTCTCAGCTGATCCACGTCTACCTAAAGGAATACGACACCTATCACTGTATACATACTGTATATAAGCTCCTTCAGTATTATCAGCAGCTCTCGCGTTTCTCAGGAGCTCATTACCCTCCTCCATCCCCAGCTCCTCCTGTCGTCAGTCAGTATTTAGCATTCTGATTCCCCTTGAATCAGAATAAATCCTTGAATTATGTTGTATTTTAAAATCTTGAATTAATGATATCTGCAATGCATTCATGTTGGTTCTGTTCTGTTTACCCTAAGGGGGGGTTATTGCTGCTCTCCCTGCTCTTATCCATGCTAGGCTGCATGGATGCGCAGGGAGTTCTTGCCCAGAACAGAACCATACAGCCAATCCTCACTGTATGCTAATTGTCAATCGTATTTGACGATAGTGGTCCTGACAGAAAACCACTTTCTGAGACACAGATCTTCTTCTGCCTTGTATTTCAGCACCTGATGAAGATTTCCCTCACTGTCATCATGCCCTCTTAAGGCCAAGTCCTGCCTTGCCAACAGCTGCACAGCACCAATGATTTTTAACAGATTTGCTCTCTCTTCCTCTTGTTGTGATGCCTAGCTGTGCCTTAACTGATCAGTCTTCATATACACATGTTGATACTGCTGTCTTGTGACAATCTGATTTTTCATGTGAACTGAATCGTTCAAGAGCTTTCTTCCAATTCTTGAAACCAGTTGAAACAAATGTTGGTTCTATATTTTTATTTTAATATATTTTAAAATGTAATCTATTCCTGTGATCAAAGCTGAATTTTCAGCATCATCACTCCAGTCTTCAGTGTCACATGATCCTTCAGAAATCAGTCTAATATGCATTTTTTATAGGAATCTTTGATGAATAGAACGTTCAAAAGAACAACATTTGAAATAGAATCTTTTGTAAAATGACATTTACTATATATTCACATAGAAAACCGCTGTTTTAAATTGTAATAATATCACACAATGTGTGAATGTTTTTGTAATCAAATAAATGCAGCCTTGGTGAGCAGAAGAGACTTCTTTTAAAAACATTAAAAATCTTCCAATCTCAAACTTTTGAACGACAGTGTGTGTGTGTGTATAAAAAAAAAAAAAGTCACGTCATGTCATTGACCCAGATTATTTAGGAGGCAAAAATGCCCAAATCAAAACTGAACAGTATAAGCAGAGCTAGAAAGGTGTCTAATAAAACTACTAGAGTCAACGGGCAAGATAAAGCTGACAGTGGCTCCATTCCCAGACCCTTCTCCACCAATCAGAGGGAAGATGATTGAGGCGGATTAGCCACAATCAAAGCTGGCGCTCAACCCTGACTGTCTGCGGACTCTGCAATCAATGTCTGGCTGACTCCACCCGCAGATCTGGGCCTAAACAGCGTTGAGATACTATCGGCCTCCTACTGCCATGAGCTCTAATCCCTCGGCATTTCCGGATGCGCTCGGGAAGCCTGAGCATCGCCCTTGAGCTGGACACATCCCAGCGAAGACTGCAAATGGATCTAAAGAGGAATAATTCAGAACTGGCTCCTCTCGTGGAGTTCTCTTGTCAGGGCTGTAAAAGCCTGGCTTTCTTTAATCAATGGCCTGGCTGCAATGATAACAGGATTATGGGACCTGATCTAACCAAGTGTGTTCTCGAGAGGGGGAGAGGTGCTACAATGCCTGGAAAGGCATGTGTGCCAAAATGGTGCCAAAAAAATACAAATCTCAAGGTGGCAAACACAATGGTTCATGTCACAGGACAAACAGCAGGAAGACGATCTCTTCAAAAAGATGGATTTCCACCCATCCTGAAACACACAATGTTAATCAGGTACTGCTACTGAGAGCATTTATCATTATTGCTAATGCAGCAGTAAAAGGATATAGCGTTGTCTCGCCGGATGGGCACAGGAGAGCAGCGACAGAAGAGGAGCGGCTTCCGGGTAAGTTGAAAGGCGCTGTCCACTGTTTTCAAGGCTTGCTCTAGCTGATCTGGCTTGATTTAACGGCGTAAAGCTTCAGTGAGGACTCAGAGACGTGACGTGTCGCTGAAGTTGACTAAATCTTAAAATATATTGGCCGAAATGAGCGATCTTTATAGGCTTAGGCCACGCCCATTAGGCGCGCTCTGACGTACTAGGCGTTTCAATTCATTAAAAGAAGCAACTCAGATATTTGTATCAGATTACCCATGTGCTGTATTATTGTTTTTGCGTGCGACACACTTGTATCGCATCAAAAGTATGTAAATATGTTATATGTACAACAAACTTAACATAATGAATGCAAGAAGTTTTATTTTTCAAATGTCTGGCCATTCTGTCAGGGTTCTGTCACTTCTGGTCTATTTCTTGGTTTTGTGACAGAGCCCTCACACTCCTGTTTTGTCTTGTGTGTAGCACACAGCTTGTTTAACACTAGCTGTGTGCTTTCACGTTGTCATGTTTCGTGTGAACATGTGGCTTATGAGTGTTCACTCATACGAGTGTTCATGTGTGAGCACATGGCTTGTTATGGGCAAGCACTGCCCCTGGAGGAGGCAGACCCAGCTCTGGCTTTTCTTTGTCCCGTTTGCGCTCTGCGTTTGTACGTGGACAGAACTCAAAGCTTTAGGACCTCAGACCAGCTGTTTGTCTGTTACGGAGGCCAGCAGAAGGGGAAGGCTGTCTCCAAGCAGAGGATGGCCCACTGGATAGTGGATGCCATCGGCTTGGCTTACAAAGCACAAGTCGTGCCCTGCCCACTCAGGCTGCGATCTCACTCAACAAGAAGTGTTGCATCCTCCTGGGCGCTGGCAATTGGCACCCCGCTAACAGATATCTGTAGAGCTGCGGGATGGGCGACAACCAAACACGTTAGCTAGGTTATATAGCCTAAGTTGCGTTTTGGCCTATTTTTTAATTGGCCATTTTGATTTTACCCTGGAAGTCAAGCTTGGAATGGTATAAAGATACTTGTTTTTTTTTTTTTACCAGTATTGGAGTGTAAAGAGAAAAAATGCTTAGAAAGTCTGCTGGAGTGGCATGACTAGCATGTTTGAACTTGTAGAGTACAGCTGAAGGCACATGCTTTCCTTTACTACTCCAGTGTATGATTGCAAAGTAACTTTAACTTTGTTGCCAGGTCTGCAAAAAAAAACAAGTGTAAGTGCTGAAAACTTTATAAGTTAAACTTATTATTTAAGTTTTCAGACTTTGAGACAAATAGCAGACATGTTACAACAAGTGAAAAAAAAGTGTTACATATGTGTTACATGTGCATAAAACAAGGGACTGGTTTATCATGCTATAATAGAACATAAAAGAAACAAAAGAAATGCATCCATAACATTTATATTATAAATAGGCTACATTCACTTCATAAGAACACAATGCAATCACAATCACACACTTAAATTTCACAAGAATACTCTAAATGATAAAATAAACAAAGTAAATGCCAGAGAAATTAAAGTCCTACTATGCACTGTACATAACATTAGACATGTTACATTGAATAAATCCAAACAGCTAAAAAAAGGATTGAAAAAAAACCCCTAAATGCTCATCAAATGCAGCCTTATAAACACATTTCTCTCTACAAAAAATGTCCACAACACCACACAATTATTTATAGCCTGCCCTATAACATTAAAAAACACGTTTCTGGCAACGTCAAAGCAACATGATAATTGTGACACTCAAAAAGAGATGAAAAAACATATGTGGGGGGAAACAAGATTTTCTGGAAATTTAGTATGATTTGAGTAAACATAAAAAAAATAAAAAAAATAAACCATAAATGCAATTACCGATTCTAAAAAAATAAAGATATGTACCTACCGAACTGTGTCTGGAACCTGTTGTCTAAATGACTGATCACTTGCAAAATCCACGTAGCTGATACTCCCACAGGATCACTTCCTTAGTCTCATGTACAAATGGTCCCTCCCACACAACAGTAAAGGTCTCTTTACATTACGTGGTGCTGGAAGAAGTAGACGAGGGAGAATAAAAGCTTCCAATTCAAACTTTTTCTTACAAGATAACTCAAATAGGTAGGCCTACGTACAGGCAGACGATTCACACACACCAAATACAACAGCGAACGGACCAAGACTGACTGAACAGAAGGAACTAAATACACACACTGATGAACAATGATTAACCGAAAACAGGTGCATACAAATGAACTGATAATGATAGTGAGGATGAAACGTGACAAGATGACAGGCAGACAAGTCCAATGAAAACAAACTCAACAGAACACAACTGTGACAAGTGGTTTTATAAGTGACATATTAAGAGTATTTTCTGTCAAGACATTCCTGGGTCACATGAATGAATGAATTAGTTAATCTTTTCCCACAAGCTTTGCTCGCTTGTTCCGCTTGTGCTGTTTCAGATCCTTTTTTATGCGTTCCCACATGGAAAGATTGAAACACAAATCTTCACAAATCTCCTTCTACTTCCTGTTTATTGGTCAGCTACACAGTTTAAATAATCTGCTTGTTATGCATATTCATACTACCTGGAAGGTAGTATTGTTGGCTGGATTTTGGATTTTCTTACCGGCAGAACACAAAGAGTCAGAGTAAATGGCCAATTTTCTGATCTATCTGTAACATCTACTGGCTCACCACAAGGGTGCGTTCTCTCTCCTTTGTTGTACATATTGTACACAAATGACTGTCGTAGCACTTTTGAAAATCGTCATATATTGAAGTTTGCAGATGACACAGTTATGGTGAGCCTGTTGAATAGTACTGAAACCTCGCATGGTCCTGTGATTGATTATTTTTTAAAATGGTGTCAGGAATCTTTTTTAGAATTAAATGTTTTAAAGACAAAGGATATGAGCATTGATTTTAGACGTGTTCAGCCGTCCCCTGACATCACAGTGATTGACGGTCAGACAGTCGAATCGGTAGAGTCTTATAAATACTTAGGCACTTTTCTCGATAACAAGTTGACATTTAAGAAAAATACTGACTCGATCTATAAGAAAAGCCAGCAGCGTCTTTTTTGTCTTAGAAAACTATCTAAATTCCAGGTTGACTCTACTTTGATGACTTTGTTTTATCGTTCTTTTGTTGAGTCTACTATCACGTTCTCCTTTGTTTGTTGGTTTCAATCCTTGAGGGTGAAGGAGAAGAACCTACTGAACAAGGTCGTTAGTTTCAGTAGTAAAATCATTGGGTGTCCACAAGAAACTTTAAATGATCTTTATAAAAAACAGCTGTTTAAGAAAGCAAACTCCATCTTGACTGACTGTTCTCATCCTTTATATCAACAGTTTCAATTTCTACCATCAGGTTCATTGCTCAGACTCCCATTTGCTAAAACAAATAGATTTAAACACTCCTTTGTTCCATCTGCTGTCTCTCTTCTAAATGCCAGGAGGGAAAGGTAGCTTACATATTATTGAATTTGATCAGAATGTGCATTGTTATTTTATTATACTACGAGTATTTGTGTTTGTAAGTTATGTGTGCTCCTATGCTGTGAAACTAATTGCCCCACTTGGGGGGACAAATAAAGGTATTGACTTGACTTGACTTGACTTGAGCATAGAAAAAAAACTTTCCAAATTGCTTAAATAAACAAATGATCAGCTTGTCATTAGGCATTGTACTTCTGTTTACCATGTAGATGTTTTACCTCAAACGCATATTTGTGGAAGTTTTACTTTTTTAAAGACTGAAACGTGTCAACTTCAACACAAATGAAGATGAACATGAAATTCTGTGTGCAAGGCAAACAGTATCTGAGTCTTGTATAGTGTGATGAGAAGGTGACCTTGTGTACAGTTATCTGAGGCCCTTATATCATTACATTACAACCGGACAAGTGTATCAGATAACTTGTTACATTGCCATGCATATCAGTCAAAATCGCACCTGTACGGCACAACCTCAGGGCTCGAAACCTTCGTTTGTCCCATTATTTAAGAGTTTATTGCAAACAATCATTCTGTCCTCCTCCCAAAAATACTCTTTTCACAAGCATTGTATATCGAGTGGCACAAAACAATAAAGTCTGGTTTCAATACATTGCATAATACATGGTCCACAAAATAAAATCAACAGTATAATAGTTGTAATGTAGGAATTATAGCAGTTACTCAATGGAGCAAAATGTCCAAAGAAACTGGTAGATCCCTCAATACCTTGATGGCCGATATCTGCTGCTATACCTCATCTTGTAGATCCTTCATTTTAGTCAAAACCTCAGTAAATCCTTCTGAAGTGTGGTTAGAAAGAAAGTAAAGCACATACTCATTCTGTATCATCAAACATAGCACACACACACACATACACACACACCTCCCTTTCTAATATCCTAATATTCTTTTTTTGCACAATCGTTTTGCTAGTTGCACCATCTTGCTGCTTGTGTACATAAATCAAAGCCTCATTTGTATAATTAATGAATCTGCTGATTGTAATAGATGTAATGAATCCATTCTATACTAAACCTAGAAGCTGTTTCATTCCTGGCTTTAAATTTCTTTGAAAGACCTCTAGGCTGGACAACTATAGCACCATCCACAGCCACATCTTTAGTCTAAGGTTACAGACAGTGTTGGGAAAAGTTAATTGTATGTTGCGTTACTCCATAAAAAAAATAACTCATTGCTTTAGTTACTTTTTATTGTGTTTCATTACTTTTGCATTGCCTTTTCTCACCTCAGCTGGCTGTTGCTCTCTCTTCCTAGCTGAAGGAAATGCAAATGTATGCCTGTACAGTAGAGGGCGCTGCTCAAACAAACCTTTCTGCTGTGCTGCCATTCTGGGTTACAGAAGAAGAGGACACAGGAGAAGGAAGTTCACTCAAAGCCACAAGAAGACAAGCCTGCAAGCTTTAGCCAAAAAAGCGTAGCGGTGTGGTGAAGAGATGACATGAGGTTTTGTTCAGTTGTACTGTGAAAAGCCAGCCCGTTCTCATCCTTTGGCGTCATATAGGTGACGCTATATGACAAAACGTCGAAATACTATGCACATGGCACCCTTTAGCGTGAATATAACACGCGAACCCAGGGCGTCATAAAGTTGACTGGCATCCTTTAGCGTGAATATGAGACGCAGACCCCACCCCACACCTAAACCTACCCATCACTTCGCGTGTTATATTCACGCTAAAGGGTGCCATGTGCGTAGTATTTCGACGTTTTGTCAGGCGTCACCTATATGACGCCAAAGGATGAGAATGCGTTGGAAAAGCGTTATATATTCAATTACTATTCAATAGCTGTCTGTCTTTCTGTAAAGCTGTGTATGTTCATTCTTTTTAAGAGTTTCTCCTAAATCGACAAGTTTGGAGCTACTTTTGTGACGTCCCCAGATTCAGATCATTAGCAACTTAGATGAAACCTCCATGAACTGCACTGAGTGTGTCAGATTAGAGACAGTTAATTAAAAGATAATGTGCAGACCGGTGAGCAGGATTGAAAAACCACTGCACCAAACCTCGGACAATAGAAAATGTTGATTGAAAAGAACTTACTTAAAAAGTACTACTGATTAATTACCTCTGAATGCTGCACAATCACACTTAATGTATACAGTGGAGACAAAGATGACTGTATGCTCTGTATGCTCTACAATAAAAAAAACAGAAAATAATGTGATTTATTCAGTATACATTGGAAAGCTGTATATGTACTTTTAGCGGACATTTTTATCCAATGCGACTTACAAATGAAGGACAGTTGCAAGCAAGTTATAAATCATAACAAAATCATAAGAATACGGTATCAAATTTTCATATAACTATAATTGCTGCAGATTTTTTCAGGGTATACAATTAAGTTTTCCTCCTAATAAAGTTCTCATAACAAATAACAGTGAATGGATTTCAAGGGTTTGAGTTTGGGTGGATAAATATATTTAAATTATTTTATGTTCTTACATATTCTTTTATCATTTATTGATAGTAAACTTCATTTGAATGCTGTCTATAGGCTATAATATATTAATATAATCATTTCTTAGTTCCGCCCTTACTTTGTCATTTCTTAGTTTCTCCTTGAACTTGACGCACAACGTAATGGCAGCAATTGATGCCTCTCGCTTTTCAAACAATCAGGGCTGGGCAACCGAGTAACATATACACACGACCACCAATTATTTTTTATGAGAGGGATCGCTGAGTGGTGGAGTGAGCCTGGTAACCCTGTGACAGTACCCCCCTCTCCAAAACCCCGACAATGCCGACCGTGACTCAGAGGTGCAGGACGATGAAGATGCTGTTGGTGAAATTCGGTTAGCAAGGCGGGATCCATGATGTCATCATGAGGTACCCTGGACCTCTCCTCATGGCCATATCCCTCCCAGTCCACCAGATACTCAAGGCGGCCACCACGGTGTGGGGAGTCAAGGAGTCCTCCTTCACAGCGTAGATGGGTTCCTCGTCAAAGATTAGTGGTACGGGGGGGATTGGCGCTGTTTTATTTTGTTATTAAATTCTTTAAATGTTGCCGGTTCCCGCCTCCTTCTTCCCATAACATCTGAACTGCGTTATAGTCACGTTTCAATAGGGAGACATGGAATGTGGGGTGAATTCTGTACTCTGCAGGGAGCTTGAGTTCATATCTGACAGGGTTGATTTGTCTTACGACCTGGAATGGACCGATGTACTTGGGAGTAAGCTTACGGCAGGGCAGACGCAGACGGATGTCCTGTGTCGAGAGCCATACTAGCTGTCCTGGATGGTAGGTGGGAGTGTTGCCTTGTCGAGAGTCAGCATAGCTCTTGTGTCTGTGCACTGCCCACTGAAGATGGGGATGAGCTTCGTGCCACTCCCTCTCGCTCTCCCGGAAATAGTGGTTAAAGGAAGGAACATCACAAGGCTCATCTGATCAGGGTAATAATGGAGGCTGAAAACTGTTTATGCATTGAAATGGAGTGAGACCTGTCGTTGGCTGTAAGAGGGATTTCTGGGCATACTTGGCCCAGGCGAGGAACTGGTTCCAGGAGTGCTGGTGGCTCTGGCAGAACATTCTCTAAAAGAGGCCGACCTCCTGCACCTTTCTTTCCGTCTTCCCATTGGACTATGGTTGGTATCAGATGTGAGACTTATGGTCACACCTAGAAGGGAGAAGAAGAGGTCTTCCAAACACATGAGATAAACTGTGGACTTTTACCCAGTAATGCCCGGTAATCTATGCAAGGCCACAAGCCTCATCTTTCTTTGCCACAAAGAAAAAGCTGGAAGCAGCAGGAGAAGTGGAGGGACGGATGTAACCTTGTTTAACAGTCTCTTCAATATACTCCTCCATGTTCTTCTGTTCGGGGATGGAAAGTGGGTAGTCTCTTCCAGGTCGATGGCACAGTCCCATGGTCGATGTGGTGGTAATTTTGAGGCTTGCTTGGTATACATTATAGCATATTTTATAATACAAATTGCACACATTTAAGCTTGTATAACAAATATTAGAAGCCAAAAATTTAATATTTAGAAGTAATTTAAGTGTAATCGACCAGTCTCTTTTGTCCCTTTTCCACCGTAACGGCACTGGATCTCGTGTGTTGGTTTCAGACGGGGGAACTTCAGACCGCCGCCCTGCCGGAATATGCTGTGACTGACTCCATAATCTGTCCATATACAATCAGTGTGCAGTTCTAAGAACATATTTTAACTTTCGAAGCATTTATTTCTGTATATGTTTTAAATCACAAAATTTTATGCAGGGCATCAGGCATTTCCATCAGGCAAAAAGACTGACACGACACTCGTGACACATTGCGCCCCTGTATGTTGCTTTGCATTAAATGAAACTACAGAACAATAACGTATTTATAGATAAATTGAAATGTACACAAACCACTATTTTGCTGAAGACATGCAACAATTTGAAGGAGCTGCACTGCTCTCTCCTGAAGAGGTCGCAAAAAGCCTGTGATAAATAACTCAACCCCTGGCCTGGGTTGTTACGTCTGATCCGGTATCTGGATAGCACAAAAACCCTAACATCTAGTGACTAACCCTAACCCTAACACCAGGTTATTATGTCTGACCCGGCATCTGGGTTACACAAACACTTCCCAAACATTGGATTGTTACATTTGACCCAGGAGCAGGGTAACACAAATCTACCTAAACACTGAAAATATAAGACCCAAAAGGCTCAACCCAGGATTTAGGTAGAAAAACAACCCAAGATTTAGAGTGTAAAAATAATCCAAAGCAGTTTTTCTAGACCTGTTGTTTCTCTTTCCTCTTTAAAAGACCTCTTAGACAGTAAGTGCAATAACAAACTTATTTACAAAGAACATACACGTATTATCACTGGTGACTATTATGGCTAGATTATTGTAATGCTCTACTGAGTGGTTGCCCTGCATGCTTAATAAACAAATTACAGCTGGTCCAAAACGCAGTATCTCGAGTTCTTACCAGAACCAGGAAGTATGACCATATTAGCCCGGTTCTGTCTACATTGGCTCCCTATTACACATCGTATAAATTTTAAAATAATGTTGATTGCTTACAAAGCACTAAATTGTCACGGTGTGGTTCAGGCAGAAGAAGAAAACAAGGCGAGAGCTCCAATGCAAATCCTTTTACTAATAAAGAAACATCAGGCAGGTACAAACAGGCAGGATAACTCATGCAACATAAGACTAACTACTGACCAAGAGTGACTGAACTGAAGGGACTAAATACTGACACTCTGTCAGTTCAAAGCTAGACTAAAAACACATCTCTTTGGCCTAGCATTCACATAACACATTATCGACTTCTATAATTCAGTGTTAGGCTGCACAGATTAGGTCAGCCGGATCCGGAAACACTTCCCTTAAATCCTGATGTACTTGTTACATCATAAGAAGGATGGCGTCTAGGCTTATAATAGTCTCTCTGTTTATCCCGAGGTTTACCGCAGTCTGCCGGATCCAGGCCGTATCCAGATCTGATGAAGGACCTTTAACAATCTACATTGTTAAAAGCGCTATATAAATGAAGATGACTTGACTTGACTTGACTATCAGTGCCATTTTCTGGGAGATGTTGAAACCTCAGTAAGGGATAAAGCTTTTACCTGTTATATGGCTTACCCAGTTGCTCCAAAGGTCAAGGAGACTCATTACAAAATTATATTTAAGATTTAACCAGATAATGATTTTATACGGAAATGATTTCATTTCGAAGCTTCATCATTGTTGTTTAGTTTGATATACATCATTTTGGTTATATACATCATGTCTATACTGACTACCTGCTTACATTGTTGATTGTTCCCTGTCTTATGTACATTCTGCAAAAAAAAAAAAAAAAAGGTTCCCTTTCGTTGTCACTCCGAGTTCCGTTGGATGACGACGAATGGGGTTTCGCTTAGAAAACCTATCGACTTCGAGTATACAAAACCGAGCCAATGGCAAAGAAATGCCATGGGTCTGCGGAATTTGCATAGCGTATCTCCACCTTACCTCGTGGGTATAAAAGGAGGACGCCGCATTATGCAGATATGTTTTTCGCTTCGGAGCCAAGAGCATCTCTTCACTCCACAGCCATTTCTGACTCTACGAGACGAGCCACTCTCTCCGGTGTTGGTGTGACGGCGATCTGCAGCGAGTTCACATTGCCTGCTGATCCGTGCAGTGATCTGCCAATGAGTGTGTTTCTCCATGCTCGCTTCAACATCGCAGAGTTTTTTCTCCTCTCACAAAAGAGCTCACACGCGGCACGTCTTTTTAAAGACGGCTCCGCCCGTGCATTTCTGGTTGCGGTCGACTCATATCCGATTTTGATGGGCACATTTTCTGCTCTGCGTGCTTGGGCTTCATCACGCTAGAGCAGCGTTTGTGGATAACTCACGTTCTCCCTGCGGGAACGTGATTGTCCCTTGGACCACGCCCCCCTCTTCAGTGACGCAACCCGCGAGTGTTCAGGGGATTCCCCGGGTCTATTTTCGGATGCCCCGCGGGTTTCCCTTGACGCTCCAGAATCGGATCTGTTGTCCATCGCAGCATCACAAGGCGGGCTAGAATCTTCAGGAAGTGAAGATTTGACAGTGCTGCCACTTTCGGGTGTGCATATGGCATTTGTCGAGTCAGATCCTGAGATGACGGCCATGCTTTCCCGGCCGCTGCGAGCATCGTACTAGAGTGGAACCTTTCACCCTGTCCTGAGCGCTCGCTGCTGGGCGATTGGTTTTTGGGTGTGGCCGCTGACTCCTGTCAGCGTCCACTCCAATACCTTTCTTCCCGGATGTGCATCAGGAGATCTCGAAATCCTCGAAGACCCCCCTGTTTTCCAGCGATCCCTCGTTGATCTCCTCCACTCTTTCTTCCCTCGACGGGGCCGCTGCCCATGGGTACACTGGGGCCCCCCCGGGTGAACGCTCTGTCGCGATGCTACTGTGTCCTCAGAGTGCTTCTTCTCGGCGCGATCCTAAGCGCCCATCCGAAGCCAGTAGTTTTTCGTCTACACTTGTGGCGAGATCCTATAGCGCTACAGGACAGGCAGCCGCCTCACTGCATGCCTCTTCCTGTTGAGATTAAGAAAATCGTGATAATTTGATGCATAACGTCAAATAGAAAAACGATTGGTTCGTTTGTACTCTCACTAAGCTGAGACTTTGTGGTTAATTGCTTGTAACAAGCAAGACCAGTCACACTTTACAAGACCATCTCTAAACACCTTTGCATACAGCCGACCTCATATGAGGTAAACTCCTAGTGTTAGCCACAGGTTAGCAAAGCTGTGCAGATGTAGCTATAGGAGTTACAGATATGAACACAGGAAAGAAAGAATGATGGTGAAGAATGATTTATTGAATAACAAGTGCAGGGATGAGGTGAACAGGGGAGTGGAGTCCAAAGGGTGATCGAGGATGGTGCTGGAGACAGGAAGATGAGTCCACATCACACAAATCAACAATCAAAGTCAGACAAGGAACTGGGATGAGGAGTGTGTCTTTATAGTGGTGTGATGCGATGAGGTGCAGGTGTGATTGCTTGGGAATGATGTGCAGATGGGAACCGAGGAGAGTGCTGGGAAATGAAGTGAAGGGGAAGGTGGCTAGGGTGATCTGTGACAATAGGCTACGAGACACCAAACTGCAAAAAAAGTTATTTAGCTTATTTTGTTTCAAGGCTGTAACTGAAGAAGGATTCAGCCGAAACTGATTTGTTGGCTATGCTTCTCATGATATAATTAGATTAAACAGAGTAAGAAGGACAATTGTTCAGAATGTTTATGGAAATATAAGACTATTTTTATGGTAGGCATAACCATAACCAGTTCTTTTTTGTCCATTTGGGAGCTAGAATATATAAATTACCGAATGGCCATTCTTCCCAACATCTAATTTTGTAACAGTTTTCATGAAAAATAACAAACAACATGAGTGTATGTATGTTTAACATGGGAAAAAAGTAGGCTAACTGTTCATATCCCAATATCAGCTACTTACCAAATAAACACAAATGATCTGAATTGGAATGAGTTCATTAGGAGAAAGAGAAAGAATAGATATATGAAACTATCACAGCTGAAATCAGTTTAACAGCAGTCAAACAAATCTGACCAATGCCCTTTGTTGGGGCATTTACAGATAAAGACCCAATGACCAGATATGATGAATGAAAAACCAGGAGTCAAGAGATGGAATCGACAGAAGCAAATATTACTGAAGAATATTTTGAAGTTTCAAATCAGCAGCTTCAACACTCAGCAAAGAGTTGGTAGGCCGCTGTCATATACATTCACAAAACCACAGCAATTATACTTTACACAGGTCACTAATCTATGTATAATGATTCTGATTGGTCAAGAAATTGATAAACTTATAAAATCTCCAAATATGGACAGATAGACGGAACCATATCTCCATTGGTTATTCAGATGTCCGCACGAAGTGACCATCCGAGGTCGCAGAGCCAGTTGTTCACCTCACCGATACAGGACCTGTAACAAAGAGTACTATAGCGCGCACACACACACACACACAGCTTCTTTATGGCTGAAGTTGGTCGAGCTCTTGCTCTGATCAGGAAACATTCCCAAAACACATACTGATAACATTTTCTTTCTCCTCAGTGAGAGGTTCAGACAATATTCATACTTTTTTTTATAGTGACTTCCACCGAACAGACAGCATAATCAATTATCAATTCTAGGAAGTAAATTATCTTCCTTGCCAAGAAAGAAGAACTTTTTGCTAATGTACTAGAAGGGTAATAGCATGTCGCAAAACCAAAATGTTTCAGTGACTTTGATTTGTGCGCAACCAACACATATAATAAAGCGTGGATAAAATGGTTTAATGAATGAAACTACAAGTATAGGCTACATACAATTAAACTAAGCAAATATTATATACATTATAAAGAAAGTAAAGAAAGAGAGAGAGAGAGAGAGAGAGAGAGAGAGAGAGAGAGAGAGAAGAGAATGGCAAGACTACAATCAGTTAACCACGGCCTATGAGAAACATCAAAGAATCTGGGTCACCTTAAAAAGAGGAACAACTTCGAGACGCATCTACAGGCTGCAAAACAGATACTTGCATTGACTTAAGTTGCAATAGAGTCCAGAGATTTTGTTTGGAGAGCGCTGAAGCGTTCGTTCGGTTCTTCTGGATGGTCCACGGTGAATCCAACAAAGTTAACTTGAAGGTAAAATAGCCGGATGAGGTCAGGAAACGTAGTATAAAAAGAGATTGTTCAAGGATGGGGAACTCTTTAAAGGCCCTATCAGTCACACCCATTTCTGGCACAAAGGCCAATCAAGAGAAAGTCTTTGTTCTATCTTCACCCTATTTGCATATTTATGTTGGCCTGAAGAATTTGTGCAGTTTTGCACAAAAGACTGTAAAACTTCTCTGTGCATTTTATCATAACATACTATACACCATAAATTATTAAATGAAAAGAGGATTTCTTTTGATTCTTTTGATACCAAACAGATGGGGTCTGTAAACGTTAAAAACAGTGATACTTAAACCTGGATTTCAGCATTTGAAGTTACCCTAACATAACTAAAGAATCACAACAAGGCTAATATATCATAGGGATGCATAAACCACAGGAGAAACTACAGTTGGGGCAGTTTGATTGTGGGTAAAAATGGATCTGATGTCTGTTCTTATATTGCAAGTTTGTCTCTAGTCTCTGGGCCTCGGCTGTCTTTTGCCCCAGACACCGTCTCCGCTAGGGTCGGTCAGGGAGAAGTTGAAGAGAAGTAGTTTTGCAACTCTTCAGGCAGGGCCAGTGATCAAGTTTGAACAAAGGGAAAAGGGGAATGTTTTTTTTTATGATGCCTCAAGCATGAGACCATTTTGATCACGCCAATGTGTTACATAAGAATAGGTCACATAGGAGACAGGCTGGAGTGACCCCCAGTGACCTCGGCTGTCTTGGTCAACCGAGAGTGAGTATAGGCTGTGTTTTAACATATGTGTGGTGTCTCTCTCAAAAACATGGAGAGTGCACATTCCAGAAACCATGTTATTCTAGAAATACACAAATCAAATCATTTAATATGTAGGCGGATACATATTGATTAATACCTTGATTATAATCACTCATTACAAATCACTCAACAGGATATTGAAGCGGCAGGAGTTTCACCCCCTTCACCTTGAAGAAAACTATCAGGTTATCTAAAATGAACACATAGAGGATAGATAGTTTTGGACTTCTGCTGTTTGACTGCCAACCCAGCATACGTCTAAAAACCCAACAGAATATAAATGACATTTTATTAAATGCAATGAGAAATGTGGTCAATGGTTAGGTATTCTTGCTTTCAGCAGCTGTAGAAGTGCACAGGTGCTGTTGACTTGGCTGGACGGAAACCATTGACATGGTGTGGAAAAATCCACCACAGCGTGCTGAAAAACCAACAGGAAACCAATAACATGTAAGCAGAATGCAAACGTGTTGCTGTTGTCTTTAAATTCAAACAATTCTACCCTCAGAAACATTATCTGTGGAACACAAAAGAAAAAAAGAAAAAAAAGAATTTCATGAAAGTCAAAGTTGGTTTTGGACCCCATGCATTGTCCATGCATCACAACAGTCACTTATTTTTTTAACAGAAGAGTAACAAATGCAGTTCTATCAAGGAACTCATCACAATGATCAGAAGACCATTCAACAGACCAACTATAGGGTAAGAGTTGTCCATTGTGTTCAATTCTGATTTTGGATCTCTGGAGTCGGTTCTATGATTGAACCACAACCATTGAAGGGTTTTACATACATTTTTTTATAAGTATGTAAAAAGTATGTAGTGTAATAACATGATGACTGAACTCACCAAAGATGTGCAGTCTGCCGTCATTGCTGTATTTCGGAGGGAAGTCTTTGGTCACACAGTAATAAAGTCGCAAATCATCAACAGTGACATTATATGTGAACAGGCGATGTTTACTTTGCACTGAAATTTGTGTCTAAATCTATTATTGTAGTAATGAGGAGCTGTAGATGAGAAAGTCCGTAATTTCAGAACCAGAGAATCTGGAAGTTTTAGTAATGACCAAGGTAACCTTCTTTACATCAAGATCACAGTTTATAGTCATATTTTGACCCAAATCTGTTAGTTGATCTCACACCATAAGCAAGTCTGCGAAATAAACACACACACACACACACACACACGCACACACGCACACACACACACACACACACACACACACAATATGGATCATTATTTTGTCATTAAGCATCATAAAACTAAGCACTTTACTTGATCACATAATCTTTAATTAATCTGTGAGCACATGATCTTTAGGGTGTTAAAACACTTCAGCATGATCTAGTCTTGTTACTTTCACATGAAACTTTACCTCATAGCTGTAAAACTGTGATTCACAAGAGGAAGTTAAAGTCAGGCTTGCTCTGACCACACATGTAGTGTTTTATTCTGTTCACAACGCAAATAGCCTAGTCTTTTCAC
The DNA here is from genome assembly GCA_030578255.1 of Tiaroga cobitis. NCBI lineage: Eukaryota > Metazoa > Chordata > Actinopteri > Cypriniformes > Leuciscidae > Tiaroga > Tiaroga cobitis. The sequence goes on from CM060612.1 coordinate 11,839,509, forward strand.
TTTGTGAAAAAAAAATATTAATTCATGTTTCATACTTGTAACAGACAGCAATATGACTCAAGATAACACCAATTTGATATTTTCTTCAACTGTAGCCTATACAGCCATTATATAAGTAATTGCGAATGACGGTTTTGGCAGTCAGTAATTTGGAGCACAAAACACTGTGGTCGACACAAAACATGATTATCCTCAAAGCAAATAAGTATGTATTTAAATAAGCCCGGATTGTATTTCTTTGACTTTTTGTAGTTTTGTTCATGTTTTTTTCTTTTCTCTTTGGAGTCAGATGGTGTAGTTACAACACCCACCAACATTGGCTATGATAACCAGTTTTATGTTTTAGGCCCTGATATACTCATGGTCCTTTTTCATTCTTCGTTTAGGGGTAAAACGAAGTTCGAAATACGTGAGCAGCGATATACTGTTATCGAGCATCTGACGCCGCCAACACTGCTGAGAATGACGGTTAAGTAAATGTAAATGTGATGAAAAAAGTAAAAAAAAGTAAATGTGATGCATGCTTTTCTCTCAATAACAAAATAAACACAACACAGCATCAAAACAACATCTGACCTCAACCGCCTGAACAGGCCAACTGAACAAGAAAAGATTTTCACGTAAAAGAAGGTGAAAACCAGCTTTGGTTTCGAACTCCCAAAACCAACTTCGTTTTGGCCTGATTTTGTTCGAAATGACATCACACCAGTTCATTCTTTGATTTCACTTTAACTATGCGTTCACACCGCCGCAGGCGAGAGCGTCAAAGTGGCCGGAAGTCATTCATTTTCAATGAGAGCTGGCGGCGAGCTCCGGCGAGGAGAGTTGAAATCAGGTCAACTTTATGGTAATGAGCTATGACACGGTTCGGCGGCAACCAAATGAAAATGTAGAAGTGCTCCGTTTGAGAGGATTCCAGAGAATGCGCATGGGCGTCAGTTTGGTTTGAAATGTGCTGGGGACAGAGACGCATTCGGAAGGGCATTTTCAAAAGTGCTGGGTACAATCGCATTCATTCTTTTTTCTCTTTCGCGCAGGTCATGTTGAAAGACGATATGTCCTGTAGCTTACTGATGTAAATAAAAATGTATACAAAGATGTGATGATGTCCGACCAAAAATGTGATGGCAGTTTGGGTTTTATTGCTCGTACAATGAGATCTAATATATGTTGTTAGTATCGTGAATTTTTACGTGAATAAATATATAGATCCGCCTGTGATGTGTATGTACTGTAATGGTCCAGTGGCAGAATTTTTGCCAAGGGTGTCGGAGATTCTGGGTTCTAATCCGCACTCGTATAGTTTTTTCCCTCATAAAAACCGATAATGTTTATCAGTGGTTGTATATCAAGAATCTTGATATACTTTATCACTGTTAAACATGATCAGTTTTGATTAGGGAACAAAACTATACGATTGCGGATTAGAGCCCAGAGAAGCAGGGACACGTTTGTGTGCATTTTGATTTGTGATTTCACCGGAACAAATAGAATCTCCGCAACGGATTGAAGCGCGGCAGCGCACGTCCGAGTGAAGGCAACACATTTCAGCGCTAGATCGCCTCTTATTTAACAAATGAATGAAACGGATGCTGCTACACTGTTAAAAATTCAGGGTTGCCAGCCAGTTACTGTATTTTTTACAGTAGCATTTCTGTAATTTAATTTACAGATTTTTACTGTATTCTCTGATTACAGTAAATAACTGTATTTTTTAAATTGTTGGATTTTTTTACAGTAAGTTACATGAATCTTTGTATTCGCTATATTTAGAGGAAGTATGTAAAATGCAGTATATACAATATATTTTCCTGATTTTTTTTCATATTAATGACTGGCAGCTGAATTTTAAATGTTAATTATTTATCAACTGCATAAGCTTTAAACAATTGTTTTTAAATGCATTAAGTGTTGTATAACGCACAACTTAATTCCCCTATTACTTCACAAAACAAACAAATTATTCAACATCCTAATCTTGAAAAACAGGTCAACATTTATTTAATTTATAACTTTAAAATATGCATGAAAAAAAGTCATAAAACAGTGTATTTTGTATCATTTTGATTTCATTTTGATTTACAAACTTTTTTTTTTTAAATGGACATGAAATTAAATATTTTTTTAATTACTTGAAACAAATTAGCCGTCATGGCCCGGCCTTCACACAAAGAAGAAATACGCAAATGACATTTAAAACCACAAGTTGACCAAAATGATCATTATAAAATGATTCTGAAAAACAGACACGAATTAATTTTCATCACTTCATTACCAGACTAACATGTCCAAACAACAAGGCCCCAAGTGAGTCCAAAAAACTTGATCAAAAATGGAGAATAATTCAGCTCCAGATGCGGTTCCATCACAGGATGCAAAGGCTGGCTAGAAATATTGAAAAGGACAATACATTAGATATATTACAAAACATAATGATACAGTCAGAGACAGACAGAGGAATGACAGATACAGTTAGAGTCAGATAAAGAACATTAAAAGGTTAAAATTAAAGGGAAAAATAGATATTTGTGTGTGTGTACTACTTACATTTCAGAAATTCCACTGATAACACACCACTTTGCAGGGAAGAGTGGCAACATGTGGGTTCACTGCAACCTGTTTCTTCTGTACCATTTGCCCTGTCGTTTTAGATGGCAATTTTCTTCTTTGTTCCTCTCTTTCAAAGCACCTAACGGGTCAGGAAACAGACAATATGTAATTAGGATTGGTTTTACGTTTTGATGCTTGTAATCATGTTTTTAAATCTGTTAGAGCAGTGTTTCTCAACTCCAGTCATGAGGACCTCTCAGAAAGACCTCCCCAACCCTAACCCTATGTCCACTAATTAAAACACCTGATTTAACTAATTAAGTCAACAGATAATATATCTAAAGGCAAGTTCTGATATTGAATACATGTGTCAAATGTACTGAGGTTGTTAAGAATTCAATCATTACCTTTAAATGAACTCCAAGGTGCAGGCTGCCTCCTCCTGATTGAATATGTAATATGTAGTGAACAGTATAGCAAGGCCAGACAGGAAGCTGGGCTGAATGCTCTCCTCACACACAACTTGGCCTTCCAGTGTCCACTTGTCAAAGTGTCTCCTAAAACAATACCACATGTGACAATAGTTTAGTTTTTACTATACCATTTTTATTTTTCAGCTTTTTAAATTTAAACTATATTTTAGTATTCAGAGTGCAGGAACTCTTTCTTTTAAATAAAATTAACAAAGGAATTATGAAAACAAAAAGCAAATTACACACAGAGAGTAGGCTATAGCTAAAATATATAGGATATAGGCTAGCCTATATTCGTACTGAAATGTAAGGGATTTTTACACCGGCATATTAAACATGCAACACAGCAACATTCAGATTCTGACGCAAGGTTTTAGCAACGGCGTTTTCATTTCGGCGCCCATTTTAACAGATGACTTGATTTTGATTTGATTTACACCATAAAATAATCACGACGAAGTGTGCAGATCAACACGAACCTCGTGTGAATACCGACTGTTGTCATTAAAGCATGTAACTCTTCTTAACATAGGAGCCCATAGATCCCGAGGAATGTGTGAAATACTACCGCGTCCGCGCTGCTGAAGCCCCGCGCAAGTCTCCCTCGCGCCCCGTACGGAGGATGCGTGATCCTCGGTTACCACCGCGAATATAACGTTACCTTCAAAGTCTACGAGTAACACAACATAAAAAATAAGAAACTGAAATAATAAGTCACTTACCACAGAGCTGAGAATCACTCCTCTTGCCGCTACCCTAAAGTCGACGACACGACCGTTGAAGATCACAATGCCTCTGTAGATTTGAAATTTACAGCAATATTCTGTATTTTGAATCAAACCGCCACGCGACCCCAGAATGCATTGCAGTTTACAGCAATATGCTGTATTATTAGAAAACAGCCAGCTGCTGTAAAATATTGCTGTAATTTTTACAGCAATTCATTACAGTGTAGTTAACTGGAGATGTTTTATTTGTATTGGTACATCCGTGCCGCGAGATGTTTCAAAAGTGGTGGGGATAATATCGACCCTGGCAAAAAGTGGTGGGGACATGTCCCTACCGTCCCCCCCGTAAATGACGCCTATGAGAATGCAGTCCTGTAAACTTTGGTTCCGACCACATTAGTTCCCAAGCAAAATAGAGGAGAGGTTGATCATTTGAATTTCATAAGCAGGCGCGCAACACAGGCAAGATTTTCGCTCTAGAACACTTGTTTTTCAGCGGGAATGCAAATTAGAATAGCACCTAACCATGAACACAAAAGCCACACCACACAAATGGCTTTTAATTGGTTTATTTCGTTAGCAAACATGTCACTATAATTGTTAAGTTCTTTCATCAGTCAATTTTCTGCAAAATGACGATCAACATGCTTGTTTGCTTTGCGACCCCTTTAAATAAAGTTAAAAAAAAGGACCAAGCATTCGATCTACGTCAGAGCATCAGAGCGTCCACGAATCTTTCCACGGCGTCGCTGGCAAATCCGCTCTCGCCGGCGGCGGTGTGAACTCACGGTAAGTATATCAGGGCCTTTACTCCTGAAATATTTGTTCGGTTTGAGGAGCTTTTTGCAAAGTAGGACACGTACAACAGAATAGATCCCTGCAAACATGCTGGCTTTTTAAAATTGAATGTGAAATTCAATAAGACCTTCCATTTATAACTCTGTACAGAAGGAATAAAAAATAAATAAAAAACATTATTTGAAAAATTATTTGAAAAAAAAAAAAAAAAGTCAGAATTGTTAAATAAACTATAACTATAAACCTCTTCTTCCGTGGCTTCAATAGACTGCAACAGCAGAACTGTCAGTTTCTGCCACCTGTTAGGCTCCGCACACAAAACACGTCAACGCTGTTAGCAAAGACACAAATGGACTATTATTCAGAGGTCAAACGAAACATCTTTCCAAAAAACGAATTTCCCAAAATTCCATAAAACAGTTGAAAGTTTTGAGTTTTTAAAACGGCATGTGATTTTGGAGCTTTAAAGCGCATGCATTTTAAAGATTTTATGTCTATCTCTCACAGTCTCGTTCTCATATGCATAAAATTAGATTTGGCGTCTACCCTAGTCTATGACTTATAAACAAAATATAAATAAACTGACAGGAGTGACTCGTGACTAGAGCTGTGTCTATCAAGTGACCAAACAGCGGAAAAGTTCGTTTGCAAGAAACCACGCCACATGTTAACCACAAAAAATATATGAGCAGTGGGGGTTTTAATAGATTAAAAAATATTAAAAAATATTAATACGCAAGCCACGGAAAGCTGTGATTACCAGCTGCTTGTCACATCTTTATGAAACATAAAAGTAGCAGAACATTTGAGAAAAATAATGCAAGGCAGGAATTTTATATTCAGACGTGCCATCTGCAGACCTGCAAACTTGTCGCTTTTCGGCGATGGGGTCATTCACGTGAATCGCGTAGAACCGGAGAGTTTTTTTTTAGGGGGGGGGGGGGGGGGGGGGGGGGGGGGTGCTTGGTGTAGGCTGCCCTTAATCTGCACGCAGGCTAGAATTGCGAAACATTATTGGATATTGAATTCTTATAATTGACATTTCTCTTGGCCAATCGGATTAGCACTTGCGTCAGAATCGCCATTGGATGAGACACTTGGCTACCACGCGAGTCTGATGGAAACTCATTACGTGAAGGAATCTAATGTGAAATTCGAGGTAAATCAAGCTTTTTTTGGAGCAAAAACAACAGCTAGTTGTTTGCTTGATTCAATTAATGTTAGCTACCGCTTTGTTATGCTGCGCTCGTGAGAGAGAGAGAGCCGGTCGCGCGCGCACTCTCACTGTATTCAAACTGCCTTGCTCTCCCTCCATCGCGCATATTAATAAAAATCTATTGAGAATTGACACGATAGTAAAAGATCAAAAGACCAAAGTTTCACGTGGAGTTTTTTTTCCTGAATTACCGCTGGGTGTGAATTGCAGCCTACTAAAATTGCCCTATCCTCTCTGAAAAGCGTTCCGCACATTCAGCTGACATAAACCACATTTTCAATAAACAAAAAATCTATCCAGTGATTAAATGTTTTCTGTGTTGAGAGTTGAGACAAATCTTGTGCGATGTCCTTATCTGCTGGGATAATCACACAACGCTAGCCGTGTGTGTCAGCTAATGGCACGTCCGATTCGCGAACTAATGACTCATTTGAACCGATTTACTTTTATGAATGGTTAAAATAATTGATCTGTCCAACATCTGTCTCTTCAAAAGAGATCTGAATCGGTGTATAACAAATCGATAACACCAAATTAGTTAATATTAACTATTCATAAACTGCACTTCTTAATCTTTATAAATAAATATCATTTATTAATCTTTGGTAATGTTAATTTCACTATTTACTAGCAGCCTTATTACAATTAAAAGTTATATTTGTTAACATTAGTTAGCCTAATGCTACTGTGAAGTAATATGAACAAACAATGAACAGCTGTATTTTTATTAACAAAGAATAATAAATACAGTAACAAATGTATTGCTTATCATGTTTCATTTATATTTTACTGCCTTTTTTCTCCTTTGCCAATCCTATGATAATTATACAGTATAGTGTTCATCCAGAACAACATGTAACTGTGTAACCACACTCTAGCAACCATATTGCAACATATAGAAGCCATATTGCAGCTCCACAACATCGTTAAGACATTGTTGTTGGCTCGTATGCAATCATGTACAACATTGTAGCAACTATCCTAGCAACCGAGCGGCGAGTTTTGTCCCCCAGTAGCCCCAGTGTCCACTACTTTCAGCACTTTATGTTCAACCAATAAGAATTTTAATTCTACTTTTTATAACTTTAACCGTTGTGTGTCAAATAATCTCAGAACTGATTATTACTAACTGTCTGTGTTCACACAAGTATGAGTCCATGACAACAGATTTTGTTCAACTTTTTTTCAAATCTGATCATGTTTATTACTCTGCATTTGATATGAATCAGAATACGCAACTAAAGTGTTTAAATCTATGAATTCCCACAAATAGAAGTACAGAAATGTTCAACTTTGTATTTTTATATACAAATTATGAATATTATAAATCATTAAATATCATACATTATTACGTTTTCACTGGCTGTAGAAGAGAGTAGGTCTGATCCTGGCAAGAACTGCTTCCACCGGGAGGCATGGATGATTCGACTTCAGCATACTGAAAGATTAAGATATTAGTAATGAATGGCCATATATGCAAAGAATAATGTACAGCCAGATCATCATTATCATAAAATAAATCCTCCGACATGAAGTAGATGTGTCTGAACGGGTTTACTTTGCAATAATCAATTAAATCAATAAATGGACATGAAATACAGATCTGACAAATTAGAAGTGCAGTATGTGAGACATGAAACTAGTGCAATTTACAACAGTCAAATATGCATGTTAGTGGTCGTTATACTGTACTGCAGTTATTTAATATCACATATTCATTCAAATAATGGATCTACAACACTATTTGATAATAGTATGCTAATTAAGCCATTTTTCAAAATTAAGCTAATATTTATTACACAATTATTCTTACCAGAGTTGCAGTCATACTTGAAGGTTTCTCTGAACTATTTTTAGATCTTCTTGAAAGGCAGTTTATCACAACCCCTTAAGAAAACAACAGTGAATAAACATCACTGTATCACAACACCTTTTGACAGTTTAAACAAACAATTAAAAACCATATATAGTATAGTTTTAATAATACAATCTGTATTATTAAAAGCGTTATATAGGTGATTGAACTAACTACAAGTAGACAAAATCTAGATCTACACAAATGTAACAATATCCTTGTGTAGATCTAGATTTTGTCTACTTGTAGTTAGTTCAATCACCTATGTAACGCTTTTAATAATACAGATTGTTTCAAAGCAGCTTTACAGTGATAATAGGAAATTATTGAACAGAGATTCTCTGACACTTTTACTGTAGTAAAACAAGTACAAACCTATTATTGCAATGGTCAGAAGCACATTCAGCAGGACAGATATGATGATGATCATATTTCTCCATGGTATCTGGTGTTGTGGAGCATCTGTAATATAGTACAAATAAAGTCTTTAAAAATTCTGTAAAAGGTTTGTAGTTCAATCTTTATTCAGTTTTAGTCTTTAACAGAACAATAAAACTATTATTAGTTCTTCATACAGTATATTCAATATGGACTCCATCATGTGGTTTATAAAGACATGAAATGATAAAATAACTCACCGCTGATGTAGATTTTGATGCCGTTGCTGAATTTTAGTGGTTCACTAGTTTTCACACAATAATAAACTCCTAATTCATCAATGGTGATATTCTTGATGAACAGACGACTGTTAGTTTTCACTGAGTATTTGTGTTTAGAGATGCTGTTTTCATATTCACCTCCTTCAACTTTGCTATCAAAAGTGCGTAAGATCAACACTGGAGGATCCGGTAATTTCAGTATGTACCAGTAAATCTCCTTTATATCAAGATCACAGGTTATATTCACATCAGATCCTAAAGTTACTGGTATGTTTGTTAGACTCTCTGTGGCTTGATACAACATGAACAGATCTATGACAGAAAGAAATACACATTTATTGAGATATAAAATCGAAAGAAAACTGACTCAATCAAATGTGACATGAGAAACTCACAGATCTGCAGCTGTATGATCTTCATGATCTGATCCAGATGAATAATATCTGCTATAGTGATCATTCACACATCTCGTACTGTGAGCGGAAACACAAACCTCGACCACACACACGAGAGGGGAAGTCAGAGCTGAACTCATGATCGCACAGCACATATTTATTTATTCCTTTTTCCAATTAATTTCGACATCATAAGAAGCAAATTTCCACTTTGTAAAAATATAAAACAGAAAAGCAAAAAACAACAACAAAAAAAAAAAACACATTTATACGCCAAACCAATCATCCACACAAAAAATAGCTAACAGGCTTTTGTTACTCATATTTATGATTTGCAAAACACCACTAACTCATGTTGGAATGGAAAGATGCTGGAATGGTTTAAAACAATTTGCACTTAAGGATATAATTTAGCCAAAAAATACAATATCACAAATTCAACTCTGGGTTTGAAAAATCTGTGCATTTGTAGTTTGATGATTCTACCAGCAGGTGCGATTGAAATGTCATGTAAATGCAATAGAGCAATGATTTATAATTACAGTTGGTACTTACATACAATAAGAAGCCCTTGCAATTTAACAGAACTGGAATGTTTTTGCTAAGAAGAGTGGGAAAATATTCCTAGGTCAAGATGTGCCAAGCTGACACACTCCTATAGACCAATTTCGAGCCGACGTCACAGTTACGTCACGGCGCTAGCTGGAGGCAAAACAAAGGGAAAACTGCAGGCGGCCAATACAAATCAGAACAGATTTGGCTACATAATAAGGCACTTAAATTATTGTTATTATTAAATGTCATCTTGTTGTGTAGCATCCAGTCAATATTGAAAAGGCCAGAACGGATGGTTAAATTACTTTTATTGCCGTCTGTGTCATCAACCAACGTAAGAGCTGGGTAAAAACAAATAAACCATGCATTACCATCACATTTCGACCGTTACACAGCTCATTACATTAGTTTCAATCCGTTAGCATTACCAAATTATACATTTTACAATAAACATTTCAAGTAGCTCAAATATAAGCTTCGAAACTCAAACCTTGTTCCCCAATTGACCGAAGCTAAACCTTGTAGTTTTTTACAACAGTTTTTTCCGTGAACCTTTTCAGACTTTTCTTTCGTCTTCTTCGTCGTTCGTTAAACTGATTTCCGTTACCATACTTCCGGTTTCTATGGTTACCAAGTAAAGCTTGATACCGTAATAATGAAACCTTATAGCGGAACTATAATCAAAATAGTGCTTAACTGCTCTGTTGGCCTTTACACTCCCACCAAATTATTTGCTGTTACACACATAAAAACACAATAATTTCTTCAAGTTACTTAACCAAAATATAGAAATAACCTTGTAAACATGTTACAACAGTAACTTCAACATTTCAATACACTTAAGCATTGTAAATTTACTTTTCACAATCTTATAGTAGCAGAACTAACTTATGAACTGGGCGTTCTACTACAGACAATTTGTTCACACGTTGACCCCTCTTGGTATGATTTCTGTCTGCAAAGCCTATTGTGACCTTTCTGTCAAGTCCATTTGTATCTTTCACAGTGTCCAAGATTCGCCCAAGTTTCCACTGGAATCGAGGTTGCATTTCATCCTTGTCCATTACTATGTCGCCTATTTGCATGTTTCTTTTAGGCTTGTGCCATTTTTGTCTGACCATTATGTTCTGCAGGTACTTCCTTTTCCATCTGCTCCAAAACTGTTCGAGCAAGTACCGTACTTGACGCCATTGTTTTTGTGCATACAAGTCCTCCTTGACGAACTGTCCTGGGGGAGGCAGAAGAATTGAGGTTTGCATTGTGACAAGATGATTTGGAATTTGCGGCTCCAAACTGTTTGGATCGTTGAGACTGTTGTAAGGGGGCGGCTGTTTACTATAGCAGCTGCTTCATACAAGAAGGTTCTGAGTGAAGAGTCGGTGAGTCGACCTGGTGTGAGAGCCAATGTTGCATTAAGAACGTTTCTCACAGTCCGTATCTGTCATTCCCATACTCCACCTGCGTGACTAGCATGAGGTGTGTTTAGGACAAAGTCGCATTGTTTTTCTGCAAGGAAGGTTGTCAGTTTGTCAGTATCAATTTCACCTTGTGCTGCATTCAGTTCGTTTTTGGCACCTACGAAGTTAGTACCCTGATCGCATTTTATTTGTCTGACAGAGCCTCTTAGAGCGATGAAGCATCTGAATCCATTTATAAAGGTGTCCGTTGATAGATCCTCTAACATTTCAACATGAATTGCACGTAAATAAAAGCATGTGAAAAGGAGGCCATTCCTTTTATATTCTTTCCTTGCTTGTTTGGTCAGGGACGGTCCAAAAATGTCCATACCACAGTATGTAAAAGGCGAAGAGTGTTCCATTCTTTCTGTGGGTAAGTCTCTCATTTTTTGTCCTTCCACAGGTCTCCTTTGTTTCCGACAAAACACATACTGGCGAATGTAGGATGCAACCGTTTGACTCAACTCTGGAATCCAATAGCCATTGGATCGTATTTCGTTCATTGTGAAGCCCTTTCCCTGATGATTGACCCTTTCGTGACAGTGAGCAATTATCAGTTTTGTAACGTGAGGGAAACGTGTAAGGTGTTCTCTGGGAATGATTGTGGGATGTTTCAATGAACTGGGAAGAGATGAGTGATGGAGCCTTCCTCCCACCTTGAGCACATTGTCCTTGTCCAAGAAAACATTCAAGTTGTACATTTTATTGTTTTTTGGAAGTTGTTTGCCTTTGTTTAATGTCTCTATTTCATTTTGATATGCTTGTCTTTGTAAGTCTTTGATAATCACAGTTTCTGTGTTTTGTCTTTCAGTTACAGTTGTGAGTGTCTTTGATTTGTCTTTGAGCAGGTATTGTCTGAGGTATTGAGCCGGTCACAAAGGCTTGTATGTTCAACCGTTTCTGTGCTTATTGTCTGTACCTTTCTCACCTCTGGGTCTCCTACTGGAAGTACAGCGGTCTCTTTTGTTGGAAGCTGTATTTTCTTTTCCCACAGGAAGTAAGGGCCTGTGAACCAATTAGATGAAAGCTGTTCATTTACAGATGTGCCCCTGGATGCCATATCTGCTGGGTTTTCATTGGTAGGCACATAAAACCATTGTTGCAGTGAGGAACTGTTGCGGATTTTATTTTCTGCACTCTATTAGCAACAAACGTGTGAAACCGTCTCGCATCGTTGTTTATGTATCCTAGAGTGACCTTTGAGTCTGTCCAGAAGAACTCCTCAACATTGTCATAGAGCAGTTCCTCTCTTAGCGTGTTACTTACAGCGACTGATACTGCGGCTGCGTTAAGTTCTAACCTTGGGATTGTGGTGATCTTTGTTGGAGAGACGCATGCTTTGCCCATGATGGTACAGGTACAGTGAATGTCTTCCCTTTTGTTTATGAGTCTGAGATAAGAACACTGTCCATATCCTGCGGTGCTTGCATCAGAAAAGTGGTGTATTTCTCTTTTTACCACTTCTCCAAAATCTGCAGGAACATAACATCTGCTGATTTGCAAATTTTTTAGATTGTGTAAATCTCCTTTCCAGCACTCCCACCGTGGCTTAAGATGTTCAGGTAGCGGGTCGTCCCAGTCTGTTCCTTGACGACACATTTCTTGGAGAATCCCCTTTCCTTTGAGCACATAGGGAGCAATGAAGCCAAGGGGGTCGTATATTGCTGCGACTGTGGACAAGATGCCACGCCTGGTTGCTGGTTGGTCCTTTAGTGTGATGTTGAATTTAAAGCAATCCTCCTTCACATTCCAATAAATGCCAAGTGCTCTTTCTGTCTGAGTTTCTTTGAACGTCAAGTCCTTTGTTTTTTTATCTGTTGCATGCTCTGAAGTTGGAATGCTTTTTAAAACTTTAGAGTTGTTGGACACGAATTTGTGTAACCTTAGTCCACCTTTTGCACATAGTTCACGTGCTTCCTTTGCCAGTTGTATAGCATCCTTTACTGTCTCTGCACTGGTGACTCCGTCGTCTACATAGAAGTCTCTTGCTATGAACTGTGAGCCAACTGGATATGCAGAACTGTTCTCTTTGGCTAAATGTTTGAGTCCATAGTTTGCGCAACCTGGTGATGAAACAGCGCCAAAGAGGTGTACTGTCATCCCGTATGCTCGTGGTTGGCTGTTCATGTCTCCATCTTTCCACCATACGAAGCGCAAATAGTTGCGATCATTTTCTTTGACTTGGAACTGGTGAAACATTTTTTCAATGTCGCACATGCGAGCTACTTGGTGCTGTCTGAAGCGCACAAGCACACCAGTTAGGTTGTTGATCATGTCAGGACCATTCAGTAAATGCTCGTTAAGACAGGTACCTTTGTGCTTTGCAGAGCAGTCGAAGACCACGCGCAACCTCTCAGGTTTTTTTGGCTGATAGATGCCGGTATGTACCACGTCTCTCCGGGCGGTCCATTATCATCAATCTCTTTGGTATCACCTCCTTTGATGATGTCACTCATGTATCACATGTAGTCCTTTTTGTATTTTTCATCTTTCCTGAATTTGCGTTTGAGCTGGTTTAGTCTGATTTCAGCGAGTTGTCTGTTATCTGGCATTTGTGGTCACTCTTTAAATGGTAATGGCATTTCAAAATGTCCACTTTCAGTCTGTGTTATGCCATGCTCGAGTTTCTAAAGGAATACTAAATCCTCTTGCGACACAGTCTTCTCATTCCCGTCAGTCTCTTTGAATTCTCTTTTCAAAGCACGTATTGCATCTGCTGGAGTGGAGGGAGGGATTTCTTTAACGGTGACTCGGTGACAGAGTCTGCTCGCCAAATCTATTTCGTTGCATGGTGTCGAGTTGCCAACTATGCCTTATCCCAAATCAGTGTGAATGGCATAGGGCTCATTTTCTCTGCCTAAGATTACTTGTTTGGGTGCGAGAGCTCTAGGACAAGTATAACCTATGAAGAGACTTACTTCACAACTGAGGAGTGGAGGGACCTCGTCTACAATCGATAGCAAGTGACTCCACTGTTTGGCTGTTTCACATGTAGGTATGTGTTCTCTGTTAGCAGGTATGTAATCCTTTGTGTACGCAGTGGGGAGCTTTATGACTGTGGCTGAGTTATAACCTCTCACTAAGAGATCAGACACCTTTCCACTGCTTACAACTGCATTTCTACCCATCATAGTAGTTAGTTTCAGCTTTACTGGACAAACATCTGCCTGCAGCTCATGTGTGACATCCTGATCAATGAATACAGTGTCGCTCTGTGTGTCTAATAACACATAGACCAGTTTTTCCTTGAGTGGATTAGTGGTAGTTGACAGCCACACTGGAACTATCATTGAGGTGCTGACTGACTGTTCAGATCTGGCAACATTAAGTGACATAACTGTTGCTGTTTCAGGCGAGTTACCTTGAGATGCATTGTTTGTGCTCACACGTGTTTCTCTTTGCAGACCGTTCCTGAAATTTTCATCATGAAGACATGTTGGGTGTCGCTTTGAGCAAGTATCACAAATGAGGCGGCGTTTGCAGTCCTTAGCACTGTGTCCTTGTTTTAGACAGCCATAACAAAGTTATGAAAAGAGAAAAGAAAATCCAGTTGCAGTAGTTTAATTAAAAGGGCAATCCAAACTCGTAGTCAGCCAGGCAGGGGTCCAAATCCAAATAATCAATCCAAACACAAGAACAAAACAGAAATAAGAACCGGGCAGAACAGACATCAGAAGTGTGGGGACAATATACAACGACTCCGTAACACATACTGACACAGACAGGGAATTTATACACACAGATCTAACAAAGAACTAACAAGGAACAGCTGGGAATAATGATTATGGGGAACAGCTGAGTGCAATGAATAGTGATTGGTACAGACAAGGATTGTGGGGAATGCAGTTCATGAAAGGATGACACCGTGGGGAAGAGAACCTCTGGTGGATAACCGGGGAAACACAAACCAGACACTGTGACATAACCCCCCCTCTACGGAGCGGCTACCAGACGCTCAAAGACCCACAAAAAACAAACAAAAAAAGAGTCCAGGAGGGAGGTGGAACGGTGGAGGATAACGGGAAAGGATGGGGGGCCAGGTTCATGGAAGGGAACAGAAACAGGGGGTGATGGTTTAGCCGGGGACAGAGAGTCAATCGGGCGGCCAGTGCCAAGGAGAAGACAGTCCTTCGGGCGGCTAGGACGGTGAAGACCCTTCGGGTGGCCAGGGCGGTGTAGACCCCTCGGGCGGCCAGGGCGGTGAAGACCCCTCAGGCGGCCAGGGCGGTGAAGACCCCTCGGGCGGCCAGGGCAGAGGATCTGGAACAGACACTGGCACTGGCTCTGGCTCAGGAACAGCAGACACCGGCTCTGGAAAAGACGGCACTGGCTCCGGCTCAGGAACAGCAGACACCGGCTCTGGAACAGGCAATGGCTCCGGCTCTGGAACAGACACTGGCACTGGCTCCGGCTCTGGAACAGACACTGGCACTGGCTCCGGCTCTGGAACAGCAGACACCGGCTCTGGAACAGCAGACACCGGCTCTGGAACAGCAGACACCGGCTCCGGCTCTGGAACAGGCACTGGTTCCGGCTCAGGAACAGCAGACATCGGCTCAGGAACAGCAGGCACCGGCTTGCGAACAGCAGACACCGGCTCAGGAACAGCCACTAGAACAGTAATGGCCACAAGGACAGACACAAACACAGTAACAGACGCTGGCTCCGGCTCTGGCTCTGGAACAGACAATAGCTCTGGCTCAGGAACAGCAGACACCGGCTCTGGAACAGCAGGCACTGGCTCCGGCTCTGGAACAGGCACTGGCTCCGGCTCCGGCTCAGGAACAGCAGACACCGGCTTGCGAACAGCAGACACGGGTTCAGGAACAGCCACTAGAACAGTAATGGCCACAAGGACAGACACAAACACAGAAACAGACACTGGCTCTGGAACAGGCACTGGCTCTGGCTCTGGAACATGCTCCGGCTTTGTAACAGGCACTGGCTCCAGCTCTGGAACAGACACTGGCACTGGCTCCGGCTCTGGAACAGGCTCTGGCTCTGGAACAGGCTCCGGCTCTGGCTCTAGAAAAGACGATACTGGCTCCGGCTCTTTAACAGGCACTGGCTCCGGCTCTGGAACAGACACTGGCACTGGCTCCAGCTCTGGAACAGGCACTGGCTCTGGCTCTGGCTCCGGCTCTGGAACAGGCCCCAGCTCCGGCTCTGGAACAGGCTCTGGCTCTAGAAAAAACGATACTGGCTCCGGCTCTGTAACAGGCACTGGCTCCGGCTCTGGAACAGACACCGGCACTGGCTCCAGCTCTGGAACAGGCACTGGCTCTGGCTCCGGCTCTGGAACAGGCCCCGGCTCCGGCTCTGGAACAGGCACTGGCTCTGGTTCTGGAACAGGCTCTGGCTCAGGCTCCGGCTCTGGAAAAGACGATACTGGCTCTGGCTCTGGAACAGCAGGATCTGGAACAGACACTGGCACAGACTCTGGAATAGCGAACACAGGCATGTCCAGGATCCGAACGCTCCAAATAGTCGCTCAATATACCCCCGGCTGCGAGAATGGATATCTCCTGATCCGTCTCTAACTGGGCAGACAGGACGTGAACAGTCTCTGGCTGGGCAGACGTGACGTGAACAGTCTCTGGCTGGGCAGACGTGACGTGAACAGTCTCTGGCTGGGCAGACGTGACGTGAACAGTCTCTGGCTGGGCAGACGGGACGTGAACAGTTTCTGGCTGGGCAGACAGAACGTGAACAGTCTCTGGCTGGGCAGATGGAGCGTGAACAGTCTCTGTCTGGGCAGACGGGACGTGAACAGTCTCTGACTGGGCAGACGAAGCGTGAAACATCTCTCTATCACCTCCTCTACGGCGACCTCCACGGGTCCCGCGGAACTTTACCAACCGGGTCCCCTTAAAGAACTCCCTTCTCTCCCGCTCGGTGGCTGGGGAAGAGATGTTGCAAAACATACCGCTGGATTGTTTTGGGACGGAGTCGTTCTGTCACGATACACACATAGGGAAGAGAAAATCCAGTTGAAGTAGTTTAATTAAAAGGGCAATCCAAACTCGTAGTCAGCCAGGCAGGGGTCCAAATCCAAATAATCAATCCAAACACAAGAAAAAAAAACAAAAACAAAAACAAGAACCGGGTAGAACAGACATCAGAAGTGTGGGGACAATATACAACGACTCCGTAACACATACTGACACAGACAGGGAATTTATACACACAGATCTAACAAAGAACTAACAAGGAACAGCTGGGAATAATGATTACGGGGAACAGCTGAGTGCAATGAATAGTGATTGGTACAGACAAGGATTGTGGGGAATGCAGTTCATGAAAGGATGACACCGTGGGGAAGAGGACCTCTGGTGAATAACCGGAGAAACACAAACCAGACACTGTGACATGCCTTGGCACATTTTGCATGGAGAGCCGTTAGGTGTTTTTGTTATTGTCCTTTTATCACTTTGTTCAGTTGTGTTTGTGTTAAATACACTTGCCTTGTTTCTTTTGATTTCCCTTGTGTTTCTTTTGTCGCTGTTTGTTTCAGTGCAGCGAAGTGCATGAATGGAGGTGACTGGGTTGCAGGCGACTTCAGCTTCTAATGAGAGGAAGGAGGCAAAAGCACTAAAACTCGGAAACTCACCGCCCTCCATTTAAGTCTTTGTTACCTGCCTGTTCCATCTCGCGTTTATCCAGTCTGGTAGTTTGTGCAGCAGTTTTTGGTAGGGATGTCCCGATCCGATCACGCGATCGGAAATCGGGCCCGATCACGTGGTTTCAGACTCGATCGGAATCGGACGTTACCTCCCGATCAGGACTCGGATATATGTAAATTAGGGGTGTAATGGTACATGTATTCGTAATTATTCCGGTTCGGTACGCATACAAACCGAACGATTCCTAGGACCATTTTTTCTGCAGACAAAATCCGCGCTGGCGCGACCACCACTACGTTGCGCAACATCAAATGGCAAATGTAATGAAAGCGGAACGAAACTGCGCTACTCATTATATTGTGCTTGACGGACCATTTATCAGTTCGGACCAGCAACATCTGTGGACCGCGAGATCAAGCGACACTGTGCTAAGAGATCCAGTGAAGAAGAAAACATTTGAATTCGCCACAGATCAAACAGCGCTGACGTGGAAACCAGTAGAAACATTGTGCCGTGAATGAACATGGATTTAATGTTGCACTTCAAAACTCAAATATTATATAAATATATATTTAATGTTATTTTTAATGTGATTACCAAAACATTATTTGTTCATCCTTCAAAGATTACCACCCCCATTTATAAACCTGAAAGTTTCAAGATGTAGGAAAACTCAAACTTATTGAAAAATAGTTTTTCTTTCAATAAATAGGAAATTTCTCTGGCATTTCTTTCTTTTTGCTGTATCGTATCCAACCGAACCGCAAATTTTGTGAACCATTACACCCCTAATGTATGTGTGTATATATATATATATATATATATATATATATATATATATATATATATATATATATATATTAGGGTGCATCAAATTTGAATGGGAAATTTTAATTTCAAAATATCAATTTGGCTGGCATTGTATTTTGTTCCAATTAACATAAAAATTACTTTTGCAAAGTTTTAAGGAATTCAATTGAGATTTAGGGGTGCCACCTAACACATGAACTTTGGCGAAATTTCTATTTTTAGTCTAATTGCCAAAAGGTTGACCTGGGAATGTTGAGTACAGTGAACTTTTATACAGTAACATATTCTATAGGGTTATAAAAGTAAAAGTTGTTTGTTTGCCATTTGGGCAACTTGGGCATTTCTCAGAATTCAACTTTCAAGATTCTCCATTCATTTGTCCTATAGACAAAATAAATGGAGGTCAATGGGACATGTTCACGTGGCCTTACCCTGAATTTTGTGCAGCATGGATGGATGTCGGATGGATGTCTAGTGGCTAACTCACTGGCAACTAACAGGGCCTAATGGTAAGAGCTGACACTAACTAAATTTTAAACTTAACTGCGGCAGCTTGACGCTCCTCTCGCCTCTTGAGCTGCAGCTTTTTGCCCAATACACCAAGGGCCAGTTTCACAAAGATAGACTCTGACTATGGCTTAGATATAGTAGATAGTCAGACTTTACATAGACATCTAAATCAGACCGTTGCACAAAGCGCTTAAGACTCTGACTATCTTAAGTAGGACTACACTGCAATGCATTCTGGGTAAAATAAGACACTTTTCAAAACAAAAAACATGGCGGATCGAGTAAGCGCATTCATCCGCTCAGTGCAGTTTACCCCAGCGGAAAATATATGTTTGTTGGAGGAGTATAACAGTTACAAGGACATTTTACTTGGGAAATTTAGCGGAGAATGTAGTAACAAGAAGAAATGTTTAATTTGGAAAGGGCCATTTTCCCTTTGCTTTTGGCTGTTTGTAATGTAACTGATTGTTACTGTTGGTTGCCAAGGTAACAGAGTCTTAGACCTAAGTTAGCCTGGGGGGGAAGGCAACTAATTTTTTTGGTCTAAATTAAGTCAGTCTTTATTTTTGTGAAACAGTCTAACTTGCATTAGACTAGTCTATGAGCAAATTTTAGACTTGTCTAACACTATAGACCGGTCTAAAATAGCTTTGTGAAACCGGCCCCAAATGTGGCCACTCTCTCATTCTTCATGCTGGCCAAGAAAGCTAGGTCTTCTGGGTTATCAATCAGCTTTTCAACATTTGGAGGCCACAGCGGAAATGTGGCATCAAGTCTGCACTCCATTTTCTCCAATTGTTTCGCTGTAGTTTCACTGGAGCGATTGGCCTGGGCGATTTTCTGCAGCTTGTTGTTAGCATTGACTAAGTCTACCACCACCTACAATGCTACTCTCAATAAACATGAGTAATCTATACTGTGAATATGACATTGTCCACTCTAGAATACTGTTGATGTTAAGCTTAATAGCTTAGCTAACATAGATAGCTAACGGTGGTTAGCAAACTGTTGCTAGCTAACGTTAGCTAGATGTAATGAGCACCAAATACCTATAAATATGACTTAAATGACTTATGATAAATAAGTATACAAAGATACAATTCCAGATATGATAGTAATATGTAATAATACATACCAAACACAGATAGATCACCTCAAACAGAAAGATCACCTCAGATTTCTTGAGCTGTAGTATTGTTTACCTCAGATCTCAATGGAGACCATTGAGCACTGTTAACCACTTTATCCAACAAAAACAGATGTACGGTGGCACCCCTAAATCATCATGTACTGGAAAAATATTTTGCATTTGTTGTTTCTACATATATTGGAACACTTTTAGCACCCAGCCATATCAAAATTCAAGAATTGTGTTTTTTGATGCACCCTAATATATATATATATATATATATATATATATATATATATATATATATATATATATATATATATATATATATATAATTTTTTTATTTTTTATTTTTTTATTTTTATTTTATACACTTTTAAAACATTTTTATTTTTTGTTTACATGCCTGCCGGGTATTTTAAGTTGAGGTGCTATTTGTTTTTATATTAGACTTTTTCTATATTTTCTGTTGCACTAAAGTCCAAAAGTGAAGATTTTATGTTATTTATTACTTGATTGTTCAAGCTACCTCACAGAAGTGCTCTGTTTGTTAACAGAGTTGTTGAATGTTAAAATAAGGTTAATTTAATAAAAAATCAGTTTTTTTCTCTCTTCTTTATTCTTTTTTGATGTATTATATAAGTATCGGATCGGGACTCGGTATCGGTAGATACTCAAAATCAAATGACTCGGACTCGGACTCGAGGGTAAAAAAACCTGATCGGGACATCCCTAGTTTTTGGTTTTCTTCGCTGTCATTAAGCATTTGTAGCCCCTTTACATGAGGCATTGCAAGCATGCATGCATTTATGAAATCTGCAAATGCCCTTAGTCCGTCAGCATCTCTAGACTGCACCTTAGGCCAGTTTGATAGCCTTTCTCTAAATGCCTTCTGTATCACGAATGGCTGGCCGTACCTTTGGTTTAATTTGTCCCACGCGTCTTTGTATGCCTCCTCGTCGTTTTTTGGTTTTCTTCGATGTTATTAAGTATTTGTAGCCCCTTTACATGAGGCATTGCAAGGATGCATGCATTTATGAAATCTGCAAATGCCCTTAGTCCGTCAGCATCTCTAGACTGCACCTTAGGCCATTTTGATGGCCTTTCTCTAAATGCCTTCTGTATCACGAATGGCTGGCCGTACCTTTGGTTTAATTTGTCCCACGCATCTTTGTATGCCTCCTCGTCGTTTCTAAAGAAAGTCACTTCTAGGCATTTTCTAGCTGGGCCCGTTACATATCTTTTCAAATACTACAACTTGTCTGCTGCTGAGATGCCCTTTTGTTCAATCAGTGATATGAACGTGGATTTCCATTCAATAAAGCTTATTGGTTCGCCACTAAACACTGTTGGTTTTGGCGTGGGAAGTCTGTTCAGTTTAATGCTGTCCTGCACTGCTTGAGCTAGTTGAGTGACACTAGGGGGAGTTGTTTGCACAGGAATAAAAAAGAGTGCTGGTGTGGGGTGTTTGGATGTGAAGTATGGGCTCACCTGTTCACCTTTTATTGACTGTACATCATCCACCTGTGTTAACTCTCTGTCATATGCTTCAAACCTGGCTCGAGCTGCTTTCATGTCCTTCTGTGCTTTCAAACGTTCCAACTCTGATGTTTGAGCTGCCATTTGTTTCTTGTGCTCCTTCTCTAGAGCCTTTATCTTTTCCTGTTGTCTTTGTTCCTCTAGTACGATCTCATATTCAGCCTCCTTTGCAGCTAGCTCTGCCGCTGCATCGGCTCGTTTTGCTGTGAGCTGTGAAGCTGAGGACCATTGGCTGCGATTTGATGCTGCGGTTGAGCCATATATGGACTGGGCGGAGTCGTTCTCTAAAAGTCCACGTAAACGAGTTATTTCGCGCTCTGCATCAAAATCCTCATCAACACCACTTAATCCCTCCAGAATTATCCTTACGATGTCATGAGTTATTGCATCACATGCATCAATTTTTCTCCTTATGTCAGATGATGGTGCCATTTGGTTTCTTGTTTCTGAATATAACTTTGATACATCATCTCTCCTTTGCTCTATTATGTCTGCAAGTTCTGACATCTCCTTGTCAGTGATATCTAACTTTAAGCTTTCTCTTGTTTCACGTACCTGTATTTTCCATTGTTCATAAAGAGTTATTAGTCTTTTTTACTCTTTCTCATTTCTTCCCTTTGGAATGTTATCATCTTTTCCGTTTGTACTTTAACTCTTTCAGAACGTCTTGGCAACTCTGACATGCTTTGAGCTTTGTCTTGAAGCTCTGTTAAGATTTGTTCTTTAAGATTGAATCTTTAATGTTTTGTCTATCCTCAATAGGCTTTATGCACAGCTTCACTACTTCCTGAACTTCAGCCAGCCCTTTGTTTCCTGTCTGCCATTATTGGACAAACTGATTAATCCAGGTGTGCCTGATTATTGTTACTGAGGCCAGGCACACCTGGATTAATCAGTTTGTCCAATAATGACAGACAGGAAACAAAGGGCTGGCTGAAGTTCGGGAAGTAGTGAAGCTGTGCATAAAGCCTATTTCATCTTTAAGTGAGTCCATCTCTTCCTTCATAGCATGTTCCCATCTGGGAGCCTCAGGTGACATAAGGGGCTCTCTATAGGTTTGGGGGACTCCACACACTGCCCTGTAACAATAATCAACACTCACATTGGTTACATCATCTTTGGAGTATGTCAGGTAATCTTGTAAATACTTTGGGGCTCTCTTTTCTCTTTTCGAGTGGTAATGTTTTTGACTAGCCGTGACTGTTGGACCTGTACTGTTTTTGTTGGCTTCTGTGTCTACTTTTTCCATAGTTCCATCATGTTCTGACACCTCTGTATTGTCTGTATCAATACCCTCCATGTTTCCAACTAGGACCTGATTCTCTGTGCTTTCCTTACTTTGTAGGGCATCACCACTATTCTCACTATCCTGAGACCTGTCTCTGTAGCCTTGTATTTCTAAGTAATCTTCATCAGTTTGTGTCTGCTGTTCAGCACTGCTCTTCCTAATGAATTTCACCAATCTGTTTTGACACCTTTCCTGTCTGTGGATTGTATACCAGATAAGCTGGGCTATTTTTTCTATACCCCACAAGTATTCCCTTCTAGCATCTAGGGTCCAATTTCTTATGATTGTGTTTGTACGCATAGCATTCTGATCCAAAAACCCACATTTTAGAAAGGTCTGGCTTTCTTCCTGTCAACATGAAGTATGGAGTATTCTTAATTCTGTCATTATAGCATCTGTTTCGGATGTGAGTTGCAGTTTGGACAGCATAAGGCCACAGAACCTTTGGTAATTCCTTCTCTATTAGCAGACACCTTCCCATTTCAAATATGGTTCGTCATTGCCCTTTTCTCGTAAAACTTACTGAAATGCATTGCCTGTGTATTCTGTGCCATTGTATGATCTTATGCATTTGACTCTACCGTTTGGTGAACTATCTGCAAGGAACTTCTCTGTCGCTAGAGTAGTGTCACTTTTGTTCTTAAGGAAGTAAACAGATACTGCCCCTGAAATATCATCTGTGAATGAAATTGCATACTTATATCCATCTTGAGAACTTGGTTCAATGGGACCTGCTAAGTCAGTGTGTACCAATTCTAGGGCCTCACCAGCTTTTGTGTCAGTTTTCCTATTTCTGGTGTTGATGAACTTTCCCTCAGTACAAACATTACAGTCTAGTTTGGTATTACCTGTGATTTCCATACCCTCTACCACTTCAGGTAATTTCAACACATCACTAACATTACAATGTCCCATGTCACAAGTTAGACTCACTTTGTCCCTGGACATCATATCAGTAACTGATGCATCAACACATTGTGTGTTATTTACCTTTTTCAGATAGTACAGTCTCTCATGCTCTTCTATGCGGAACGCAGTTCCATCCTTGCTTATCAGTTAATTCTGTCCTTCCTGGAAGATCACCCTGGCTCCATCTGTTGTAGCAGCTTGAACGGAGATGATGCTCTGTGGGTATGATGGTATGAACAAGGCCTTCTTTAGGGTGATCCTGACGCATTTCCCTTCCACGTCCAGCAGTAACACCTCTGCGTTGCCCCGCTTTAATGCCACGTTGTTCATCCTGGCTCCATCCGCCAGCTCCATGTAGTGTGACTTTTGGTCGAAACTCTTGTCAAATTTCGTGAAATCATTTTTCTCTCTTAAGATGTGGGATGTTCCTCCACAATCTACCATTAGTCCATTTCTCATAATATTGTCTGGAAGAGATGTTTGACTGACTTTGAACACAAGCGTTTGTTCTTTCTCATGCTCCTCTTGTTTTTCTGCAGCCTGTTTTGCTTCATCTTTGTGCCCATCCTTTCTCCGGCGGCATGTCTCATCACTGTGTGTTGAACTTCTATGGTAGCTGCACCACTTACGTACGCCTTTTTGGCGGCAATCGCGCGCAATATGAACGCGGTTTCCACATCCGTAGCAGGTCACGGACGCTATGTGCACTTTCAACACATTGTCATATTTGGTTATATCATCAAAATTTTCTGTCACTTCATAGCTTCTTAGTTTGCTTTTTAACTGGGTGAAAGCCAATTCTTCACTACTCTGTGTAGTATGGATAGCGAAAGGTTTGTAGGAATCTGGCGGGCCCTTTAGGATCATAGCTATTATCAGTCCGTCACTTATTACTTCTTTTGCGTTTCTTAGGGAAGTCACCGCTTTCTCAGCTCGGATAATGTAGACTGTTATCGTCTCGTCAGATTCCTTCTTTAACGAAGTTAGTTCAGTGTATAAGGCGCTAATTCTAGGCTTACCCTGACTGGCTTAGTGACTTCGAAGTATTTGCAGAGCTTTCCTGCCGTCATCAGTCGCCTCTCGCATCCAGTGACAAGCTTTTATCGTCGAGAAACTAGATTAGTTCAGCGTAGCACTCCTCATTTGTTTCCTCGTCTATATCCCGGTAGAAAGTATTGTTTCTTTTAAACCCATTATTCTCAAATGACCTAGAAATTTTACTTCCCATAGTTCTTAGTTATTTTCGTCTCCGTCGAAGACTAGCCTCTGCCATTGTAAGGTATCTGGGGTCGTTTTGGGGAATATGTATTCAATAATTCATAATTCATAATTAATAATTATTAGGGCTGTCAGTTAAACGCGTTATTAACGGCATCAATTTTTTTATCGCGCGAATAACGGTCTTTTTGGCCTAGCAAACTTTGTAGTTTTTTTTTTACATGCTGTTACAACAGGACGCGGCATGCGTGGCACTGCGCTATGAAACCCATTCATTTCAATGGCTTGCGCCGCGCAAGGATGTTTTGTTGCTTCGTCGACCAAAGCACAAGCGGATCTAGCTAGACCAGAAACAAAACAACAGGCGCGCCGCACACACTTGTTTGGGCTTGCGAGCCGGCCAAATAGTTGGTTAACGTTACGCTTTGAGTGGATGGCGAGCGCGAGACGCCGAAATGAATGCCAATAAGATTCTGAATGGAAAGTTTACTTTTAAAAAATTGCCAAACGGTTCCATTGACGAGACCAAAGTGACCTGTGTGTTTTGTCATTGTGAACTGAGCTATCATCATCGTAGCGCGTCCAGTCTGAAATACCACTAGATGCCCAAGCACACACATACACACCGACACAGCTGATGCGAATTCTCCGCCCCCTCGTCAATATCAGGACCTCGTCAGTATTTCTTTCACCCTTTTATTAATGGACAGTGTTACATTGAGAGATTATTTGCTCCAAGTGAGAATGTTAGTGTGAAATTGAACACAGTGTATGCCAATGTTGTTTTCAATAAAAAACATTTGCACAAAGCAAGCCGATCCACTTTTCCATGTTGATAAGAGCATTAAAATGGGACAAAAAGAAAATCAAGAGACATTTAGAATAGATAAAAAATAATTGCGATTAATCGCGAGTTAACTATGACATTAATGCGATTAATCGTGATTAAATATTTTAATCGTTTGACAGCCCTAATAATTATTCATACGGGTTTGAACCAGATACTTATACATGTTAATCGCCCTACGAGGGGGGTGATCTGTTACCTGCATCTGCATTCATATCTATACATCAGATTTTAACCACAAGGGATTATGATCAACCACTGAGGTACAGATATTTTACAGACAGGTTCAAATTAGCTCAATTGTCAGAATAATATTTGTGGTTGATCCACAATATCATCCTACTTTATAGGATTTCAGGAAACGCAATTCTGTGGCCACAAGAATTGGGTTTCCTGCCCTATAAGCAAATACTCTGTAAAGTATCTTTAATTTGTAAGCCTGTAGCTAAGATCTTTGACAATTAAAGGGACTGGAAAATGAGCATACAATCAGAATCAATGAATGAATGAATATAGTGAATTTAATAAGGAAAACTACGTATACGGTTGCTAAGCGTTACAAGGAATACATGTATTTACAAACACAATACAACGACAATGAACAAAACACTAAAAGGATCTGAGAGTGAAAGAACCAGGGAGAGAGAGAGATGGGGAGAGACTGGAGGTATCAGTGGCAAATTACAGACTTTAAGACCATTGAGAGACACCACAGAAAAACACAATCTTACTGCTCTGAAGACTCGATAAACGAATACTTGCATTTTTGGTTCTTATGTGGCTGAACACGGCTGCGTGAGTGAGCTGTGTGTCTTGTGTGTTCCGTTGGAGCGTCACGTGGTTGCGGCTGGTCCGAGGAGCGCGCACGTGTGGCGTTGGAGCGTCACGTGGTTGCGGCTGGTCCGAGGAGCGCGCACGTGTGGCGTTGGAGCGTCACGTGGTGTGCGGGTGTGTCCGGAGAGCGCGCAGTTTCAAGGCTTAAAAGGTCTTTGACGTAAAGTTACCAAAGGAATAATTCAGACTAAGTTCATTTCCCTTCGTGGAAGTAAACAGAGTCGAATACGGAAAACAAAACTCAACAAACTAAAACAAAGAACAGAAAAGATCCCCAGGGCGGGGATCACGAGAGAGAGAGTTACATGGTGAATCCACGGAGGTGAGTTACGAGAGAGAGAGAGAGAGAGAGAGAGAGTGGGGCGCGCCGATATTTATCACCTTGGAGAAATCCAGCCTCTTCCTGTCGGCTTAGCCAATCGGAGAGTTGGAAGTCACAGGCGGGAATTTAGTTTTTATTACTCTTTGTCTAAGAGCAATCGCCTTAGGTTTGTGTGTGTGTGTGGGGAGGGGTTACAGTCTAAAGACATTTCGATCTTCAATGATAGTAAAACTTATCAAAAATACACTTTACTCTATAATTTTATGCATATTCGCATTGTTCACGTCACGAGTCTTCTACAGGTAGTAAGAACGCTATGTAAAAGTTAAAGGAATATACAGTTATATTTAAAATGCATAATGAAGGTATTTATAATTAGGGCTGTCACTTTTGTGAAAAAATCCTGTTCGATTTTTGAGACGCAAGTGTTCATTGAATCGATTGTAAAATCGATTTTCCATGTCTAAAGACGTTTCCATTTTCATCAACAAATATAGGCAAATCCACGGACATCTAACAGGCATTAGGACGAACGTAAAGAGGGCGCTTGAGAAGCGCACAAGCAGTCTCTCAGTCTCTGGCACAAGTCAGCAATATTTCTGATGATTTATTGGCGTGAAGTTTCGTGCACAATGACAAACAGGAGTGTAACATTCAGGGATTGAAATTAACACCCTCCAACTCGCCAAATGCGGGTAAAAATGAACTTTGGTGGGAAACACTGTCAAATCACGAGCCGATCTGGCGTGTTTTTATGTTTACTCACTTTCTTTGCTGTGGAAGTTCGTGTAAGCCAAATCTGCGCGGATTTAGCGCAAATACGCAACTCGTGAGTCCTCATGATATATTAAATACAGCGTATAGCGCAGAATCTGTGCATTTCTGGCTTACTTGAACACACACGACACTAAGCAACAAATAACGGCGCGCTTGTTCACTTGCATTGAAGTAATAGCGAATATTAAAAAGCATTTGGTTAACAGAAAAGACATTGTTATTTTCAAACATCCTACATGTTCTGTGCACTGTATTGATCTGTCCACCTAAAACACATTTTTGGTAAAAAAAAAAAAAAAAAAATCGATTCCCTATTTTCGTTTTCGATACTTGTGTTGGTTGGTCCGATCGATTGTGCAATCGATTTTCGAACGTAAAGTGACAGCCCTATTTATAATTCACTTTATGCTACAATAAAATCATAGTTATTCCAATGTGACATGGACAAACAGACAAACATAAAAACACATTGAATACATCTGGTTAAATGTCTTTCAGTGAGGATATTGGAGAAATGTTCTTGTGTGTTTTAAGAGAAAGAACCTTCAAGATTTCTTATAACACCCCTTTGTCACATGGTTATATATCTCTGGAATATATATATATATATATATATATATATGGATTACACAAGGTTCATTTCTCCTTCTCAGCAAGAATTAGGAGAAATCACACTCTCTGGGAACATTCCTCGGGGGGACATTCCAAGGGGTGTAATAACTCAGTCTTGTAACAGGACACCCCGTTCTGGCTTGAGGACAGGGGGAAGTCAACTGACAATCCATACCTTACAGCATCTTCCTCCTGTAGCATTGGCGGGCCTGGGCCTATAACCTGTTAAGTTTTCATTTCTATCCGTCATGTCTATGTAAAATATGTTGTTGTCATCCATCCATTAAAGAATAATCCAGATCTAACTTCTTAGTGTTATTTATTTGTTGGTTTACATCTCGATGCACTGGCATAACATCAGTGCCCAAGGGAGCGATCTGCGTACAAGCAGCAATACTAAATCTGAGTCAAAATAAAAGTCCCATTTGTTTACACATGCACAAAATGAACTCTTGCACATTTTTGGCATACAACAGTCAGTAGCATAATCTAAAAATAAAAAAAATAAAAAAATAATAATAGAAAGCAACATAACATAACATAACATAAATTATGATTAATGAGAACATATAACAACACTATGCAGTGATCACGTGATAAAGATTAGTTGCCGACAGTGGTGTAGTCTACGTGATACGCAGGTATACGCCGACACCCACTAGAAAATGTCAAGGATTTCCGTATACCCACTAGGAAACGTCAAGGATTTCCATATACCCACTTAAAAAAGCGCGATGATTCATAACAACACTGTTTGTGACAGAACTTTCATTCATAAATTCACCCCGCCGTCTGTGTTTGCGCAGCGACACGGATGGAATCGCGGAATTTAGTCACAAATGTAATTAGCTGCAAAGCGGAATGTCACGCAAATTTTTGAATGAATAAATCAAAAGTAGGGATGTACAATGAATCAAATCTCGATATGTACAAGTGTCTATGAATATCAAAGCTCAAAAAGACATGCTATTGAAATAAACTCTGCATGTTCTGTGTGTCTCTGTGAATGAGTGCTCAATGTGTGCTCTACGCACACTGAAGCGCGAGTGACACTCGTGGTGTTTTTAGCGTCTATGAGGACATGGACACATTTGATTTCATCGCAGAGCTTTTATGAGAGTCACTTCACAGGAATTTTACCATTTCATTTGATAAAACTATCATCATTCATTCGTATCATATACACTCACAAACTTTAAAAGTATTTGGGTATTGGGGAGATCACAGTATACTCACTACAAAAAACTAGACTACACCACTGGTTGCCGACGATATTTAGTCATAATTTTCGTTGACGAAAGCAACACTACAGGCACTCGAAGCAAAACTCAGATAAAGTGTAGAGTAAGTCCCAATAGAGCAGTTAAGAAAGTAATAATCTTCCTTGATTGTGTTTCCATGGATGAGTTTCTTTGTTTTTGAGCTGGTTCTGCAGGCTTTTCTGTTTCTGCAGGCTTTTCTGTAAGAAAAACAATAAAATGTAGGGATCTGTAAAATTCATTGGAGTTGAATGAAAATGCAAAATTTAAAACTCTGTAATTTATCAAACAATGATTCCATGTACCTTTGACAAAGAGCTGTAGCTTATTTTTCTTGTTTGATTCTTGAATAAAACAAGTGTAGTTTCCTGCATGAATTAACTCCAAATTTTTCAGCGTAATTGAATAGTTTCCGTTTACATACTCTGAAGAGAAACTTTCCGTTCGATTCTCGAATATTGTGTCCTGGTCTTCTAGTGAGAGTTGGCCATTTATAATACTTAACACTTTCCGGCTTACATTGTGTCGCCAAAATGCATTACTTTGTTTATTCTCATACAAGCATGGCAAGGTGACGGAGTCTCCAACCACACGCTCAAATGTGTTTGACGAGTCCTGGAGAGAGACTGGGGAAAAGAGTAATTTACATTAGAAAGCAAACAACAACAAAATCTGCACCAAAACATAAAATACATCAATAGATGCCAATTATCTTAACTGAGGTCTATGAATACTTACCTTTGCCTGTCAGATGTAGAAGTAATACAATGAAGCAGCATCTGCATAAATGAGAGAAAGCAAAGTTACTATTTGATAAACAATGGCATCTATGATTCTTGTGCCTATCCATTACTATTATTCACCACCGCATAATTCACCTCACTTGCCAATAGTTTTTGGAAGACTGATTAATTCTGTTGCTTGGCATTGATATTTAGTTTTAACTGGGTACAGTCAGTGGCGTCATGCCCATTCAAAGTGAGGGGGCACGTGCCCCCTCAGATTTTTCCTCCCTGATAATTTTTTTGTCACAACTATATTCCTATTATGCTCCATAATTACCAGAGCCTATAAAAACTCAAATGTATTCTTCTGGATGTGTAATAAATCGGTCAGCATCAGCCCGCCCCTTTTTCCTAATAGAGGGAATGCATTAACGTCACTTCCCCGCCGGAACACGCCCCCCTCAGCGGGACTGAGTGGCAGAAGAGCTGCTGCGTGACTGGAGTTAATAGGGGAAACTGCGTTAACGCGAGTAAAACAAACTATTATCAGTTTAAACTAAAAGTTGGACTCCTTACAACTTATCAAAGATCCAGTGATCCATGGATATTGACATGCAGCCAGGAATCGTGTTTCCTGACATTTATATGTGCCTGATTTCGACGCCGGGGAAATAAATGAAGAAAATTTGCCTGTAAACGTTTTATATAAATACAATATAGATAGGTCTAAATCCGAGTGATCACTTACATTAATGTTATACTGTATATCATCATATCGTCCAGCCCTAAAACTTGTATAGTTTTTTGTCAGTGTTTATTTAAAAACATCCAATTATGCAGAATATAGTCTGTTCTGTAGCTTTTTGCAGTCTGTAAAAATATACAGTACCTCAGATTTCTGGTCAAATCTAGTTGTACAGTCAATCGCAAAGCTCTTTCCCGTTTTAGATGTGTTTTGTGTGATTTTCACGGCATTCACGCTGAAAACAAATGCTGCCGCTCAGTCTTTTTGCCACTTGTGGGCGTGACCGCATTCACTCCGGCCGACGGTGACGTCATGCGCATACCCTCTATATGGTGTCTGTGTATATCAAATCCATAGACTGTAAAAAAATCTTTGCTGTGTATGTTCAAGCAACTCACTCGTCTCGCACGTTGAGCTGGCAATGTTTTACAGATGGTCTTGAAGTGGTAAGTGGGCAAAGCAACAAATCGGCATTGAATTAGTTATCGGATGATATTAAAAGGTAGTGGGATTAATGGTGGTTGACCTGGAAATTTTTACTTGATCAAAAAGTTATGGATTTGATATTGGCTACGAATTCAGAGCATTAACTTAAGTTGTGTCAGTGTAACGTTATCGATAGCTAGCCTAGTCTTACCCAGAATCATAAATCCAATGGCTAGCTTATAGCCCTTCTGTCTGTGGTTCATAGGTTAGATGTACAAGTTACAAGTTACTAGCTTTTCTGTTAGCCCATAAATTACTCTTTACAAGTTCCTTATTTAAAATATAATAATGAGCAGTGTAACTACAGTATTTCAATGATTTTACTAAAGTAATGTTACATATTACATTTGATTTGATTACTTTTTTACATTTCTGTCAAATATTAACCATTTTCAAATAAACGGGGTAGTGTTAACCTTATTCAGCACTGAAATCTGTCAAACTTCTTTCAAAGTCCTTCATCACATATTAATATTAAAATAACTTAATTTCAGAGCACCACAAAGTCAGATCTCAGCACCTTTATGTACCTTTAATGTAAGATCGTTCTTAGGTCACATACCAATTTAAAATCATAACATAAAAACTGCAATGGTACTGTTTTTAAAATCATGTGTAGTAGGCCTAAGTGTGTGTGTGTAAACATGCTTTAATGAAGTAGACTTCAAAAGCTTTTGAATTTGAGCTACAGTTCTTTCATCAACCTGTCTTTTACATAAACTTACAAAATAGATACTTTAACTTAGTCCTCAGATAGGCCTAGAGGAGCGTTGCTGCTAGCTCCGTTGAGGTATTTCTGTCCCTCCCAAACTGCATTGAAATGGTATGTTTAGCAGCCAGAATTTTAAAATTTTCAGGGGGAGAAACCCCCTGACCCCTCCTAACATGATCCATATCACCCGTCAGAAAACCATTGCAACGTCTCAGATTGTGCCCCCCCAGAATTTTGGCTTGCATGACGCCCCTGGGTACAGTCCATTCTCTTTTTCTCAACCCTTCTCCATATTATTATTCTTAAGATTTCATCAATTTATGCAAACAAAACAAAGCATAACTAGGTATTGGTATCCATTTCAGTATTGTGATTCCACAAGAGTGCGCTGCTGTCCCAGCATGCAAACAAGGCATGACGTCTTCACATTATCTATGAAGGGTAAGGGGAGTGCTGGACGGTTACTGACATCCAACAGGCCGGGTGATATCTGAGTAAAAACATTAGGAGAACGCTAGCTGAAAGTAAGGGGAACATTCTGCAAAACTAAAAATAGTTGTTGAAATTACCAAATGAGTCTAGAAAAAATGTGCCATCAAAATGTGTTAAGGGTTAAAAATTGACGTTTTTCTGGGAACCAAAAACTAAGCGTCTGACATGGGCGGTTCTATGGGGGCCACTATGTTACTTCAGTCCTCCTAAAACAATCAAATCTTATTTAAAAATAATAATTTTTACTTTAAAAATACAAAAAATGAAAATAACTAAAAATGCAGGACATGTTGATAAGACGAAGAAAAAAAAAGATTAATATGCAATTTAAATGTTAGAGATGCACCGATTACAATTTTCTAGGCCGATCCCGATTCCGATTTTTAGGGATGCACGATATAGGATTTTGGCCGATATTTGATATGCCGATATGCCGATATTTTCAAACTAATTTTGCCCGATGCCGATACCGATATATTTGTATTGTTTTTTTAAGTGCAAAAAAAGCTTATTAAAACTTCTATTTAAGTTCTCAGTCAAGAGCAGTGAGTGATTTCCTCTGTGTTTTGTTGTTTTATTAACATTAACGGGATAGTTCTCCCAAAAATGTAAATTTTCATCATTTTCTCTCTCAAGTTTCTTTCTTCTGTTGAAATTATAAAAGTTATTTGGAAGAATGCGGCTAACCAAACAATTGCTGTACTCCAGTGACTTCCATAGTATATTTAAGCACAAGAAAGAAATGAATACAGGTTTGGAACAACATTAGAGTGAGTAAATAATGACAGAATTTTTATTTCTGGGTGCAGTATTTCTTTAAGGACAAGCGGCAGCATATAATTACTGTCTCTTTAAGAACTGCACGCGACGCGTCTAATATACACGCATTTGACAAGCAGATTTTCTCTGTTTGCTTTCACTTTAGACATAACCAACTTTGTTTATGTAAACCTTGTGTGTATTTGAAAGTATCAGCGCAATAAGACTCGAAAGATTAGTCTAGTATGCAGGCGCTGTGACGGGCTTTTAGTTCCTGTGAGCGTCGGGTGTAACGCGCTCAGAAAAGCGGATGTTAGAACAGCGCATCAGCACGTGAATGATATGTTTACCTAGCAGGAGTTTGACGCACATGCAAATAATGAACTTTTGTGAATTGCGGTGTCCCGTGAGTGTAACTCTACCTCTGCGTTTACATGTGATGTGATGTGAATGTACGTCACGTTGTACAGTATGTTGAGATGAAGGCGCCAGAATTGAACTGATAGAATGCACTATGATACTATGATTTTTCTTCAAAAGCAGATCATGGAGACATTTTAATCGTCCAAGATCAAAAACCGTGAGACGCACACCCCTAGTTGGAAGTTTAAGTTGCTGGCGCTCATGCTTCGTTCGCGGTCGTCACGTGCGCATAGGAAACACGCCACCCTATCGGCAAGGCTCATCGGCAGAAATATTCATATCGGCCGATGCCGATGATGGTCATTTTAAGCTTTTATCGGCCGATACCGATGTTGTCCCGATATTATCGTGCATCCCTACCGATTTTTCCTTGAGTTTGGCCTGCCGATACCAATTTTAGACGATTCCGATTTTATTTTTTTCAAACCACTTTACAGCACACACAAATATTTATTTTCTATCATCTCTTTAATAGAACATTTTGGATAGAACATTTTTTGAACAGATAATCGCTATAAAATAGAACTATATAAATGACTCCTAGTGTGGGAAATTCACACACATCTAAAGTGCAGTGTTATGGAAGAACCATTTCCTTTTCACATCCAATATCCAATAAAAAAAAATGGACATATTTAGCAAACTAAACATCTGTATGAAAACAGGTAATGGCAATAAAATAATATATAAATAACAAATAAAAATTAAATAAATATAGCCTTGCAGTATAAAGATATTTCTCTCTCTCACACACACACACAGGCCTATTGCAATCACTTGTACATCAATGGCAAGTTATATTTCTCAAACAGTTCTTCTCTCATCTGACACATGTCCAGCCAAGCTAAACAGGACAAGTGGAGCATGTGCAGGGAAACGATTGGGAAATAATAAAAACAAGTTTAATGGGTAAATTTTCTATAAATATTTTTGAGTCTTCATTTTCTTTCTGACATAGCCTAGCCTACTTCAGTTCTTGTTAAAACACACCAGACATGCAAATTCTTTGCATTTTGGGCACTTTTTGGATGAAATCATATTTATTTTGTCCATCAGAAGTGTGCTTTCACTTAAATTGAGCGCAGCAAAAATAGATTCGGCGCCGAAACCCACGCTTCACTGTAGCTCACGCGCGGCTCCTGCTCGACGCTCACGCGCTGCTCCGGCTCCCGGTGTGAATGCACTCATTGATTAACATGCACGCCGAACAAAAAAAAACGCACTGCACCTTGCGGTGTGAAACGGCGTAATTCACAAGGTTTCCTACATTTGCGCGTTCCGTGTGCACGTGTGATGCTGATGTTGCGCGATGTTAATCATGCGGCGCCAGAGTGCATTTGACCGGCATAAAATCGGATTATGTCAGACTGACCGGCCGGTCGCCGATCATGGCCGATCACGTGAAAATCGGCCGATTCCAGTCACCAGCCGATCAATCGGTGCATCTCTAAATTTAATCCGAGCTTTTTTAATAAGTCTCTTTGCTATTCTGCATGAGTGGTAGTAGCCCTTCGTTGGATGTGCATGTAAACCGGAGGTGGGAGAAGGATGTCAGTCATAATCAATGTCTCATGAAACATCCCATCTAGGAGGTCATAGAAGTCATTTTCTATTATTTTTTTAAATTTGTTTGCATCATTGTTAGCCTGCATCAATGCATTCAATGCTAGAGGAGACTTTACAAAGTAATATAATATTTATAATAAATGTTGTGATGTTATAAAGTAAAGTCTCCTCCAGCACATCCCAAAGACTTTCAATGCATTCAAGCTCTGGACTCAGAGGACATAATTCATATGTGAAAATGCTTCTCCTCACAACCATCCTTTCACTGTTTGAGCCTAATGAATCTTGACATTGTCATACCGGAATATGACCATGATGTTTCTTCCTTTATGGTTGTTTAAGAAATGAAAAGCTACACACTCCATCAGTTAGTGTTAGAAGAACTGTTGCCAAACATATAACATGCTAGACATAATAATCACTGCAATAATGATCCAATCTTCAACTCTTAAGCATTTTGCCTATTTAAATCCAAACAGCATTTTATTTAATTATTTTGGCCGGGTAGTGTGTGTATATCTTAAATTGTTTTCTCTGATTAAATTTTCTCTGATTGTTTCGGGAAAAGATTAGAAGCATCCAAAGCATAATATGTAGAAAAAAGTATGCCAGAAGTCCCCGGATGGTCTACTATTTCCATGCACATAACAGCTAATATTACCCACAACCCATTGCGCTTTGGAGGAGGATACAATTCAGAACTACAAACAAGAATAAAGTGTGTTCAGAAAACTACAAAACATGGCGGAATGGCTGTTAATGAGTTAATGGCCGCGTTTGAAATCTGCCCTTAGCATTCCAAGGTTGAGGCATCAAGGCACGCCTGTATGCAATGTTAGTTTCACTCCCTGTCTCCTGAGATTCCTTCATCTGATCGGTTTCTGAAGGCAGCATAGATGAATCCTTCACTGCCTCTGATATCCCACAATCCTGTGCTTTCCATTCTGAGACAGTTGAGCTAAAAATATAAAGATGGCGTCTGAAAGTTGCGGCTGGCCGTCAGTTTGTGTGTAAATGTATGTTCCCTTTCGTCCTGGGAACTCCGACGTGTCGTCGGGGGAGTTACCTGACGAATTGGGATCCCGCTAGGGAGCCAATTGCCTTCGAGAGAATTAAAAACGAGCCAATGGACATTGCCCTGCCAAGATTTGCATTCCGCGACCCGCCTACCAGCGCGGGTACAAAAGGCGGAAGTAAACATTGCGCAATGCTTTTTGCTTCGGAGCCTCAACAGTGTGTTCCTGAGCTGCTGTTTGAAGATTGCCTAACAGAGAAGAAAAGGACGGTTCTCTCTCTCCCTCGCTGGTGTGACGGCGCTTCAGTGATCTTCGCCCTCACTACTGGTCGAGTTCTTTTTGAAAAAAAAAAGAGCCGTTTTCACGGCTGGTGGTGTGAGTGCAGCACACAGGCTTGCAGTTTCCCCGTGTGTCTGCCGCGGTGATCCCTCGGTGCTTCGGCGCGTGTGAGAGAACTTTCTTTCTTTATTTTTTTCTTTCTAAAAGAGCATCACGGGTGTTTCACGTCCTTTTCAGGATGTCGTTTCACCCGTGCCTTTCTGAATGCGGTCGACTTCTCCCTCAGGAAGATGGGCATAAATACTGCCTCTCGTGTTGGGGCTTAGCGCACGCTGAGGCAGCGTTTGTGAACGAGTCTTGTTTTCATTGCGGGAACATGACTCTGGCGATGCTACGTTTGAGACTGAGATCCCTGAAACATGGGGGAGTCCCTTCAGAAAATCCCCGATCTAGTTCGTCTGCTGGTTCAGTTCAGCAGATGGCTACTTCAGTGATTCCTGTTGGTGAGCGGATGTGGATTACTGCGAAGAATGTTCCGTCTCGTGAAAGATCCTCACGGGCTTCTCACGCCTCTAGTTGCTCGTTGCCATTGGCGCCTCCTGTGGAGCAGTCGGGGCCGCCTCGTGCGGTTCCGGTTGTCTCTTTCGGGGCGCCGCCTGAGGATCAGATGTCGATCGCGGCATCGGAGGAAGAGTGGTCATCTTCTGGTGATGACTCAGCGGAACTACCCCCTTCGGGCGTGGTGGCTTCGGCTGAGCCGGATCCAGAGATGGCGGCTATGATCGAACGGACAGCCTCGAATGTCGGGCTCGTGTGGAACCCTCCACCGGGTCCCGAACCTTCGCGGCTGGATGATTGGTGTCTTAGAGCGGGCCGTGCTGTTGCCCCACGGTCCGCTCCAGTACCATTCTTCCCTGAAGTGCATGAGGTGCTGAGGAAGTCTTGGCTGGCCCCCCTCGCGACCAGACGTAGACAACCTCGCTCCTCCTTCCTCACCACCCTCGATGGCGGGGCGGCGCACGGGTACGAGGGAATCCCCCCAGTGAAGTGATGCGATGCAGCTGTGTCCGAAGACCGCTTCCACTTGGCGGGGTGCCCCTTCACTCCCCTCCCGCGCCTGTTGGTTTTCCTCTGGTCTGACCGGGGATGCCTACATGGCGTGTGGAGACGCCGCTTCCGCCCTGCATGTCATGGCGTTGCTCCAAGTCCATCAGGCTAAGGCACTCCATGACTTGCAGGCGGGTGGTCCCGACCCAGCTCTGCTGCAGGAGCTGCGTGTGGCGACGGACTTCGCCCTCCGGGCGACGAAAGTCACCGCACGTTCGCCTTCCCGTAAAAGGAAGGGAGGGAAGCGTTCCTGAGACGGGCGACCTGATGGAGAACCTGTATGCTGCTCTTCGGGAGGGTGCTTCTGCACACCTCCTTCCCCTGGGGGGAGGGCCGGGCGGAGAATTTTTCGTTCCCTTTTCTGGTTACCCAAAAGTGGTACCCAAAGTGGTACCCAAAGTGTCAATAAAAGAGCAGTTTCTACATTTTCTTCCTCAGGTCATCCTCGGTCGAGACTGGTGGGCATACAGTCTTCTCCACCCAAGAGGGTCCGAACGACAGTGGATGCTGTCTCCGAGCAGCGTCGCTCTCGTTCCCCTCTGCCCAGTCTGCAGATAGCAGCGACGCTTCCTCGGTTGCATCGTTCCTGTCGGCGGCTGAGCCAAGAGGCCTCGTGCCTCGTCTCTCCCCCTCCCCTTGCCACGGGCTCTCTCTGCCGTCTGCCCCCCAGTGGAAGCAGGTCTCTGGCGAGCTCCACGCCCAGACCCCGCATCCAGTGGCTACATTGCCACTGGAGCCGGGTCCCTGCCTTCCACCTCGCTGCCTCTCCGCGGGTACGCCGGTGGTTCGGGTGGGCTTATTGAGTCGGTACCTGGAAGCCTGGCTCGCGCTTCCGGGTCCGTCCTGGTGGCTCGTCCGCACCATTCGGTTAGGCTATGCAATTCAGTTTGAACGCCGGCCTCCCAGGTTCAGGGGCATCCACTTCACCAGTGTGCGGTCAGTGGATGCCCCTGTCCTGCAGAAAGAGATCGATGTCCTGCTGGCGAAGGACGCGATCGAGCCAGTCCCTCCTGCCGAGATGAGGTCCGGGTTTTACAGCCCCTACTTCATTTGTAACCAAGAAAGGCGGTGGGTTACGGCCAATCCTGGACCTGCGAGTTTTGAATCGGACCCTGCACAAGCTCCCGTTCAAAATGCTCACGCAGAAGCGCATTTTCGAGTGCATCCGTCCCCAGGATTGGTTTGCAGCGATCGACCTGAAGGACGCGTACTTTCACGTCTCGATTCTTCCTCTTCACAGACCGTTTCTACGGTTTGCTTTTGAGGGTCGAGCGTATCAGTAAAAAGTCCTACCCTTCGGGCTGGCCCTGTCGCCCCGTGTCTTCACGAAAGTCGCAGAGGCGGCCATTGTTCCCATGAGAGAACAAGGCGTTCGCATTCTCAACTATCTCGACGACTGGCTCATTCTAGCTCACTCGCTAGAGGTGTTGTGCGATCACAGGGACATGGTGCTCCAGCACCTCAGCCGGTTGGGGCTTCAGGTCAACTGGGACAAGAGCAAACTCTGCCCCGTGCAGAGGATCTCTTATCTCGGTATGGAGTTGGACTCGGTCGCCCAGACTGCGTGCCTCACGGAGGAACGCGTCCAGTCAGTGCTCACCTGCCACAGGTCCTTTCGAGGCAGGACAGCGGTTCCACTGAAACAATTTCAGAGGCTCCTAGGGCATATGGCAGCCACAGACGTAGTAACGCCGCTCAGCCTGTTACATATGAGACCGCTTCAGCACTGGCTTCACGATCGAGTCCCGAGGTGGGCGTGGCAGAGCGGCACGTTCTGGGTCAAAGTGACCCTGCACTGTCGCCAAACCTTCTCCCCATGGTCGGATCCTGCGTTTCTTCGGGCCGGAGTGCCCTTAGTCCAGGTATCCAGGCATGCTGTGGTTTTTACAGATGCTTCTGCCATGGGGTGGGGGGCCACGTACAAAGGGCATGCAGTCTCGGGTCTGTGGATGGGGCCCCAGCTGCATTGGCACATCAACTGCCTAGAGTTGCAAGCAGTACGCTTAGCCTTGTATCGCCTCAAGGGGCCTCTCAAACACAAGCACATACTGGTCCGTACGGACAACACTGCGACCGTTGCGTACATCAACCGACAAGGTGGTCTACGCTCCCGTCGTATGTCGCGACTCGCCTCCTGCCTCCTCCTATGGAGTCAGAAGCATCTGAGGTCGCTTCGTGCCACTCATGTCCCAGGGGAGCTCAACCGTGTGGCAGACGAGCTTTCACGGTTGCCTCCCCTGCCAGGAGAATGGCGACTCCATCCCCAGGGGGTTCAGCTGATCTGGAGTGTTTTCGGAGTCGCACAGGTGGACCTGTTTGCTTCTCCGGACACGACCCATTGCCAGTGGTTTTACTTCCTGTCTGAGGGGACCCTCGGCACGGACACCCTGGCTCACAGCTGGCCCCGGGACCTGCGCAAGTATGCGTTTCCCCCAGCGAGCCTTCTTGCACAGACCCTGTGCAAGGTCAGGGAGGACGAGGAGCAGGTCCTTCTAGTGGCGCCGTATTGGCCCACCAGGACTTGGTTCACGGAACTCATGCTCCTCACGACAGCCCCTCCTTGGCCGATTCCTCTGAGGAAGGACCTCCTTTCTCAGAGACGGGGCACTCTATGGCACCCGGGTCCAGACCTCTGGAAACTCCATGTCTGGTCCCTTGGGGGGGGCTGGGAGGTTCTAGGTGATCTACCACAGGCAGTGGTAAACACCATCACTTCTGCTAGAGCCCCCTCTACGAGGCGCCTCTATGCCTTGAAGTGGAACCGATTCGTCAAGTGGTGTTCCTCCCGTCAGGAGGACCCTCGAACTTGCCCGGTCAGAGTCGTGCTTTCCTTCCTGCAAGATGGGTTGGAGCGAAGGCTGTCTCCCTCCACCCTCAAAGTGTATGTTGCCGCAATAGCCGCACATCACGATGTAGTTGAAGGTAAGTCCGTAGGGAAGCACGACCTGATCATCAGATTCCTTAAGGGTGCTAGGAGGTTAAATCCACCTTGTGTTTTGCACTCTGTACCCTCTTGCACTCTGTACCCTCTTGGGACATAGCTCTGGTACTGAGAGCTCTTCAAAGTCCTCCCTTTGAGCCTTTGCTGACAGTGGAGCTGAATATCCTGTCCATTAAGACATTTAATGTCATTTAATGTCTCCTGTTGGCATTGGTCTCTTTTAAGAGGGTCGGGGATCTGCAGGCTTTTTCGGTCGACGAATCGTGCCTAGAGTTCGAGCCGGGTTTTTCTCACGTGATATTGAGACCCCGGCTCGGATATGTGCCCAAGGTTCCTACCACTCCCTTCGTGGATCAGGTAGTGAACCTGCAAGCGCTGCCCCAGGAGGAGGCAGACCCAGCCCTAGCTTTTCTCTGTCCAGTCCGCGCCCTGCGGGTTTACTTTGACAGAACGCAAAGCTTCAGGACCTCAGATCAGCTCTTTTTCTGTTACGGAAGCCAGCAGAAGGGGAAGGCCGTCTCCAAGCAGAGGTTAGCTCACTGGTTAGTGGATGCTATCACCCAATCGTATGAAGCTTCGGGGGAGCCTTGTTTTCCCAGGTTGCGTGCTCACTCTACGAGAGGTGTTGCCGCCTCCTGGGCGTTGGCTCAAGGCGTCTCGCTGACAGACATTTGTAGAGCTGCGGGCTGGGCGACACGGAACACGTTCGCTAGATTCTACAGCCTATGTGTAGAATCCTCCCGAGTACTCACTACGGCCAGTGGTGCGAGGGAATAGGTTGTGTCGGCTTGCTACGCCACTCCGTGCCTCAGCCGGATACGTAGTCTTTCACTCCGTTGGCGCCCTACGTTGGTTAGCCTCGTGAGTTCCTCCATCACCCCTCCGGTGCCAGGCGTGGCGGACCGCCGGCGCCAGGTCTACTACCTCTAAGGGAGTTGTTGTGTAGACTGGGGGCTATGTCCAGTGGTCTCTTTGGTGACCCATTATGCCACGTGCAGTCCAGCCGTGTCT
Organism: Tiaroga cobitis; assembly: GCA_030578255.1. Classification (NCBI taxonomy): domain Eukaryota; kingdom Metazoa; phylum Chordata; class Actinopteri; order Cypriniformes; family Leuciscidae; genus Tiaroga; species Tiaroga cobitis. The sequence continues at coordinate 11,881,134 of CM060612.1, forward strand.
TCCCCTTGACAGACTCGTTCTGTCGTCCCTGTTGAGTACGCTCCCACTTCCCTTGGAGGGGACTACCTCAGGGACTGCCATATGTTCTCTATCCCACTGTGCTAGTACATATGTGTATTCCCGGCCTTTCTCAGGCCGGCTGGCTTCCGCAGCGTTCCCTTCCCCTTCTTTTTTACGGGTTAGGGCACGCTTTCCCAGTGTTATCCAACATCCACTGAGCGGGTCTTGCGGAACAGCAGTGTGATTCCCTAGCTAGCTCCCGCAACTTATTCAAGAAACTGCTGCAGGGTAGCTTAGCTGGGCACTGGAAGGGGCCAGCACCATGGCGTGTTATTAGGGATCCCAATTCGTCAGGGAACTCCCCGACGACACGTCGGAGTTCCCAGGACGAAAGGGAACGTCTCGGTTACGTACGTAACCCTCATTCCCTGATTACAGGGAACGGAGACGTGTCGCCCCCTCGCCATTTTGCTGTACCTTCGCGGAGGACTGGACACTGTTCGGCTCCTCATCGAAAAGCATTGCGCAATGTTTACTTCCGCCTTTTGTACCCGCGCTGGTAGGCGGGTCGCGGAATGCAAATCTTGCATGCCAATGTCCATTGGCTCGTTTTTAATTCTCTCGAAGGCAATTGGCTCCCTAGCGTGATCCCAATTCGTCAGGGAACTCCCCAGACGACACGTCTCCGTTCCCTGTACTCAGGGAATGAGGGTTACATACGTAACCGAGACATTTTTGATAAACGTTTTCCACTTTTCTTTCAATTCATTAAACCATTATGCTGCCTCAGAAGTCTGTCTTAAAACAGTTTAGTGAGGAACCTTCCTGCACAGATGCTGCCTGCAAAGCCATTGCCTAATATGCAGATTCTGTGGGTGGGGATTTTTTAAATGAGTAACATTATGAGTAACATTAAGCCTGAAAAAAAATGTAGAGTAGTTCTTGGAAAATGGATTCTGTTAAATAAAATATCTTCTTTGGAGTGGACTTGAAGCTTTGTAACCTTGCGTATCTTTTTCATGCTCAAACAGCAACATTTACAACTAAATAAAGTTGAAAAAGTGGGAAAGCAAAATAAGGATCTTCAACATGTTTTCCGCTAAACAATCCTTTTGTTGGGAACGATATGTCGATTTAATAAATAAAGAGAAAATAAATACTTTAAACAACATACAACATAACAATTTTTTTATGAAAATAAAAAATGAAGTGTTCTTTCTATCGCTGCCAGTTTAATCTTGTATTGTAATGATTTATGACTGCTGTGCGCCTATTGATGATGATATATTGCTTTTTACTGACTGAAGGTACAAATGAATTAAATATGTATTAAATTCCAATTATGTTTTTAGTGTAATCTTAAATGTAGTTTAACCCTCTGAGGTCTAAGGGTTTTTGGGGTCCTTGAGGTGTTCTGACATGCTCTGACATTTGTGCTTTTTTCAGTTATTTATAAACATGTTAATGGCAAAGATGTAAATTCACTCAATATAGCACAAACTGGGCTACCGGAATTTCTGAGCAACAATTATGAAACATGTTTGTATTTTTGAGAGAATATTGGTTATGCATGGTTATTGAAAAAACTAAAACTTAAAGTGTCTGAAATAAGGCCACAAAACACATACTAAATATGTGTCCACAAGACTTTTGACTAATGAGTGTTGTTGCCTAGAATTTTTGCTTCAAAATGATCTGAAAATCATCCTGCCTAATAATTTATACAAACACATACACTGATTTAAATTTTATTAGAGACCTTTGGTTTGGAAAGGCAATATGCGTGGAGGCGTGTTCACACCTGAGAAGACAAAGGCCGGATAATGTGCCGCATAATGAGCTGCATATTAATTAGCCCTTTCACACAGGTGTGTCACAGGATCCCAAAGAATGCAAGGACAAAAGAAATTATCTACACTCACCTAAAGGATTATTAGGAACACCATACTAATACTGTGTTTGACCCCCTTTCGCCTTCAGAACTGCCTTAATTCTACATGGCATTGATTCAACAAGGTGCTGAAAGCATTCTTTAGAAATGTCGGCCCATATTGATAGGATAGCATCTTGCAGTTGATGGATATTTGTGGGATGCACATCCAGGGCATGAAGCTCCCGTTCCACCACATCCCAAAGATGCTCTATTGGGTTGAGATCTGGTGACTGTGGGGGCCATTTTAGTACAGTGAACTCATTGTCATGTTCAAGAAACCAATTTGAAATGATTCGAGCTTTGTGACATGGTGCATTATCCTGCTGGAAGTAGCCATCAGAAGATGGGTACATGGTGGCCATAAAGGGATGGACATGGTCAGAAACAATGCTCAGGTAGGCCGTGACATTTAAACGATGCCCAATTGGCACTTAGGGGCCTAAAGTGTGCCAAGAAAACATCCCCCACACCATTACACCACCACCACCAGCCTGCACAGTGGTAACAAGGCATGATGGATCCATGTTCTCATTCTGTTTACGCCAAATTCTGACTCTACCATCTGAATGTCTCAACAGAAATCGAGACTCATCAGACCAGGCAACATTTTTCCAGTCTTCAACTGTCCAATTTTGGTGAGCTCTTGCAAATTGTAGCCTCTCTTTCCTATTTGTAGTGGAGATGAGTGGTACCCGGTGGGGTCTTCTGCTGTTGTAGCCCATCCGCCTCAAGGTTATGCGTGTTGTGACTTCACAAATGCTTTGCTGCATACCTCGGTTGTAACGAGTGGTTATTTTAGTCAAAGTTGCTCTTCTATCAGCTTGAATCAGTCGGCTGATTCTCCTCTGACCTCTAACATCAACAAGGCATTTTCGCCCACATGACTGCCGCATACTGGATGTTTTTCCCTTTTCACACCATTCTTTGTAAACCCTAGATATGGTTGTGCGTGAAAATCCCAGTAACTGAGCAGATTGTGAAATACTCAGACCGGCCCGTCTGGCACCAATAACCATGCCACGCTCAAAATTGCTTAAATCACCTTTCTTTCCCATTCTGACATTCAGTTTGGAGTTCAGGAGATTGTCTTGACCAGGACCACACCCCTAAATGCATTGAAGCAACTGCCATGTGATTGGTTGATTAGATAATTGCATTAATGGGAAATTGAACCGGTGTTCCTAATAATGCTTTAGGTGAGTGTATATAGCCTATACATATTTTACAATTAGAAATTGTAACCAATTACAAATCGGTTACAATTACAACAACAATTACAATTTTAACAATATTTCAAGTGTATTTCTTTGTAAAAAGTATACATTTTATCATACGTATTAAAAAAAGGTAAGGATTCATTAGTTTGAATATTGGAACAAACACTATAATAACATCTTACTTGATAATTCAATATACCTACTTTATTTTTGACAAAACATCATACTATAGTATATTTAACTATGAGCAGAAATTGGTGAACAAAAGCGTACCTATTTAATGTGACAGTAGTCTTTTTTTACAGTCAAAACTTTATAATCTATCCAAAACTAATCACAAAATCGTGTCTAAACATTCATATTTAGTCTGTAATATATTGTGTATGATATATTAGTATATACATGTGAATTTGCAGCTTGTTGCTTATACAGACATTTTATTTCAACATATTTCAGTCTATTTTTACTCATCTTAGTAGGCTATAGCAATATAGTTTGTATGTGTTGTTCATGTAAACATAACGTTTACTAATATAGGTGCGAAAGTGAATGAACAAGGCACGCGCTGTATAACTGTAGTAAACAAAGCGCGCGCGCCTATGCCGTTCACTCATCATTTAGCCTACACACAGACACGCAATTCATATTTAAACAGTCTTTTTGCGGTTTACAGTCCGACAAATTCAATATCACGATTAGAACAAAGCACTAGAATAAATGACTTACTACATCAGCTGGATCCGTTGCTCCTCGAAATGAAACTACCAGCACTTTTGGTACATTTTCCAGGGTTAGATAGTATTATTCCTCACAGCGAAAGGATACGCTGTGTACACAGCTGTACAAGATACTTACTAAACACGATGTGTTTTATAATCCAGCTGGTGGGCGTTGGCATGTTTGAACGGCTTGTCTAAGATCATTTGCGTTTGAATAGCGCGCGCTCTCCGTGGGCGTGGCACATTAACGCGTAATTAGGTGTAATGAGCTGGAAAGAAAAATACTGACATCTCTCACTTTTCATACAGATTACATAAGCTGAGAATATTTGTTTTTTTATATAAATTCATTCATTTAAAAGAAGAGTTCAAGCTTAATTATGGAAAAACACTCGTGCCTGTAAGTATTCGCGGAATTAAAAATAATCTTAGGACGCGTTTCAGAATGGACTTCACTGACAGAGAGAAGGCAGAACGTGCATCATGTTTGTTTTTCTTTATTTGCCGAAAAGCACAACACTTTGTTTTTGTTTAGACACGATTTTGTGATTAGTTTTGGATAGATTATAAAGTTTTGACTGTAAAAAAAGACTACTGTCACATTAAATAGGTACGCTTTTGTTCACCAATTTCTGCTCATAGTTAAATATACTATAGTATGATGTTTTGTCAAAAATAAAGTAGGTATATTGAATTATCAACTAAGATGTTATTATAGTGTTTGTTCCAATATTCAAACTAATGAATCCTTACCTTTTTTTTATATGTATGATAAAATGTATACTTTTTACAAAGAAATACACTTGAAATATTGTTAAAATTGTAATTGTTGTTGTAATTGTAACCTATTTGTAATTGGTTACAATTTCTAATTGTAAAATATGTATAGGCTATATAGATAATTTCTTTTGTCCTTGCATTCTTTGGGATCCTGTGACACACCTGTGTGAAAGGGCTAATTAATATGCAGCTCATTATGCGGCACATTATCCGGCCTTTGTCTTCTCAGGTGTGAACACGCCTCCACGCATATTGCCTTTCCAAACCAAAGGTCTCTAATAACATTTAAATCAGTGTATGTGTTTGTATAAATGATTAGGCAGGATGGTTTTCAGATAATTTTGAAGCAAAAATTCTAGGCAACAACACTCATTAGTCAAAAGTCTTGTGGACACATATTTAGTATGTGTTTTGTGGCCTTATTTCAGACACTTTAAGTTTTAGTTTTTTCAATAACCATGCATAAGCAATATTCTCTCAAAAATACAAACATGTTTCATAATTGTTGCTCAGAAATTCCGGTAGCCCAGTTTGTGCTATATTGAGTGAATTTACACCTTTGCCATTAACATGTTTATAAATAACTGAAAAAAGCACAAATGTCAGAGCATGTCAGAACACCTCAAGGACCCCAAAAACCCTTAGACCTCAGAGGGTTAATGCTCCTAATGGAGCTAATAGAGATATTTGCGCTCATTTTCCACAGTAAAGCACATTCCACAAACAATGCAGTCCTGCGTGTATGTTTACTAGCGATATAACACTAAATATAGAACATTTATTCACAAGACCAATCCGCTAATTAGCCGATTAACGTAAACTGTAACTGACTCACTGACTGTCATAAATCTTTCAACGTCACTGCCATTACAATGATAGGCTAAAGTGGCTCACGTGATCCAGGTTAGCTGTTATGCGTTCTCCAATGGTAAGATACAGTCAGAAGACTCTCTCATCTCCCTGTTTTCCAAGTAGGTATAACTGAAAACCAGAGATCTCCAAAATGGCACGGGGTCTTCATGCGGAGAGACTTTCACCATTGGCTCTGGCTTCAAACAATTGTGGGAAAGTCCAACTACGTGGGAAAGTTTTGACTATTATTGTGTTCTAAGCAACGGGGCTGTCCCGGGGCTTGAGATTCGTAGGGAAGGAAGGGGTAGTAGCCTAACGCTGAGTGCAACTAACAAGGTCCATTGTCTGGTGAGGTCCGGTGTCACGGTTGATGAAATCGCTAATTCCTTCTTGTCTCGTGTATATGTTGTGGTGTGTGTTTATGCGTGTGAGCGGCAGCGGTGATCACTAACTCTGATCTTCACCAGCTGCGGCTCATCAGCACGTCAGCTGTAGTCGATCAGCGCGCCCTATTTAATCCCTCTGTTTTTACCTTGTCTTTGTCAGTTCGTTGTTGGATGTACCAGTGGTCCCCCCTGTCCCTTGTTCTCCGTGTTTCCAGTTGTTCCAGTCCTGTTGGTTTTCGCTCGTCTTGACACCCTGGTTGTCTCAGCGATTCCTCCAGTCTTCCTGTCTCTTGGATTTTCCTCACGCTCTTCGATTCAACTCGTTTGCCGTTTGTGGCGGACTCACCCACAGCGTCCCTGTGCTACCTTGTGCCTTCTACTAGAGACTTCCATTATTCCTTCTGTGTTCCTCTAATAAATCACTTTTACTTGCACTTGAATCCTCGGACTTTTTGCCGTAACAGAACGAACTGACCAAGGATGGATTCAGCGAGTAGCACGTCGGACTTAACTGAGTTCCTATCTCGTAATATGGCCAGAATGGATCAACAGGAGGAGAATCTGGCAGTCACCGGACGTGCCGTTCAAGCCTTGGTAGCACAGGTGTCCGAGCTCACCCAACAGCTCCAACACCTGGCTGGTCCCACCGCGCCCAGCCCACCGCCGATTCCCCCACCCCCATCAGCACCCATTCGTCAAACTGAACCACGACTACCCGCACCCGAGATGTATGCTGGGGAACCGAACTTTTGTAGAGCATTTTTAACTAAGTGCTCTATGTTTTTTTCCTTACAGCCCCAAACCTTCAGTACTGAGAGAGCGAGGGTGGCTTTCGTCTTGACACTACTCACAGGTCGTGCAGCGCTGTGGGGGACGGCGGTGTGGGAAAATCAACATCAGTGCTGTTCCTCGTTCCAGACACTATCAGAGGAGATGAAGCGGGTCTTTGATCGAGCCACTACCGGACGGGAGGCGGCTCGTCAGCTCACCGATCTTCGCCAGGGGAACCGCTCCGTATCTGATTACACCATCGATTTCCGAACCCTGGCTGCCGAGTGTAACTGGAACGAGGAAGCGCGGTGGGACATGTTCCTGCATGGGTTGGCTGACCGCATCCAAGAACAGATCTTCACACTGGACCTGCCTGGGAGTTTTGACGGACTCGTTGAGCTAGCGTTCAGGGTGGACGCCCGCTTACACCAACTGGAGCAACGTAACAGAACGACTCAGCGTCCCACGAGCGTCAGGGAATTTCTGTCCAGCGGCAGTGATGCGGTCAGCCCAGTCTGCGATCCCGAGCCCATGCAGGTGGGTAGAGCTCGGCTTTCCCGGGAGGAGAGAGAGCGTAGAAGATCCCGAGGTCTTTGCCTCTATTGCGGTGGAGCCGGGCATTCCCTGAACACCTGCCCGGTAAAAGACCGAGCCCGGCAGTGAAAGAGAGGCTACTGTCGGGCGCAATCACCGTAAGCAAGACCTCGTCCTCTACTCTCCTCCCGGTAAGACTGCTGTGGGGAGTCCGGTCCCATTCCACTCAAGCCCTTCTGGACTCTGGAGCGGAGGGTAACTTTTTAGACTTCACCTTGGCTCACAAACTTGGATTACCCGTCACTACTCTTAAGAACACCATCGCAGTCAGTGCACTCAATGGACAAGAACTCCCTGCTATAACTCACTGCACTCACACCCTGACACTGGTCACTTCCGGCAATCACACCGAACAGATTTCATTTCTTCTTCTGGACTCACCCATGGCACCCATTGTCCTGGGTCACCCCTGGCTCATACAACATAGCCCGAGGGTTGACTGGGGACACAACTCCGTTTCAGCCTGGAGCACTTCGTGTCATAAGACTTGTCTTGTGTCTGCCTGTTCGTCTGTGTCCAGTTTTGTCTTCCAGAAGGAGGCGGCAAATTTATCAAACGTGCCCGCGGAGTACCACGACCTGCAGGAGGTGTTTAGTAAGTCCCGTGCTGCTTCTCTTCCTCCGCATCGTCCCTATGACTGTGCCATAGATTTACTCCCAGGTAAGTCTCCGCCTAAAGGCAAACTCTACTCACTTTCTGTCCCAGAAAGGGAGGCCATGGAGAAATATATTTCTGATTCTCTAGCTTCCAAATTCATCCGTCCTTCCTCTTCTCCAGCGGGGGCGGGATTCTTTTTTGTGGGTAAGAAGGATGGCTCTCTGCGACCGTGTATTGATTACCGAGGGTTGAACAACATCACGGTAAACAATACTTATCCTTTGCCGCTGATGTCTTCAGCCTTCGAGCGGTTGCAGGGAGCATCTATATTCACAAAACTGGATTTACGTAACGCATATCATTTGGCTCGCATCAGGGAGGGGGATGAATGGAAAACCGCGTTCAACACCCCCAGGGGTCACTTTGAATATCTGGTCATGCCGTTCGGGCTGTCCAACTCCCCAGCGGTTTTCCAGGCACTTGTCAATGACGTGTTGAGAGACATGGTAGACCAGTTGATATATGTTTACCCGGATGACATATTGATTTTTTCATCGTCTCTCCAGGAACATGTTCAACACGTCAGACGAGTGCTTCAGAGGTTGCTAGAGAATGGGCTTTTTGTCAAGGCGGAGAAATGCGCATTTCATGCACAGTCTGTTTCCTTCCTAGGGTACATCGTCTCGTCTGAGGGAGTGTGTATGGATCCTGACAGGGTTAAGGCTGTGATGGATTGGCCAAGTCCAGATTCCCGTAAGGCCCTACAGAGGTTTCTGGGATTCGCCAACTTCTATCGGCGTTTTATTCGCAATTTCAGCCAACTAGCCGCACCACTGACCGCCTTGACCTCTCCCAGGGTGACGTTCAGGTGGTCTGACACAGCCGAGTCTGTGTTCACTAAACTCAAAAGCCGCTTCGTTTCGGCTCTTAGTCGCCCCTGATTCCTCACGTAAGTTCGTGGTAGAGGTCGACGCGTCAGAGGTGGGGGTAGGTGCAGTGCTTTATCAACGCTCTTCCACAGACGACAAGATGCATCCTTGCGCGTTTTTGTCCCATCGTCTATCGCCTGCCGAACGTAACTATGACATTGGTAACCGAGAGTTGTTGGCAGTCAAGTTGGCGTTGGAGGAATGGCGTCATTGGTTAGAAGGGTCGGGGGTACCTTTTATCGTTTGGACCGATCACAAGAACCTTGAATATATTAGATCTGCTAAAAGACTCAACTCCAGGCAGGCTCGATGGGCACTTTTTTTCGGACGTTTTGAATTTTCTCTCTCGTACCGCCCGGGCTCCAAGAACATCAAGCCCGATTCCTTATCTCGTATTTTTGATCCATTCGAACGCCCAGCTACTCCTGAGTGTATTTTACCCGAGAAGATAGTTATCTCCACACTCACATGGGAGATCGAAACGAAGGTCAAGACGGCCTTAGAAGGGGTAACGCCTCCGCCCGGGTTCCCACCGAGTCGTCTATTTGTGCCGGAGGGGTTACGGTCCGACGTTATTCGATGGGGTCATTGCTCCAACGTGGCTTGTCATCCAGGGGTAAACCGCACCAGCTGTTTAGTAAAGCAACGATTCTGGTGGCCATTAATGGCTCGCGACATTCACAGTTTTGTGCTGGCGTGTTCGGTTTGTGCCGTTGGTAAGACGTCTAACCGTCCTCCTGATGGGCTGCTCCAACCGCTGTCTGTCCCTTCGAGACCCTGGTTCCACATAGCGCTAGATTTTGTCACCGCCCTCCCGCCTTCTAATGGCATGACAGTTGTTTTAACTGTAGTGGACCAGTTCTCGAAGGCGACACATTTCATTCCCTTGCCTAAATTACCCTCTGCCAAGGAGACAGCGGTGACTGTCGTAGATCACGTCTTTCGTTTACATGGCCTCCCGATGGACGTGGTTTCCGACAGGGGTCCCCAATTTGTGTCCAAATTCTGGCAGGAGTTTTGTAGATTACTGGGAGCGACTGTCAGTCTGTCTTCGGGTTATCATCCCCAGAGCAATGGTCAAACCGAGCGAGCCAACCAAGATTTGGAAAGAGTGTTGCGATGTTTGGTGCCCAAGAATCCTTCTTCCTGGAGCCAACAACTGTCTATGGTTGAGTACGCTCACAACTCGTTACCAGTGTCTTCCACGGGCCTCTCTCCGTTTGAGTGTAGTCTAGGGTACCAGCCACCAATTTATCCCAGTCTGGAATCCGAAGTCGCGGTCCCCTCCGCTCACGCCTTCGTCCAGAGGTGCCACCGTACATGGACCAGAGCCCGTGAGACTCTGCTCCAGGTGGGAGCGCGCACCAAGGCTAAGGCCGATCGCCACCGGTCAAAGCCTCCCGTATACGTCATGGGTCAAAAAGTGTGGCTTTCAACCAGAAACATTCCGCTCCGCTCCGTGTCTAATAAGCTCGCTCCCAAATTCATTGGCCCGTTTCCTGTCACCAAGATCCTTAGTCCGGTGGCAGTCCGACTCAAACTTCCTCCGGCGTACAGGAGAATTCATCCCGCCTTTCATGTCTCCAAATTGAAACCTGTATTTCATTCTCACCTTAATCCGCCGGCCCCGGTTCCTCCACCGCCGCGACTCGTAGATGGGGAACCCACGTATTCGGTCAATCGTATTCTGGACTCGAGACGGAGGGGACGCGGATTTCAGTATTTGGTGGACTGGGAGGGTTACGGTCCGGAGGAGAGAAGTTGGGTTCCTGCTAGGGACATACTGGATCACTCCCTGATTGATGATTACAATCAGCAGGTAAGGAGTTCTGGGAGCGCCAGGAGGCGCTCCTAGAGGGAGGGGTACTGTCACGGTTGATGAAATCGCTATTTCCTTCTTGTCTCGTGTATATGTTGTGGGTGTGTGTTTATGCGTGTGAGCGGCAGCGCTGATCACTAACTCTGATCTTCACCAGCTGCGGCTCATCAGCACGTCAGCTGTAGTCGATCAGCGCGCCCTATTTAATCCCTCTGTTTTTACCTTGTCTTTGTCAGTTCGTTGTTGGATGTACCAGTGGTCCCGCCTGTCCCTTGTTCTCCGTGTTTCCGGTTGTTCCAGTCCTGTTGGTTTTCGCTCGTCTTGACATCCTGGTTGTCTCAGCGATTCCTCCAGTCTTCCTGTCTCTTGGATTTTCCTCACGCTCTTCGATTCAACTCGTCTGCCGTTTGTGGCGGACTCACCCACAGCGTCCCTGTGCTACCTTGTGCCTTCTACTAGAGACTTCCATTATTCCTTCTGTGTTCCTCTAATAAATCACTTTTACTTGCACTTGAATCCTCTGCCTTTTTGCCGTAACATCCGGTTGTGGAGTTAGAGATCTGCTCAGCGATCTCATATCGCATAATCTTATTTTACTGGTTAGGTTCAGGTGTAGAGAAGGTTTAGGGGTTAGAATTTGTTGTAGAATAGAGAAAGAGCCACACTCGTCATAATCTGAAAACCAAGTCCACTGGGGGGGCTCTAGATTCCAGAATATTTGAACTCATTTACGGGCATCAGTATGCGGGATATTTATAAATAATTTATATCTAGATAGATTAGATAATTCATTCTCAATTTACAGTTTATTTGTATGGTCGGATGCGCGTGACTGGATGATGACCGGTGTCGTGGTCATTCTCAAGTGTCGTGTTGCTGTTGTATCAGTCAGATCAGAGTAGCACTCAATAATCGGGAAAGAGAGGTCCCGTACGGGACAAATAAATTAGGCCCAATAATCGGGACGTCCCGGCTAATTCGGGACAGTTGGCAACCCTACTTATAGCCTAACAAAAAAATAAAACAATGTCTAAAAGCTGCTATGTAGGTGTACAGCAAACAAGCTAAAAATTCCAGAAATACGTTTTTATAAGCTGTCGACCCCAAACAACGAATGGGTAAATTTTGGGATCCTGACACTCAGTAGGCTATGCACAAAAAAATACACTATAGGCCCTATCTTGCACCCAGCACAATTGACTTTGTACACCGACGCATGTATCATTCGTATTTTGCACCCGTGCAAAGCGGACTTTTCCCTCCACAGACGCACGCCGGCAAACTAAGGAATGAACTTGCGCTCCCTGGGCGGTTCAGCGCAAAAAAGGTGGCGTGTTCCGGCGCAAACAATCCCCGGTGCTATTTTGCAGTTCCAGAAAACAATTGCGCCACTGACCAGAAAAAACCTAGTCTAAAGTCAGTGGGGCGTTGCGCGTACATTTAGATGCTATTTTAAGCGCGCATGCTTGGCCATAATACAGAGGGTGAACAACGCGCATACACTGTAGATGATTCTCTCATCTACACAGATGCATTTTACTTTTTGCAAATGATACATTATTATAAGGAAAAATATTAAAACACGAGGGAAGTCATTGTTGTGTGTCCATGACGATGGGGAAAATAGGCATAAAGCTTACACTTTTACCCAAATTATTATATGCATGTTTATAAACCAAAGCTAATTTGGGTGGGTTTGTACCATCCCCAATGTCACTTCTCTTTCTTTTATGGCCCTGACGAGAACATCGATCTCCTTGGCTGTGAACCGATTCTGAAGCGCGCCTGGTAAATGTGCAAGCGCACCTTGTTCATCATGCTCTTAAAGGGAATGTGAAATTACGCTCTTATTGGTTTGTTTCCCGTTACGCCCAAACCACACCTATGAATAATGAAGCTTTCGTCGAGCGCAAGAGTCATTTATCCCTTCGGTTAAATAGCAACAGCGCCTATCCGCCCACAAAGTTACTTGCGCTTTGCGCTTGACACTTGCATTTTAGATCGTTAAAATAGGGTCCTATGTGTGAAGTTAACATTTTGTCACTGGTAAGTCAAAGTCATCCAAAAGTCAGTTTTATATATTATATTTCTTTAAACTAAGCTATCCCGGTCTCAGATTACGTTCCCATCCAGAGGTCTTAAATTATTTATAGTGTCATATCCTATGACACGTTGGGCTGTGTCTCAATTACAGTATATATCCACTTTTGTGTCCTTAAACCCTCGTTTTTGGGGGTCGACAGCTTATAAAAACTTTAAAAAAAAGTTCTGGGCTTTTAGCTTGTTTACTGTATAGCTTTTAGACGTTGTTTTGTTTTTTGTTACAAATCACAAGGAGGCAGCTTCACGCAACACAAAGTCAATGGAGACAGTTGGGTTTCTGGAAAGTTTCCGAACAAAGAAAAGTTTCGGGGGTTTTTTCACGAAACATGTCTGAAACAATAAGCTTCATGAAAAAAAGCGCTGCGTAACGTTACTCGATACGCGATTTGAAGCTTCAGTTTCATCTAACATCACAACTGAACATATTACAATTTATTGTTGATTACGTTATATAGAGGTCTGTGTTAATTTGGTGAATATTTTGGTGTTAGTTTGGGCCCTCCTGCCCTTATAGACGAGCCACGGCTGGGTTTTTTTTTTGTTTTGTTTGTTTTTTTACCTGTTAGTAGGCCTAAATCTGCTTAAAAAAAATCTGCAGGCTATTATAAAAAACAATAGTCTATAAATAATTGTGACATGATCATAATTCGCACCAATCGTTAAGGCAGAACACACCTAATCGTAGCCGTTCTCAGAAATTGTGCACGTAATAAACACGTGTGATATGGGTTTGTCAACACACAAACATAGCCTACCTTAGTGTCATGGTGATCATGTAGCGATCGTCAACAATTACTATCTGCGGTTTGTGCGCCTTAACGTTTCTCTTCCCGTTTTGTAGTGATGTGACTTTCGGCACCGAGGTTTTGGAGCTTTAAAAAAACGAAACATCTCACATGAACTGTACCGAAGCTTGATTCGTCTTGCCATAACCATGTGATCAGTGACGCCTTGGTTTCGGTTTCGAAACACAACCACGTGACTGCTTCATGATTCTGATTCATAAATTGCGCGAACCCCGAATGTCATGCGCTTCGGTAGTGACCCGCGAGACCGAGTGAGCTCTTTTCAGCATGGAACCGGCCAAGAAAAGAGGCCGTTCGGCAGCATTTTCAGGTAGTAGCCTATTAACAAATACAGTAGCTAAGCGAATTATTATTATTATTATTTTGTAATAAGAATACGATTTTAAAATGAATTACGATTTACGAATTTATATAAAATTAATATAATTAATTTTAATGTAAATTAATATTTACATGTCATTTTATGACCATTCAGTGTAAACAATATATTATGTTAAATAATAGGCCTACATTATGTATATGAAGTGAAAAAAAAGTACTCTCAACAGCTTTCTTACAACACGGCGTCAATGTTGAGAAATTTTAGAGCTAAACATGAAAACACATCTTATGGAAGTGGACCAACAACTAGCAACCATATGACTTCTGATCAGTCATTCATTTATTTGTTTGTCAATTTATTTATTATGAGGTATCTTAAATAGTGCATAGTTATGTAATAATTATTCAGTTATATTTTAAATACTTAACTGTATTGCAGGGATCAGAAAACAAATGATTATGGGGGCTACTCAAAAGGGTGTCTATCCGCATCTTCATTGTCTTGCCTTTGGAATTTGTATGCACTCCTGCCTCAGTCCCATGTGAGAGAGTATTCTCAAAGGCAGGGGAAGTAGTGAATAAAATATAAAAATAGACTTAGCCCTTACTGTTGAACAAGTCCTGTTCCTTAATACAAATCTTTAATTTCTTCAATTACTCCCCAGTTCAGAAGCATTTTCATTACCCACTTCACCATTCCACAATAGTTTTCTATTATTTTGATTATATATGCCTATATATGAGCCTTGCCTATGATCTACAGATAAGACTATGGCTAAAGTTTCAAGGCTGCATTTGTTGAACAAAGCGGAGTTAATTTGTCCTATGTATTAATTCTTTCATAAATTAATTCATAGACTCATTTGTTCATACATTGTGCAAAGATCAACACTAACACTGATTTTATTGCCTTGTGGTTTTCTTAGCACAAAGCGATTTATTACATAAAATAATTTAAAAGAAAATTGGGAAAGGTAGCTTTTCCACCTTTTGACCACAATATGTCGTTAGTGTGCACTGTGTTGAAAAGCTTTGAGTAATGAACTAATTTACGATACACTTGAGGGGAAAGCCTCAGTGCTTCACAAAGCTTCATTTCACCATCACTCTTCACATAACTTCCCTACGTCTCCGGTATGTTGAGTCCCAGTGAAGTGATGGGTGATAGGACCCAAGCAATCCGATTGCTTCAAAGCAAGTTTTATGGGTAATCGTTTTAGTGCCTGGTTACAAATCACATATCACTTTATTACATAAGTCATTTGAACTGTTATAACGACCATTCATATATTTTAACTTATATGTTTGATATACTAGTATTTAACCAAAGATTGTGAAATTAAACACTTCTCGTTCTTAGTGTTTTTTTAGTTAGCTTAGATAGTAGCATAGCATACAGCTATCCGAAATTATTAGAGATAACGTTTTTCTCACCATCTACGATATTTGTCGATAAAAACTTCGACAACTATGGTGATACAAGCATAATTCTGTTTAAGAATTAATTATGACATGACATGCTTGTAATTAAAACAAATTATTTTATGCCTTATTGCTTAATAACAATTAACAATGTCGCAAAACATACATGTTTTTTCTTTCACTTTAACTATATAAATAATCAGGATAAAAAATAAAAGATTATTACATGAATTAAAGTTTGATTGATTACATTAAGAATCACGAGAACAGCTTTAGATCAGGCATACTACTGGGCTCCTAAACTGGGACTCATCACTTCACCACACCAGTCCTGTACCAAATGGCACGAATGGCACACATGCCATGCTCGTCTTGTTATTCTTCTTTCGTTTTAATGGTGATCGGCATCCAACTATAATGTGCATTATCGCCACCTACTATACTGTGGGCCTGAGTCAACTTCCTCCCAAATAGTTATTAAAAAAAACTTTCCTTAAATTCTGTTAATCCACTTCATCTCAAGTAATTTCTTAAACTTTCATTATTATCACCATTCTGTCTTTAAAGGGAGTTCACCCCAAAATGAAATTTCCTTCTCTGTCGGCCTCGAGATTTCACGTAGTGTAATAGCGTAGTACTTCAGGTTGAACGTCACACGCATCACACACATGACCAGCGTCGGCCAATAGTGAGGCTTCGTGTGACGTATAACTCAGAAGCGGTACGCTATTACACTCTGTGAAATCTCGAGGCCGACAGAGAAAGAAATGAATACTTGAATAAAGTCGTTATTTTTTTTAAAAAATTTTGCGCTCAAAAAGTATTCTCGTCGCTTGATAAACTTAAGATTGAGCCACTGTAGTCACTTGGACTATTTGAACGATGTCTTTAATGATTTTTCGGGGCTGTCAGGTTTCAATCCCTTACAACCCTATGGAGGAGTGATCCAGCTCTCAGATTTAATCAAAAATATCTTAATTTGTGTTCCGAAGACGAACGAAAGTCTTACGGGGTTGGAACAACAGGAGGGAGAGTAATTATAGTACAGACAGAATTTTCATTTTGGGTCGAACTATCCCTTCAATCTTAACTTCCAATGTACCTTTTGTCAGGATTCAGACTCAGAGACAGAGGTAAGTGATAAACATAAAGGTATCTTTATTTAACTCAAAAGGAAGTTTGCAGGGTTTCAAGTGTTCAACGATGATTCCGAAGAGGATTTATGTGACAGGATTACATCCAGGTGAGTGAATCCTCTTCTTCAATAATAACGTGGTGGATAGCACAGATCAATAACATGAGTTTTCTCTCTTTTCAGATCGTCCGTGGATAAGTGTGATTCAGGAAGGATTCCCGGTGAGTAGATCCCTTGAAGTGCACTTGACAATGAGCTCACCAGTTCAGTGATACTTTCACTTTCTCTTGCAGCTCATCCAGTGGGAAACGGGGCTCGTGGCGGATTCCAGGAAACGGAGAACATGAATCATGGAACGGATCCTGGGAACATCAGAACAAGGACAACAAGGTTAGTTTCTTTCTGGTAAGTATACTTTACTTTCGTTGCTGAAGGATGGCTCAGAGTTAGACGAGTAGTGACTGGCAAGGGTCGTTCCTGTTGGAGGCTTGACAATGACTGGAAGTGAATCGGGTGCTTTTGTGCTGGTTGAGAAATGCGTGCTGAGTGGAAACAGGTGCAGGTGATCAGTAATCTGGGGACAATGATCTTTGTGTGGTGACATGTGAGGGATCTGATTGGCTCCTGACAGTACCCCCCCCCCCCTCCAGAGTCCGCGCCAGCGGACCTTGGACCTCGACGTCGTGGGGGTCTGCCTCTGGGTCGTGGTGCAGGTTTCTCGGGATGCTGAGCATGGAATTCTAGGAGCAGACTGGGATCAAGAACATCTTTACGAGGTACCCAACTTCTCTCTTCTGGCCCATATCCCTCCCAATCAATGAGGTATTCTAACTGACCTCCCCGACGTCGTGAGTCCAAGATCTCCTTGATGAGGTAGATGGTCTCGGGTTCCACGGGTGGTATCGGGGGGTTTTCTTCGGGTTCGACCTCGTTGACTGACTGGGGAATCTGTGGATGATGGGGTTTCAGAAGTGAGACGTGAAACGTGGGATGGATACGGTATTCTGGGGGCAACCGGAGCTGGTAAGTGACTGGGTTGACTTGCTTGACAATTGGAAAGGGGCCGATGTACTTTGGATTTAACTTCTTACATGACTGGCGCAGTTTGATATCTCGAGTGGAAAGCCAGACTAGTTGCTCAGGTTGGTATTCTGGCGTGGATCTTCGGCGGGTGTCAGCGAACTGCTGTTGTCTATTCACAGCTTGTCGGATGTGCTGATGAGTTTGGTTCCAGACCTGTTCGCTCTCCTCAAACCATTTGTTAACCGCAGGCACTTCTGAAGGTTCACCGGACCATGGAAATAACGGAGGTTGGTAACCAAGGATACATTGGAATGGAGTCAATTGCGTGGATGTTTGTCGGAGGGAATTCTGTGCATATTCTGCCCAGATGAGATACCTACTCCAGATGTTCTGGTTGGAGTGGCAGAATGTGCGCAAGAACCGACCTAGATCCTGGATCTTTCTCTCGGTTTGTCCATTGGTTTGTGGATGGTACCCGGAAGACAGACTCACTGTCACATTCATGAGAGTAAAAAATGATCGCCAGACTCGGGAAATGAACTGTGGCCCTCGATCAGAGACAATATCCTCTGGCAGACCGAAATTTCGAAAGACATGTTCCATGAGAAGCTCAGCAGTATCAAAGGCGGTTGGAAGTCCCTTTAACGGAATGAACTTGCATGCTTTCGAAAAACGATCGATGGTTACAAGGATGCAAGTATTTCCGTCAGAAATCGGAAGGTCAGTCACAAAGTCCACTCCGATGTGGGACCAAGGTCTATTTGGAATAGGCAGAGGGACCAGTTTCCCCACTGGCAGATTTCTTGGGACCTTGGAGATGGCACATGGGATGCAACCTTGAATGAACTGAGTGATATCTTGGCGCATGTGAGCCCACCAATACTTCTCCTGAAGTGTGGCTAAGGTCTTGGTTATACCTGGGTGTCCAGTGGCCACTGAAGAATGAGCTGAGGAAATCAAGGCGTTGCGAAATTCTTCAGGGACATGAATCTTCCCGGGGGGACATCCGGTAACTCTGGGTTGCTGATGAGCCAGTTCTTGAAGCTGTTCGTTTATTTCCCACTGGATAGGATTTACGAATAACTTCTCGGGTAGAATGGTCTCAGGTTGATCAACAGGGCTCTCAGAGGCATGGATACGGGACAGAGCGTCTGCACGGGTATTCTTGGATCCTGGACGATAGGCAATCTTGAAATGAAAGCGTGTAAAGAATAACGCCCATCGGGCCTGACGCGGATTTAACCGCTTTGCATCTCTCAGGTATTGGAGATTCTTATGATCGGTTAGGACTAGAAATGGGTGTTTGGCTCCCTCTAGCCAATGTCGCCATTCTTCCAAGGCAAGTTTTACTGCGAGAAGTTCACGATTTCCAATATCGTAGTTGGCCTCAGCTGGAGAAAACTTTTTGGAGAAGAAGGCACAAGGGAGTGGCTTTGAGGAGAACTCGGAACATTGGGACAGGATTCCTCCAACCCCGGTGGTGGAGGCATCGACTTCCACGATGAATGGTTTTTCAGGGTCTGGATGGTGAAGCAAAGGGGCACTGGTGAAGGCAGATTTCAGATCATGAAAAGCTTTCTCAGCCTCGGGGTTCCACTGCAGGATCTTAGGTTTTCCTTTTAGCAAGGAGGTCAATGGAGAAGTGATAAGACTGTACTGGTTGATAAATCTCCTATAGAAGTTGGCGAACCCGAGGAATCTCTGAAGCTCCTTCACGGACTTGGGAGTTGGCCAAGACAGGACGGTCTTGGTCTTTTGTTGGTCCATCTCCACTCCTCGATCGCTGAGTATGTATCCCAGGAAGTCGATGGTACTTTGAAAGGTACACTTCTCAGCTTTCAGGAACAGAGTGAGTTCTCTGAGACGTTGTAGTACTAGAGACACATGTCTTTGGTGTTCGATTGGATTCTTGGAATATATCAGGATGTCATCGATATAGACCAGAACAAACTTCCCAAGAAAGTCTCTGAGGATCTCATCCATGAAACTTTGGAAAACGGAAGGAGCGTTGACCAAACCATATGGCATGACAAGATATTCGTAGTGGCCAGCAGGGGTTATGAAAGCAGTCTTCCACTCAT
Organism: Tiaroga cobitis; assembly: GCA_030578255.1. Lineage (NCBI taxonomy): Eukaryota > Metazoa > Chordata > Actinopteri > Cypriniformes > Leuciscidae > Tiaroga > Tiaroga cobitis. The sequence goes on from CM060612.1 coordinate 11,900,622, forward strand.
CCCCTCTCTTGATACGGATCAGATTGTACGCACTCCGTAAGTCAAGCTTGGTGAACATCTTTGCCTCTCTGAGTTGTTCGAGAGCAGCGGGTATGAGAGGCAAAGGGTAGCTAAACTTCACAGTGACCTGATTCAAGGCTCTGTAATCAATACATGGTCTTAAACCACCGTCTTTCTTGGCCACGAAGAAGAAACTTGCGGCGGCAGGAGAAGTGGAAGGTCGGATGTAACCCTGATCTAAAGCTTCGTGGATATATTTCTTCATGGATTCTTGCTCTGGAAGGGACAAGGAGTAAATCCGACCTTTGGGGAGCCGTGCATCAGGGATCAGGTCTATAGCACAATCCCATGGTCGATGAGGGGGTAACTTTGAAGCAGTAACAGGATTGAAAACGTCAGAGAACTTAGAATAACAGGCTGGGATATTAGTTGACAAGTTTTCTGTGGGACTCTCTATGGACGTGGAGTTAACTTTGAGCACTCGGGTCCTTGGATTACTGGATGAACGAGATACTGGATCGTTGATCTCCGGACATTGACATCCCCATTGCATGATTTTCCCAGACGTCCAATCAATGGTGGGTTGGTGACGGACGAGCCATGGCCGACCAAGAATGAGATCAGTTTGGCTGTTTATCAACACAAATGGTTCAAACCACTCTTGGTGCGTCTCTTCCACACACAATAGAATAGGATCAATCTGGGTAGTAACGTTCGTCTTGTTAATTAACTCACCCGTTACAGCGTAGATGGCGTAAGACTTGGGAGTGTTGATCTCTCGCAGACTGAGCCTCTTACAGAGTTCTCCGGAAATGAAGTTTCCCGCGGACCCTGAGTCGATGATAGCTGTTACAGAGATGTGTTTTTCTTTAATCTTTAATATCACAGGAATCGTGAGCGGTGCTGAGACAATGGGTTGTTTAAAGACTGAGCTTACCATCATTTTCCCCGGTCGAATTGGGCAGTTAAGTCTGAAGTGACCCTTGGTACCACAGTACATACATAACTTCATCTCTCTTCGACGAACACGTTCAGCCTGAGAAATTTTCGAAGTGTCGACTTGCATCTCTTCAACTAGATTTTCTGGATTGAGATTCTTGGGATTCTGAAAAGACACAGGATGATGAGACTGATCGGCGTAACAACTCAAAGATCGTTGATGGACTCGCTTGGCTTGCTGAATGAATTTCTCAATTCCTAAGCTGTCATCGTAGATCGCCAGTTGGAGGCGCAAAGCTGGGTTTAAACCTCGACGGAAAACAGAAATCAGAGCTCTCTCATTCCATCCACTATTTGATGCAAGTGTGCGAAATTCCACAGAATACTCAGACAATGACTTCTTTCCTTGACGTAACTGTAGAAGCTGTTCTCCGAATGAGGAATCATCCACGGGTCGTCCGAAAACTTCTCTAAAGTGTTTGACAAACTCTTGAACTGACGCAACCACTGTGGATTCCTGCATCCATAACGCCTCTGCCCACCTCAGAGCTGCTCCAGAGAGTTGCTGAATGATAAATGCCACTTTCGATCTCTCATTGGGATAGAGCTGAACTTGCTGTTCCAGAGCTAGTGAACACTGGAGTAAAAATCTGTTGCAGTCCTCCGCCCGGCCAGAGAAGGGCGCTGGGCGCGACGGGGGAGTTGCAAAGCAGGTAATCGAAGAAGCGGCGCTCGCGGAAGCTCTCACTGGAGGATCGGTGGTAGGTGTGGAGCTGGTAGCAACAGCGGGCTGTCCGGAATCCATCTCTCACCTCTTTCTGTTGTTGTAAGGTCAAGCCTTCTGTCAGGATTCAGACTCAGAGACAGAGGTAAGTGATAAACATAAAGGTATCTTTATTTAACTCAAAAGGAAGTTTGCAGGGTTTCAAGTGTTCAACGATGATTCCGAAGAGGATTTATGTGACAGGATTACATCCAGGTGAGTGAATCCTCTTCTTCAATAATAACGTGGCGGATAGCACAGATCAATAACATGAGTTTTCTCTCTTTTCAGATCGTCCGTGGATAAGTGTGATTCAGGAAGGATTCCCGGTGAGTAGATCCCTTGAAGTGCACTTGACAATGAGCTCACCAGTTCAGTGATACTTTCACTTTCTCTTGCAGCTCATCCAGTGGGAAACGGGGCTCGTGGCGGATTCCAGGAAACGGAGAACATGAATCATGGAACGGATCCTGGGAACATCAGAACAAGGACAACAAGGTTAGTTTCTTTCTGGTAAGTATACTTTACTTTCGTTGCTGAAGGATGGCTCAGAGTTAGACGAGTAGTGACTGGCAAGGGTCGTTCCTGTTGGAGGCTTGACAATGACTGGAAGTGAATCGGGTGCTTTTGTGCTGGTTGAGAAATGCGTGCTGAGTGGAAACAGGTGCAGGTGATCAGTAATCTGGGGACAATGATCTTTGTGTGGTGACATGTGAGGGATCTGATTGGCTCCTGACACCTTTCTTCCTAATTTCTTCCTTTAATATTTCTCTATCCGTGATGTAGCCTACTTTTGGCAGTGACTTACTATATGTTCAACTGATTCCTCATCTTGATAAGCCATTAGGATGTTTCCCTATTAGATGTAATGTTTTATTGAATCCTGTGTGTCCCATTCTCAACCCTGTGATCCCCTCTATTTTATTATTTCCTTTACATACCCTCCTACTTCCTATACTTTATTCTGTATTTTATAATAATGTCCCCTTACTACCCTATCCCAAATATGTTGCCATTCCTTTATTATACTGCTCTTAGTTATTATTTTGCTTCAGATTTACTATGTAGGATTTCCATAACTTTAACCATCTTGCATCCTTAGCTAAAATGTCAGCAGTTTCATTCCCCTTTAACTCCTGTATGTATAAATCCTTTATTATGGAATCCCATCTCTTTAGCAACTTCCATACTATCCCATCCAAAAAATAATAATTTGGTCTTTTTCATATTCATATTTCTCATATACAATTTGGGATAAGAACTTTTCTCCCATTTCTCCCAAGAAGATAAGGTATTTCTCCCATTTCCACATGAAGTGCGGAGTACTTTTATGTACTACTTAAACTACTGGATTAGTTTTATAACCACCACTGCCTGCATACAGACAGTCCAATGCTTGGACTTGTATAACATCTATTTTTTGTAGTACAGATTTAGAGGCTCTTCCAAAAATAATTGATCAAAAATAAAATACTGATCGAATCAACGCTACATAAATGTTTCTTCGTCCACTTCTACTTGCTCCCCATTCAGTTCCGGTAAAACATCTCATTACATTTAGTATCTTTTTGCGTTTGTTGATTATCTTATTAATATGCTCCTTCACGTTAATCTTGTATCAAGCCACATCCACAAAAACTTAAACAATTTGACATGTTCCAGCCTCTGTCCATACGTCTTAATTTCTATATAATTTACCGTTCTTCTAGTAAACAATACAGTTTTTGTTTTTCCAACCGATAATTTAAAACCCCATGAATATGACCGTTCCTCCACTGAAATTATAGCTTTTTGCTTCCTTTGCTTAACATATTCAACATTCCTTCCTCTCTTCCAAATCGCTCCATCATCTGCAAATAATGATCTCCCAATGTCTTCTTGCATATTAGAAAATATATCATTATTCATTATTGAAAAGAGAATTGGACTTATTACGCTCCCTTGCGGAGTCCCATTCTCCACCACATATCTTTCTGACAATACTGAACCAATTCTAACTTGAATAGCTCTTCCAAATAAAAAGTATTTAAACCAGTTAAACATCCTTCCTGTGATTCCTCCATCCATCTTCCATCTTCATCCGCTTATCTGGGGTCGGGTCGCGGGAATCCTTTGATTCCTAAATTATTTTAATTAATCATTACACCTTCCTACCGTATCTTTTTCTATATCAATAAATACTACCAATACTATCTCCTTATTAACCTGTGCCTTTCTAATTTCTGTTTCTAGACAAACTGTAGGTTCCATAGTACTCCCTCCTCTTCTAAACCCGCTTTGATACATTGAAATAAAACCTCTACTTTCTAAATAATGAGCAAGTCTTTCAGTTATCATCTTTTCCATCACTTTCCCCATATGAGAGGTATCGGTCTGTAGTTACTAGGATATTGTAGCGATCATCAGCTGGAGCACCCTTGAGAGCCACCAGAGGTCACTCCACACCAGACTTTTGTCATTCCCTCTCCCATAACTCACTGCCTGGACTCTTCATCCATTATCACTTTCACCCGTGTCTCATTATCTCGTTTAGCTCACTCCAAATAAGGTTTTCTCATTCACTCACTGCAAAGTTTTGTGTGTTGTTGTGCTGCATTTGAGCATTCTCCCTGGTTTCATTGTCTCTTAGTTCTTGGATTTTTGCCTGTTTCTTGGATTCCCTGTATGCCTCGACCATGCCTGTGTTTGACTACGGTTCTGGATTACTCTAATAAACTGTATTTGGATCCTCAACCTTGTCTCAGAGCAGTTTGTACAGATATGTTGCATCCTTTCCCAGCTTCCTAATAGGAATGATGACTGCCTCTTTCCATTTGATAGGAAGTCGTCCTCCTTCCCAGACCTTCTTTTTTAATCCCTCTCATACTCTTTATCATACCTCAAATTTCTCCAATTGGTGTTACTCTTCCTATTTCACTACAATATTCTCTCCAACTTTGTTTCTTTGCCTCCTTAATAGTATATTTCACTATTGTCTGTGCCTCCTTATATTTTATTAAATTTAGAATATTATGAGTTTTCCTTAACATCTTAAACCTCTCTAAATCTCTCTAACACTCTCACTACAAACATCCATCCACCAGGGTACAGCTCTCTTCTTCATTTTACCCCTACTTTTAGGAATTGTCTGCCTAGCAACTTTTATTATGACTTCTCTAAATGTCCTATCTATCTCTTCTCTTCATTTAAATCAATTTCCGTACTTCCCACATTACATTAATACTTAAATTTCTCAATCTGAGCTTTACTGAATATCCATTTCTCTATTCTTTGTCTTTGCTCTTGTTCCCCTCTCCATACTAATTGGCTAATCACCGGAAAATGATTGCCTTCCCCAAACCTAAGCACGATATTGTATGATATTGTTTCCTGAGCTGTTTCCTCCTGTCTACCGCTTGTTTCATTAGAGCTCCTAACTTTTTTTTTTTTTGCATTGATTCCCTCAAACTCACTCCCTCTCTTTCCTTTTTATCTCATTGACTCTTGATTCATCTCCATACTATCATCACTTTCTTCAATCTCATAATCTTCCCACGCAGGCCCATTCACAGTACAGCTGTGCCGCCACGCCATTCCACTCCTTACTTCTCCAGTTCTTCCCCGGTTAGTCCACATACTACGACATCTATCTCCAGAACACCCTTTCTGCTTTCTGTTGTTTCCATCCAACAAAGCTGAATCCTTTAGATGTTGTATCGCTTGTAAAGTTTTAACCATTCAACCTCTCAATCCAGAGAATTCGAGTAACTCCAGTCCAGACCTTTCGGTCTTGTTGATGCCGCGTGAGCGTGTGATTTGCCAACTCTTCTGAGACCAATAAGCAAACGCAGCTTCAAAAACAAGCCTAAAATAAGCCCAACATTAATAATTATCACCAATATAATTTATTATAAATTATTTATAATCAATAAATGAGCCTGCAACATTTTAAACTGAAACCACTCAGAGAGTATGAAAAGCAAACCATAATCATCAAATTGCAACAAAGCGGGAGCTTCCAATCAGCTGCGAGCAGTTTGAAGATGGAAAAGGAGAAAAAGTGACATGAAGGCCATTTATGGTAGGCTAACCCATAGTTGGAATTTGTCCAATGCATTTATCCCATAAAAGCACACATTAGCAGTACTTGGTTAGTCCATGAGACTATCCCTGCGTCTCAATGTCCACACTATCCACACTATCCACACTATCCATCCTGAACAGGATGCGAGATTAAAATAAGTGTGTCCAAAAGCATAGTATATGTTGAAAAGAGTGTTTCAAAAGTTCAAAAGTCTCCGGATGGTCTACATTTCCGGTGGATTTTCAAAGTGTGGATCCATGCACACTATAACAGCTTATATTGCCCAGAACCCATGCGCTTTGGAGGAGGATCCAATTCAGAACTACAAACACAAATAAAGTGTGTTCAGAAAACTACAAAACATGGCGGATGTGGGCGACCGACGGTTAAGTAGAGAGGTTTAGATGAAGGGGTTTGAGTAATAATCAACATTTAAGCTGATAAAAAAAAATGTATGTAATGTTATCCGTGTTATATTTCATCTTCAACAACAAAGTGGACTTTTATAAAGATCCGTTATTTGGCCATTAACTTTTAAATGCATCGTTATGCATGAATATAAGGAGAGTCTCAGCATGAAAGACCTTTTAGGGCGTAGTATAAGTAGGCGAATTGAGACACAGCACATTTATCGTTTTAGGTTTTAGAATGTTTCAGACCCCTTTGCAGTCAATATGCCCATTTTTGCTTAGTTATTCATTTGCACTGTAATCTGAAATGATATAGGCTTAATTTGCGGGTGGGACATGTCCCCACCACTTTTTGCCTGGGTCGATATTGTCCCCACCACTTTTTGAAACATCTTGTGGCACTTATGTAGCCTACCCAATACAAATAAATAAAACATCTCCAGTTTAGCAGAGCATTAATTTAGTTTGTTTGTAAGAACCTCTGACACGCTTGGCAAAAGTTCTACACAAGACCATTAAAGAACACTATAGGAATTATTGTGGATCAATGGATTTATTCACTTGAAAAATCTCGGCACTAACGGTATATATTATTAGTAGATCTCATTCAATAACAAATTAAACCAAATGTAGCCTATACTATTGAAATTGATTTCTGGATTTTTTTTATTGTAGCCTATATTGTATCTAATTTAGCATTGTATTAGCATTGCTTACATTGCCAGAGAGCTGGCGGAACTCGTGCATAAGGTTTAAATGGAATGCAATATAAGCCCTTGATCAATTCACTATGGAGCTAATTTATTATTTAAACCCCCTTTTTACCTTATAAATGTTTGTATGCATCATTCTATATGCATATAAGTTGTTGGAGAAAACAGGTAGCCAGATATGAGCTGTTGAGAAATAAAAAATTACAAATAGGCCTACACAAAAAAATATCAATAGTAAACTTTGACTGTGAACATAGAGTAGCTACAAGTATTTTTGTAATTATATTACTATATTATGATGTGAATTTCAAAAAAAAAAAAAAAAAATCGCGATCTGTGCTGTCACAATCAAGTTGAATTGTGGGATATTACAGAGCTGCTTGAAGTGTGCATCAGTAAACTCATAGAGTAGACTGGCTCCCTCGGTCAAAATCGAGGTTGTCGAGGAAGGTCTTTCCATAAACTTTCCTCGTCCACTTCACAAAGTGGAACTAGGCTACTTCTCCCGAGAGGAAGTGCTTAGGGAAGTTCGCGAGTGCGTGTCTAAATGTGAAGTGGAACGCAGCCCATGTCGGTTCTTTTGAATCACTCCTCGAGATCCGGAAAAAATATATCTTACGGTGTAGGCGTAGCCTATACTATCGCTTTATTTCAGTGTGGTTGAGCATGTATTTGACTGACACAGATGATACAATTAGATAGTGGCGTATACGTTTTAACATAAAAGAATTGTTGAATAATTCTAAACCGATTCTTAGAAATTAACCGTTTAAAAGAACCAGATCGCATAAATGAACGGGACTTTCCATTACAGCACCGCCCTGGCCTTTCGTGACTCAGACAGTAAACAACAGGGCGGCATCCTCGTGCTCCAAATGACGGGATTCTCCAAATGTTCCCTACGCAGTTCTCCTTTTCTTGAGCACAGGATATCAGTTGAAGTGATGATAGCCTATGCAATGCAAAATGCATAGGCTATATATCATCAATTCATATAGCTTTAGGATATAATATAAGTTGTTATTATTAATTTAATTAATAAATGCACGGACAAGTTTCGGAGCTGACACTTGACAATTTATTTAAAAAAAAACTCATCAGTGTGGATTTAGAGATTTAAGCAAGCACATTTCAGCAATCTCTTTATTCTATCACTGTATCATATCACTGTAGTTTCATAAAGTGTGTCAGATACTTTGTGGTAAGCTAAAATCATCCACATTTAGGAAATAATACCTTTCCAAAAAAAAAACTATCAGGCACAAGTTTTCAAAATTCCTACTACTGAATGTTACATTGGCTCCCTCTATTGGTCGCACTTATCAAAAAGCAGACAGTATACATAAATGCAGAAATTATACATACATAAACAACTCAGTTATTATAAGTTGTATGGTTAAGTTACCTCGTTTAGTCTCTAGATATTCTCTCAGTATCTTATATTCTCTATATGGGTCATTTCTTGAATTCAGTAATTTTTCAGTCCCCCAGACTTTTTAAAGTGGTGGTTCACCAATTGAATATTAAAAGCTTTCCACAATACTTTGGTATGTCCATTATATGAATAAAAAGCATTATTGCATTTGAATAATTTTTATCATAAAATAATGTCTTATTTCCTACCAAATTCATGACAACTCTTATGTTATAAATAGATTGTTTGATGAAATGTAATGTGATGTAAATGAAATGCCTCCCTTCAAACTGGTTACAGTCTTCAACCCCGTCACACTATTCTCAACCTTGTCACATTAATATTTTTGGAATAAATAGGGAAGGCAATTAAAAATGAAGGCATTTCTTACCACCTGACATGTTAAGGACTAACACAATACAATTGTGGTTTTAGTTAAACATCTAAATGTACAATATTTTTTACAAAAATAAGAAACCCACAATTTGTCTATTTTTAACTTCAGTATACCAATTTTTTTTTTAAAGTATCATAAACGTCACATTTGTAGTTATTAAATTGTTATGAGGGACACATGAGCAGCAGGTATATTTGTTTTATAACCAGTTTTGTGTAAAATCCTCTTTAAACCAAGTCCATTTTGTCCGTTACAGGGTTGAGAATAAAAGGTGTTTAAATTTGAAAAACACTGAAATTAATAAAAAGTCTTAAATGCGTGAGGTGGGAAATATGATTATTTTAGGTTTATTATGTGCATAATGAGATGGGCTATTTAGAAAATGATTTATGTGACGTTTAAAAAAAAAATCCAAGTTGAAATATTACCGAATCCCAGGAAAGACCCACATATTCTCCTTTTTCTTTGTCTGGTGTTAGTTGTGTAACTGTTGGTGTGCTATTATGTTCTCCTGTGATTATTTGCATCAGTTTGTGGGTTAAAGATTACCTTTCTTGGACTCTTGCCTCCTGTGCCTTTGTGAGTGAGCTCTACACAGCCCTACCTGTGACAGTTAATGTCAGTTAATGTATATGTAAATATGAAAGTTATATTTGAATTTTGACTAGTTTTTCAAGATATTGCAAATTATTTTGAATGTTTTGTAAGATAATATCTGTATATCAAAACTGCTCGGAGACGCAAAGGTTGAGGATCCAAATGCAGTTGTTTATTTTATTATATTTTATTTATTATTTATTTTATTAAAGGGTAATCCAAATATGAAAATTCTCACCCTGGCAGGGATTTTCAAAAATGTTTGGTTTCAGTGATCTGATACTGCATTTCCGTGTGGACGAACGGAAAAAAGTCACGGTTATAAAAATACCCGTGTCTGTGTGGACAAGGCCTTATATAGGCTGAGCTAATGAGACACAGCTGCATGCAACATGAAGAGTCCGGGCAATGCATTATGGGAAGTGTAGTCCATGTGTGAATGGCAATGAACAAGAGGGGAGAGCCCTCTGGTGGATGTCAAGGGCACTCCTGCTGGTGACAAGCTGAATTCAGCTGACAGTAATTAACATCCCACAAATACCAAAATATACTGCATAAAAAGTATTGTAAATTCAGAATTATTTTAAACAATTAACTAATTTAGTAGGAAAATTATACTAATAAATGCACGTGGTAAATTACTGTATTTTAAAATACAGTATTGCCCTGTGATTAGAGTAAATAACTAATTCAATTACAGTAAGGACACTGTAAGATTACAGTAACTGGTGTATTTCCCGTCGTCTGTCAAGTCGGTCTGCACCTTAAGCCCAAGAAATGTCACCTGCTACGGTGAGAAAACATCTTTTCTGGCACATGTGGTGAGCGCCGCAGTAGACACTGAACTAGCGAAGGTAACAGTGGTGCGAAAATGAAACCGGTCGCAATCCAAAACTTCTCCACAATCGCTAGTCCGCTGCACCAGCTGACGAACCAGCAACCTTTCCTTTGGAATGAACCTTTCCTCGCCTGCGAAGAAGCCTTCACTTAGCTTAGAGAGGCATTGACTGGGGCTTCAGTGCTTACATATCCTGACCCAGGGCATCCATTCATCGTTGACACAGATGTCAGCAATGTGGAAGTGGGTGCAGTGCTATCCCAGGCAAGTGACAATAGGGGTACGTTATCATGTACAACAGTCAGGCTTTCAATAAATCTGGGAGGAGGTGTGTCACTTGCAGACGGCTCTTGGTGCTCCACCATTTCCAGGCCATACCTTTACGGAAGATGTTTCCGGCTACAGACTGACCACGCTTCCACTTCCTGGCTGTTAAGAAACCCAGAGGGTCAGGTGACCTGATGGCTGGAGGTTCTTCAGGATTACACCTTCAAAATAAAGCCCTGGGCTAATTATGTTACATAATTCGAGTGACTTGGAGTACCTTTGTTTTTTGAGTTGAATTATCCCATGCAACCAAAGAGCACCGGCATTTCACACCCCGTGCAGCACTTCTATTGCATTCCTTGCTTTGATAAAGCTCTGGGCTGTCGGAAAACATGGGACCAGATGACCCGTTGCCAGTGTGAGGTGACACTGCTGTTATTCCCAAAGGCTGAAGAAATGGGAGCAAGCAGCGATAGAGAAGATGGTGCAGCAGGTCGCAGAGGAAGATGGCGACTGGGCACTCCTGGAAGGACATGAATTGCAGCAGCTACAGGAGACGGCCCTACCCTGATGCAAATAGCTAGTGTCTGGGCAGGGACTAGAGTGGACGGAGATAACAGCACGTAGCTTCTGTTGTCTCATACCTTTAGATGTTGGATCCTACAGTTGGTCCACGGCTCAGTGGGAACTGGCCATGGCAAAGGCCTTGAAATGGGTAAGGATTCAGTTCCATTGGGCAGGGTGTTGTCAGGATATGGACCATTGCAGCGATCCAGCCTGAAAAGGTCCCATGCAGTGACCACATGCCACTCTGCAGCGGGACCTTGTGGGGGCTCTGATGGAGCAGTTCAAGATCTCCAACACCCGAGTCAAAGTCCTGGGGCCCTTTTAATTTCAAGGGCTGGGAACCGCTATGTTTTTGTCAACATGGTCTACTTCACTTAGTGGTCACACTATGTGGTACCTGATCAGCCAAAATGCTGATCCAGAGGAAATTCACAGTGACCAGGGATGCAATTTTAAGGCAGTTTTTGGAGAAGTTTGTTGGCTCCTTGGAATAATTAAGGCCTGCACTCCTCCCCTCCCATCCACAAAGCGATGGCCTAGTGGAGCGGATTTATCCACACTATGTCCAACCAGCTGGCTATCCTGACTAGTGAACACCAGCGTAACTGGGACCGTCACCTAGTCCTGTGGTCCTATTGGACAGTGGTCTAGGGGTCCAAATGCTGCACACTGGCTGTTCTCATGTGTGGCTGGGAACTTTGAACGCCAGTGGAGTTAGTGTTAGGGCTCCTCTTGAACAAGAGATACCGGGGGTATCCAAGTATGGCTTACTTGTGGCGGTTATGAGACAAGTAGTCATTCAAGTAATCAATGACCAACAGGAGACCATGGCAGCCTGCATATAACGTCCATAGTGATGACAATGACTTTGTGCCCGGGGAACAAGTTTGGGCTTAGGTCCCCAAGAGGAAGGGTCACTCTCTAAAGCTTTTTAGTCACCGGTGTGGCCCATGCATGGCATTGGTCAAGATTTCTGATGTTGTGTACCGGGTTTGGATAGGAGGAGGATGGCGACAGTCATAGTGCTTCATGTGATCGACTTGCAGTGTTTTTTCTCAGTCTTACTATAGTTCTTACTTTGCCGTTCATGCTACAGAACCTAAGGGGTAATTTTCTCCTTTTATAAAAGTGTTAGAGTGGCGAGTTGTCTGTTGTAAGCTTATTCTGTGTCATCATTCAGAATAGAAGATTTAGTGTGAGAAGTCATTGTTTTGTCATCACTGAGACATTTCAATATGTGAGCCATAAATGTATCAAATATGATATAAAACATGAAACATATTTTTGTGAGTGTTTTTTTAAATCTGTTTTTACAGTGGTTGATGGTAAAGAGTATAGACTAATTGCTCATATATTAGAACTTGAATGTTGAAATGTTTAACTCTGTTTAACTCTCACTGTTTCATGGGTTGAGGAGTAGCATGCCTACAATAATCTCAAACTTGTAAAGTTCTCCACCTGGACTTTTTGGTTTTGTTAAAAGTGAGAATAGTTTGAATAGAGACAGATTCTATAACTTCAATGAATCTATTTTACACAGAGAACTCTGAACACAGACTGCATAGGAAAATATTAAGATTTTCAACTAAAAAAAAAACAGCAGAAGTGCGATTTAAACACACACTGGGACAAATCTTGTATAGTATTAGCACGCAAATAATTTTTTGGTCACAACCCACCAGATGTATTGATATAAATTAAGGAAAACCATTGAAAAACCACACACACACCAACTGAAAAGAAAAATGCAAATAAAAATGAATAAAAAGTAATCTGAAGAGGCACATTAAAGACACATTATATTCACCGCACAAACACCACAAAAAGCTCTATAACTGATTCATTCCTGTACAGTTAAACAAAATGTTTTCTCCTTATTTCTTTGGATATATCACACGACTGATTTACATTAATGTTTTTAAAATACACAAATCCTCAAGTAATTCAGAAGAATACACTGTAAGAACATCCGAGTAAACTCCAAAATATTCACACATCAAACTTTCTATAAGTGACTTGACGTGTAGCCAAGTGTGGTGTCCAATACTCAGAATTTGTGCTCTGCTTTTGACCCATCCAAGTGCACACACACACAGCAGTGAGTACTGAACACACACACACACACGCACACACACGCACACACACACACACACACACACACACACACATATACACAGAGACACACACACACACACACACACACACACACACACACACACACACACACACACACACACACACACACACACACACACACACACAGCAGCTCATTTTCACACCATCTATAGAAAGAAATTCACCTACCAGACTGACACTGACACTGCAATCTGTTCAACCCCTAAATGCCAGATCGCATTGCGAAAAAACGATTTACCAAAACAAAACGAGATCGAATCATTTCTCAGGAGAAGACAAAATCAAACCTGCTATTCTCAAAACCACTTCCTGTACACTGTACATAAAGCCCCTCTCTCACAAACATAAAGACATACCGTTTACATTTCATCTCAGTCAGGAGATATTGTCCTTTTTGCATAGTCCTTCTGTGGTTCAACAACCATATGAAATAATTTTTTTCAGAGCTGCTTTTTCAATTTGAATGAACCCTGGTCACGTATGCAAATACCAGTGCCGTCGCAGGTGGGGTGTGAGGCCCTGTGCGAACTTGAAATGCGAGGCCCCTCCCAGGCTCTGAACGTTAGAATAATTGGCTGCGCAGCCTCCTTGTTAGCCATGTCCGCTTAAATGAATTATAAATAAACATAAAAAACTAATAGGCTATTTGCAGTATATTAAATCGTTTTTGACCTAATTATTTGGCACTGAAATTACACACTCTGTCGGCTCTGACGGCGTTGCATCACGTGCACCTTCGCAATATAGCCTATGATTTCCGAAAATAGTACTATGTCAACTAGTGATATCAGCACAAGAACTGTTGAGGAATATGCAACATAATTTAGACAATTGTTTTTTGTCATAATGTTATAATAACTGATAGACACTATCATTTCAGCCGCTCTGTGCATGTCCTCGCACAGAGCGAGGCTGAAGCTCAGCTTCACGGCTGAGACACGAATAGATGTTTCAAATATTTAAAAGGTATTACATTGAAATCTGTTGAATAGAGTGTAAATTAGTTCGTGGGTGGATTAAATAATGATAAGCGGATAATTACCCATATGGAGATCATTAACTTAATTTTTTTTACTGGCTCAAAAGAACAAATAGCCTACAGTAGCCTACAGCACAATTACGCAACCGTCGTTGCGTGCGGGTGCGGCTGCAGTTATAAACACGATTATTACTAATTGGCATATTTCAATGTTTTATGCCAATTCTTATATGTTCATTCATATAGCCTACTCAAAACAGACGGGGCAACCTAACGCAGACAAGTTAGCTCACCGTTTTTAGGTGATATGCCATGTTTGTAGTCGATGCAAACTGTTGCTTGCTTTCCGTTATCTATTTTCGTAAAATGCTGCCACACTGTCGATGTCTTTGACATGGTAAAGGAGGACTGACAGTAAATTAAACGCTTGCAATTAAATTAATATTCAGCAAACCTCCATACCAATGCCTTCTAGTACTTTCTTCAATCTGTCTCCAGTGGGTTGGGCTAATCCAAAACAGTGAAAACAAGGGGGGTGTTCTGAAGACAGGCTGTTACCTGTGAAACAGGGGTGCTCTGAAAACACCATTAGCAATCGAGGGAATGCATTAACGTCACTTCCCCGCCGGAACACGCCCCCCTCAGCCGGACTGAGTGGCAAAAGAGCTGCTGCGTGGCTGGAGTTAATAGGGGAAACTGCGAAAACGCGAGTAAAACAAACTATTATCAGTTTAAACTAAAAGTTGGACTCGATATAGTGTTCCTTACAACTTATCAAAGATCCAGTGATCCATGGATGCAGCCAGGAATCGTGTTTCCTGACATTTATACGTGCCTGATTTCGACGCCGGGGAAATAAATTAAGAAAATTTGCCTGTAAACGTTTTATATAAATACAATATAGATAGGTCTAAATCCGAGTGATCACTTACATTAATGTTATACTGTATATCATCATATCGTCCAGCCCTAAAACTTGTATAGTTTTTTGTCAGTGTTTATTTAAAAACATCCAATTATGCAGAATATAGTCTGTTCTGTAGCTTTTTGCAGTCTGTAAAAATATACAGTACCTCAGATTTCTGGTCAAATCTAGTTGTACAGTTAATCGCAAAGCTCTTTCCCGTTTTAGATGTGTTTTGTGTGTTTTTCACGGCATTCACGCTAAAAACAAATGCCGCCGCTCAGTCTTTTTGCCACTTAGTGGGCGTGACCGCATTCACTCCGGCCGACGGTGACGTCATGCGCATACCCTCTATTAGTGTTTTACACCTGATGAAATTAACACGTCAAAAAATCTGAATTTTGGTTGATCCAGAACGTATGGACCAATAACTCAACTAATCGACTGGGAGATTACAGCCTGTGAAAATCCGCTTAATTTGTTGGGGGGAGAAAAAAACCCCAAAAAAACAGCAGGATTGCGAGGCCCCCTAGTGGCGCGAGGCCCTGTGCGGTTGCACAGTTCGCACAGCCCTTGCGACGGCTCTGTACGTGACATGGTGATGCATGGTAAAGCTACGTCATGGAAATAATGGCAGGGTTACAAATGATGTGTTTTTAGGCAGGTGTTTTCTGTTGGAGAGATTAACTCACTTTGGTGTGGACTTTGCTTTGTAAGTTTGCACATTGTTTACATTCACAAACAGCTGTATTACACACTAAAGTGCCCTCTTTAAAGGTGCTGTATTGAACTTTTTTACTCTAGTAAAGTATAAAAATACCATAATACGTTTGCAGAAGTTCACATACTCGTTTCTCTTAAAAATATTTCTACAGCCAGTTATTTTACTTTTTATTTTTTTATTTGTCAGTTGTTATTATTATTATTATTATTTTTACAGTTAGTTGGCAGGAAACACAGCGAATCACAGTCTTGGAAACAAGCAAACAAACTGGTCAGAGATAGCAGATTCCACACAACCTAAAAATCCTTGGTATCCATCTAAAAGTCTCTATGAATGAGAGCATATTAAAATGCGGATAAATCAACTCATTAATTTACGTAATGTTACGTTTCGTAAGTCTCCTCAGTTTACGTCGTCAATTGCGCTCGCTCCTATTGCGTGTCCTTAAACTGGCAACCCGCGTGAGCGTCGAGTCTGAGGAGGAGGGGGCGGGGGAAACAACGGTCTCTGATATTTTGAATTTGGACTGCAGTACCTATTTTGACCACTAGCTGACATTCTTACAGACTGCACCTTTAAGTTCCACAGCTTATTAAGGCTGTGGTAGAATGGGGGCGCTTATACACCAGTCAGTCACTTGTCATGGTGGTGTTTTGGACATGAACAAGACTGCCAGTACCATGATATGTACCATGGTTTTACCCTTTGATACCAGTAAGTAGGAATATGAAACAGTGACACGTTCATAATTATGAATTCTCCTTGCTTTTTTTTATTGCTATGTCTTGCATAAATTGTGTCTCTCTTAAAGGGTTAGTTCACCCAAAAATGAAAATTCTGTCAGTAATTACTCTCCCTCATGTTGTTCCAACCCCGTAAGACTTTCGTTCGTCTTCGTAACACAAATTAAGATATTTTTGATTAAATCTGAGAGCTGTCCTCCATTGGCTTCTAAGGGGTTGGAACCTGACAGCCCTGAAAATGCATTAAAGACATCGTTAAAATAGTCCGAGTGACTACAGTGGCTCAATCTTAAGTTTATCAAGCGATGAGAATACTTTTTGAGCGCAAAAAAAAACCGAACAAAAATAACGACTTTATTCAAGTATTCATTTCCACCTCTGTCGGCCTCGAGATTTCACGGAGGGTAATAGCGTACCGCTTCTGTGTTATACGTCACACGTAGCCTCACTATTGGCCGACGCTGGTCATGTGTGTGATGTTCAACCTGAAGCGTTACGCAATTATAATAATAATTGTAATCACTAAGTAATACTTAATTACTTAAGTATACTTAAGAGTATACTTAAGTAATTAAGTATACTTAAAATAAGAGTAATTACTGACAGCATTTTAATTTTTGGGTGAACTAACCCTTTAATGTTAAGAACAGATGAAAACAGGTCACACATTTTTGTTTTCAAAGTTTTTTGATCTCATGTGTGTTCTCATGTTCTCAAGTACTATATTGTGATTTTCAAGTTGAAATTGTGTGTAGCGCATAACAGTGACTGTAAAATATGTATTTAATGTATGGGAGAGACATATTTTGAGTTTTGTTATTTGGGATAGGGTAATTTGGCTATTTGGGCTGGATTATGCTTGTTTTGTTTCACAACCCGTATCCTATTCACATTTCTATACCCTCTCTTTTTTTTCCACAACTGAAGAAAATTAGCAATAATAAGCAGTACATTACCATTTAGGGAACAAGTGCTTGCTACATACTAATGTATTACAGCAGTAGAAAAACAATCATTTTAGCCATTTTAATTTTTATTTTAGCCCTAAACAAGCATGGAATGTTAAAAAGAGATTGTTTATTTTTTTTTTTTTTTTACCAGTATCGGATAATAAAGGGAAAAAATGCTTGGAGAGTCTGCTGGAATAGCATGACTAGCATGTTTGAACTTGTAGGGTACACCTGGGCTATAGGCACATCTTCAGGAAAACATGCTTTTCATTAGTCAGGGAGGGAAGAAAGATTTCTGTCATTATTTGTATTTTATTTTGGTAGGATATTTAGTTTTGTTCTTCATTTAGTATGATTCAAACACACACACACACACACACAAATAAAGTTTTTTTTAAGCTTTTATCTGCTGTGGTTTATCTATTTTCATTCCGTGTCTTCTTGTTGCATTAATATTTGTTATTTCTTTCCCTAACCATAGACTGGGGTAGGAATGTAACACATTTGTATTATAAATACATTCACTCGGTTACAAAACTAACATGCAACTCAGAAGGGGCGCCAACACAATGCGATCACAACCACACACTTGTCACAAATACCCAACATAATGCAGCCTTACCACCATAACACAACACCACAAAATGACTTATTAAACCTATTAAAACACATGATTCTGGCCACAAAATATACAACATCAACGTTAAAAGCAACATTAATGTGACACTCAAAAGAGAGAAAATGAAATATGTGAGAAAAAATATATAAACATAAATGCAATGAACTATTAAAAAACAATTAAGATAATTACCTACCGAACAGTGACAGGAACCTGTTGTTTAAATGACGGATCATGTGCAACAACCCCTGAAACTCATACTCCCACAGAATCACTTCCTTAGACAAATGGTCCCTCCCATGCAGTAAAGGTCTGTTTATGCCATATCAGTCCAGTGGTTTTATAAGTGACATATTAAGAGTTTTTTCTTGACTGGGTCACATTTCACACCAGAATCAGAAAGAAAGGCACATTACATGAATTTGTCATTAACTGCATCTCAATCTAGATGCTTACGACTTGTAAGAAAAATTAATGAATTAGTTCATCTTTTCCCACAAAGTTTCCTCCGTTGTTTCGCTCGTGCTGTTTCAGATCCTTTTCATGCGTTCCCACATGGGAAGAATAAAACAAACAAACAATGTTCCACATATCCTTCTACTTCCTCAAAGTTTATTGGTCAAATAATCTGCTTGTTATGCATATTCATTTATCATAGAAAAAACTTGTACTTCTGTTTACCATGTCTTTGCCTCAAAACCATATTTATGGAAGTTTTACTCTTTAGAAGACTGAAATGTGCCAACTTCAACACAATTGAAGACTAACAGGAAATTCTGTGTGCTGTAAGTGCTTCAGATAACTTGCTACATTTCCATGCATTTCAGTGAAAAACTAACCTTTAAGGCATGACCTTAGGGCTCGAAACCTTAGTTTGTCCCCTTACAGTTAAGAGTTCCCTGTAAACAATCATTCTGTCCTTCTCTCTAAAATACTCTTTTCTCAAGCATTGTATATCGAGTGGCAAAAAACTAGAAAGTCTAATTTCAATACATTGCATAATACATGGTCCACACAATCAAAAGAATGATAGTTGACATCAGGGTTTAAAATGAACTACACTCACCAGCCAATTTGGCTAATACTGTATATTTTTAAGTTACCGGCCATTCAGAACTTCTACTAGCCGAAAAAAAAAAGATCATTAATAAATCAAATTATCAAAGTCACAGCTTAGATTATTAAATCTGATTTTGAATCATTGAATCACCTTATGACAGCCATTCACTGTTCACACATACCATTACGATTAAAATAAAATAAAATAATATTCTCTGTGACTTCGCTTGTAATTTTGACAGCATTTATTTTGTAGTAAAATCGAAATATAGCTCACTCCAAAATTAATGTTTAAATTTAAACATGTTAATTAGCAGACAGGCTTTCAATTCATGCCTCTCTCGTCAGTATTGACCGCAAATGTTTCTTTAACGAAAGCCATGAGTTTATCTGCGCATAGCAATAAAGATGCTATAGGGTGCTTTTTGCGCTAAAGTCTTGGATGTTGCGGCATTTATGAGACTGGGTCGGAGAAAGTGGCATCTTAATTGTCTCCTAGGACTCCAGCGGAGCGTTAATACACCGGCCGTGCGTCTGGCTACTTGCGCTCCAAACCGATCTCACAGCAATTCGAACGAATTTTACGAGGTGGCTAATTCGTATCAATTCGTACGACCTCACTCGTACGAATTAGTACGATTTTTGCTAAATCGTACATACGAGTTGCCCAATTCGTGTGAATTCGTACGAATGACCTACCCCTGACCCCGCCCCTAAATCTACCCATCACGTGGGTTTAGACAAATCGTACAAATTCGTACGTGTGAGATCGTACGAATTCTTACGAATTAGCCAGCTTTTAATCACTCGTACAAATTCATACGAATTGGTCGTGAGAGAGCGTTGTGCGTTCTCAAGTTCAAGGCAGCAGTCCAAAACAGTGAATTTAATCACCACAGGCAAAAGTTCAATTCAAGAATTAACAAAGTGGTATCGATGAGTTTGAATTAAGGTATTTGGGGGGAACAAAAACGGTGCAAATGGAAAGGCGATAGGCTATGTTATTATAAAGCAAAATAGCCTACTTTTTTCAAGCCATGTACAATACACAATCTTTCAGCCAAGGATGAAGTCAATACGTACATATATTTGTCCCAAATCTTTATATTTTAAATGGAAAATGTGAGTGATGCTGTGGTGCAGCATTATTTTGATAAGCCGGAGTCGTAGTTGGGCATTAATGTTTGAATTTTGAAGACATGGTGCTGCACAACACTTCTCTCAGTGTGCGACCCTCTTCACCATTTGTCCTGCTAATGTGTGAGGCTTCTTTTAGGGGAAGGGCTCTGATAGTGGTGCCGTGCAAAAGTTATAAAACAATATGCGTTATGCATATCGATATGCGTTACCCCCCATGGTCAATTTCAGACGCATTTCACCCGCAGTTTGGGGGATGTTCATTTCAATCCCTGGTTGCAATATAGGAACTAAGTTTCTTGAATATCCTTCATTTTAGTCAAAACCTTAGTAAATCCTTCTGAAGTATTGTGGTTAGAATGAAAGTACAGCATACTGTATCAACATCATCACCCCATAGCAAGGGGACATTGATACAGTGTTGAGTTTTGATCAAAACCATAATTTTGGTTGAGAGTGAAATTTCAATGTTTAAAGGATGTTGGATCAGCATTGAAATGCTGGTGAAAGCCGACACCACACAGGGATGTAGACAGTGAAATTGAACTAACAGTGATTTGCAGTTGATGACCACGATAATGAGCATTTTCAACCACTTTACCTGATTTGCTCTAATCCCTTGGGGACTTGGTTCAGGGGTGGGCCTTCATGATTTTAGCAAGCCTGATGAATAATGCTTGAAAACACCCATTGGAGTTTGAAAATGCCCACTGATTGGGAAACACCAATTTTGGTTCTGCAGGTGCATAGTAGTCTGATTGATTCTTCCTCATTAGAGAAAATACATCCTATGCAGAAGTCTTGGTTTGTTGATCAACCCAACATACTTGCATGACTTCTCTTGCACAATTTCAAACAATGGTTTGGCCAGTGTGCTAAAAGGGGTCTAGGGAGGGTTCCAGAGGCGGTTGGCAACACTGGATAATGACTATAGTTCAGTACCGTATGTGCTGGCGAAAGGATAGGGAAAGGTTGGAATAAAGTTGTGAATCGAAAAAGGAAGAAAACAAGTATTGGGTACAAGCAGTGATCATTTAGAAAAAAAGATTGAAGAATATAAGGTATTGTTGACATTTTTACACAATCAGTAACAGAGGTAAATCCCATCAAGCTAAAAAAAGAACTGAAGAAAGCTTTAGGATAAATCGTCAGTGCTAAAGCACTAGACACAGAAACTTGCTAATTATTTTGTAAGGATGACAGAATTTTTATCCCAAAGTAGCATTGGGATTAAAATTAATGCTAGGGCAGGGAATAGCGGTTTCTCAATTCAGAGGTTCCCTAAAAGGCTGCGAAGGTCAGACTGAGAGTTGTTAAATGGGATGGTCTAGCCTACAGAGGATTGTTCTTGTCACCTAGCAACTGTAACAGCTGCCGTTGATGAGTAACAGCAACTTTTGTACTGGACTTTTTTGAAAGTTATATTAAACTGTCTGAAAAAAAAAACAGGTTTCACAAACTGTCTAAATGTGGTCAATGGTTCATTTATGTGTATAACAAAGAGTTTAAACTACATATAATCGCAGCTTGGTAAGAAATGAGTCAACATTTGAACCGATTAAATTATTTTTTTAAATTATATATTTTATACACAGCTTCTGTGTATGGATCTACAATGCATGGCATAAAATATGGTTAATAGTGGATAATTTGACGCGCTTCCGTGTCAAAGTGTCTGTTATCAGAGGATAGGCTTGTTGCATAAACAGAGCGTTCGATATGTCCGGGTTGTCACGGTAGGCCGCACGACTTTCAGTTACGTTGACGTTATCTCCTGTCAGAGAGAGAGAGAGAGAGAGTGATAGTTTAGTTAGACAGCAATTATGAGTTTCTTCACAGTAAAAGAAAAACGAATTAAATTGCAGCGTCAATCCAGACGAACGTCTTTACACTGTTGTGTGCCGATGTGTGGAAATTCGTCGAAATACAATGGAACGATTAGTTTTCATCGCTTCCCTGTGGATCTTGAGGTGAGATCAAAGTGGCTAGTCAAGATCCGCAGGGATAGCTTCACTCGAACTGAATGCACTCGTGTCTGCAGTTGTCATTTCCTTTTTGAGGATTTTGTAACGACGACTGGGGGGGGAGAAACGACTGAAGAAAGGCAGTGTCCATTGTTTGTTTACCTGGAATGAGTTCAGCGTACCGGCACCTCGGGTTAATGTCTGGCAACGTTGGCCAAGGCCTCCTTCCCCTGACCTCCCAATGGCGTCTGACAACGAGGTGGTCACAGAGAAGGAAGTTGTACATCGTGATCACGCCTACGGTGTCACCTCCACTACTGCACTTGTCACGCATCAGCTGGCAGATGAAAACGAAGCCCTGAGGAGAAAGGTAGAGGAGCTCCAACAACAAGTCCAATCACTGCAACTGCTGTCTCGGTTTGGACTCCAAAACCTCCAAGGATCTGATGAGGATATTCGTTTTTACACAAGGTTGGTCCATGCTATTATGCAATTGTATGTAGTAGCTAACTCTATGTGTGTCTGGGTTGCAGTGGGGGTTATAGTACTGAAAATCTATACTCAAGTTAAAGTACAATTACTCCCTTAAAAATGTACTCGAGTAAAAGTAAAATTTCCTTTTTGAGAAACTTAAGTAAAATTGTAAAAAGTACGTTGTTCCATCAATAACATGTTAGTCATCATGTTGTGTTATTATGAACATAAAGTTCTAAAGTGATTATAATTTCATTGCAGATTTACATCATACAAGCAATTCCAGGCCTTTTGGCAATTGGTGGAGCCTGCTGCAACAACTAAAATGGTACGGATCACCAGTGTCCATGCTGCCTCCAAAGAACCTAGCCTTCTGAGACCATCAGTAAGTTATGTTGTTAGTCTTAACATTTGTTACAGTTTACTTGACATATCTTGACTGTCAAAGGCTCCAGTATTAATCAAGGGTGTTTTCAGCTGATTTGTTAGGGCAACATACATTAATACTACAGTACAAGTTATTCTTAGTGTGTATCTAGCGTGTCTAGATTTGAACCAAAGGCTTTACTTCCCTTCTGAGATTGCCACAACGAACCTAAGACCAGACCTCGTGCTCTGGTCCCCATCACTCCACATCGTGTACATAATAGAGCTTACCGTTCCCTGGGAGGATGCTGTAGAGGAGGCATTTGAGCGCAAGAGACTTAAGTACACCGAATTGGCAGCTGATGCTGAGCAACGCGGATGGAAATCCAAGGTTTGCCCAGTGGAAGTCGGCTGCAGAGGCTTTGTGGGCAAGTCAACCATCAGGCTGCTTAAGGAACTGGGAGTGCAAGGCCAAACCCTACGTCAATCCATCAAAGCCCTCTCAGGTGCAGCAGAAGAAGCAAGCCGATGGATATGGGTGAAAAGGGGAGACTCCAACTGGGCCCCTAATACCACCTGTGGCATGTAAGGGTTGAAAGCAGAGGGGGGCACACCTGGGACGCCAGGTGCTACCGATGAGCCCTCTGGAGGTGTCGTGGGCCTATCATTGAAACACCAGAGAAGGGGGGTGCCCACCTGATGAAGCTTAAACCCCTATTCTTATCCCACTAAACCATTACCACAGTGAGGAAATCATTCCGATGGATGCGTTGTTACCACTCAGACCTAAAACCTGTCACCACTACAGAGAGGAAACCACTACGATGGATGCATCGTCACCACTCATACCTCAGAGAGGAAACCATTCCGATGGATGCATCGTCACCACTCATACCTCAGGTCTTAAACAGGGGATTGTTTCACCTAGTCCTAAATCATAATTGTGTTTTTGTTTTTTAACAGAAACTAGCACCGATAGATGAGTTACTGCTTTTCTTGATGTACCTTTCTGTGGGCCTGCATTTGAGGGACCTAGCCAAACGCTTCAACATCCATACCACCACAGCAAGCAGAATAATTACATCGTGGACACATTTCCTCTATTATCTACTGGGTTCCATCCGCCTGTGGATACCACCAGAGGAATTAAATGCTCATCTACCACCTGAGTTTGCTTTGTTCCCAGACACACAAGTGGTGCTTGACTGCACAGAAATCTTTTGCCAAACTCCCTCTTCTCTTCTTTTGCACAGCGAAGTCTACTCCCCATACAAGTCACACACCACTTTCAAGGCCATGATTGGCATTGCACCTCATGGTCCCATCACCTTTGTGTCACCTTTGTATGCAGGTTCCATGAGTGACCGGGAAATTTTTAAGCAGTCAGGAATAGCAAAACTCCTCACACCAGAGATGGCCATTTTGGTTGACAAAGGCTTTCTTGTGGACAATCTCTTTTCTGGAAAGGTTTACCGACTTGCTTTCCTTGCAAGAAACAAACAGATGACCAAAGAGGATGTCCAGCAGACACAGTCTATTGTCCGTGTGAGAGTGCATGTTGAGAGGTGCATCAGGCGAGTAAAAGAGAACTAACTGTTTGATAAAGTCATACCTCTGTCAGTGTGTGAGAGCATTGACCAGTTGTCCACCGTCGCTTGTCTCTTGGTGAATTACCAGAATGGACCACTGGTTAAGGCATGGGCAACACAGAAATGAATGGTCTAGAATTTTAATGAATCAGTTTACAATCAGTTCCAATTTCTTTGTTCAAGTTTTATTGTTCATTTTTACGAATCTATACAAAACTTGAACTGATACTGTATGCTGTAGCCTATGTTTACAAACATCCACAAATGTAGAGATGTTACTGTTCATTTTTACAAATCTATACATATCTTTGTATATGCACTCACACACTCTCTCTCACTCTCTCACACACACAAACACTTGCTCATTTGTTATTGCTGTTCAGTTCATTCCATTTTGATGGTCATGTATTTTTACCCAATATGTAATATAATTGTTAATTTCTGTTCATGTTTGTTCTGTTACAGTTAGTAATAGATTATTGAAATAAATGATTACATCTTAAGACTCCAACATTTCTCTTTGTAACATTTTGTTCAGGTTTGATTCTAATCATAAAGCAACATTATTGAGAAACATGGTTTTTTTTTTTCAGTACAAAAAATGCTAAACATTTTTTTAATTTTTTTTATATAATTGTGATTTTATAACATTTAGATATGAATCCAACTGAATCCAACTTGTGAAAATATATCTTTCAGGTAGTCAAATAGTATAATTGAGCCCTATAGCTGTAACGTTTCAGGGTAGATAAAGAAGGCGGCGAACTCGAAGTACAAAAATAACCAAGGTTTAATATTCCAACAGGCAAACAATCCAACAATCGAAACAGTGTGTATGAACACAAACAATAACCGGCCATTGAATAGAGAAACAGGGAGCTTAAATACACAGAGATAATGACAAAGACAACAGGTGACGATGATGAGTGAAACACAGGTGAAGGCGATGATGACAACGATGATGATGATGATCAACAGGTGATGTTGATGATGATGACGGAGGATACTGGGAAGTGTAGTGCTGAGAAAACAGATGAAGACTGACGGTGAATGTGACAATAGCCATCTAGTGGTTAAATAGATATTTTTTTAACTGCATTTTCCAAAAAAATGGGCATAAACGTTACATTAAACCATTTAAAATTATCCATGTTATCCCCATGAATGAAAGTTAGACGTCTGCGGGCCTTTTATAAAGTGAATTTTGCATAAAATACAGTTTTTTTTGTTAAAAGCCTATTTGAATAAATATTTTTTAATTTATTCATAGAAATTTACAAGATATTATAAATCTTCCCAAAACTGCACAAATGTTGAGTAAAAACATTAACAATAGTAAAATTGCATTGCAACTTTGCCATGCAACTTCAAGTACTTGCAATCAACATAGCTCTTGCAATTTGGGCATTTCATCTCAACCAAACCATAGGGAGGGTTTTCGGTTGGGTCAAATACAACCCTGTCAGGAGAAGACCCTAACCAGGGGCCATCAGGGTGGATGATAAACCCACAGGGCCAATAGTTTGTGTTCTTGACGCTGCAGTACTCCTCAATGGCAACAGGTTCAAGTACCAGGCCCCCCTTCATGGCAGCAGTTTGAACAGTGCCCTTCCAAATCCTCTGAGCGAGCTGCTGTGCTGTACTCTCACCTCGAACATGGCACAATTCTCTTAAGTGTGAAGACGTTATTCGTGGTCGACGAACCTGATGCCACTCTGGAGACAAGCTCTGTTCCCGTGTGGAAGCCTCCACCTGTCTGGCCATTTCGATACTTGTCTGCAGGGAGACCAGATGGAGTTGTTGTTGTTCACTGCAAACAAATTGACAGGTTGTAGGCTCCAACCTGTAATCAGCCAACGACAGAAGTGGTGGAGGTGGAGGTGCATCTGAGTGCAACTGGATGGTCCTGGTGGGTGCTACTGGGTGCTGAGAGGCGATGGCACTTCCCCTAGTGCTGACTGGACTAATGGAACATCAGAACTAATGGCCATGGTGGTGATGAGTGGCGCCAAGGTCGCAGGGAAATCACTATACACCTCAGCCACTTTGAGCATGTCCAAATCTGGCAGTTCTCCCCTCAGTGTTTTGTAAAGTGTGCTCCTGTGTACATGGTAACATGCAGTGTTTCAGATGTGTTTATTTTCATATTTGAATCATGTTTTATCTAAATTATAGAAATAAGATAAAACATTATTACCTTACACCATTTCCAACCGTCTTTTGCTTGGGTTTGGCTGCCAACACGACCATGTCTCTGACCCGGCCTGGCTTCACACCCTGTTGATAGTAATGGTCTTTAATGAAAGCAAGCTTTGCACACATACCAATTCAGCTGACTGACTACACTATGAAACAGTGTGGTTAATAATGCTCTCAGACTTATCATAGACCTTGGCTTGTGCCAGCGTTGCTCTGTTTCAGTCCAACTAAGGACAGGGGGTACAGCACTGATCTGAAGCTGTGAGTAGTGTGCTGTCTGATAGAGCAGTGCAACATTGTGATTGCACAGTGCCTTACCAGCCACACATGAACACACAGCCTCACACAGTTGCACTGGGAATGAGTGCTCAAGTGTAATCTTTAAAAAAAAAAAGAGACAATTTTACAAACTAATCATATTACAGATAACCATTGCCATCTTAAATATAGTACAGGCACAGGAAATGAAACAAAATCAACATTTCAGATTGTTAGTCATGGTAGGCTTAACCATATCATATTAGTCATATTAGATAACAAATTACCAAAAATAGTCGTTTTTAGTTCTGTTTTAATAAACATTAAAATATGTTAGTATTACATATGTGATATGTTAGAAGGCTATTACAAGTCAAAAACGTTACATACATACTGAACATAAAGACAACTGAAACTTCAACTAACTTAAAACTTAACTTACCATACAAACTTAACTTAAACTTAACTTATAATAAACAACAGCCGTCACAAGCAGTTCCTGGAGTTTTCATGTGGGCTAGGTTAGATATTTGAGTGCTACTTTCTGCCGATGTTACTGATACAGAACCTATCCTAGCAACACAAAATCCCCAGGACATGGTTGGAGCAGAACTGGCTGGAACAACTGAACTATCTTCGAACCTACTCTGAGGTCGTGAGGTTTCTCATTCTTCCTCAGTGACCTATGGCAGGTAGCGCGGACACTCACTCTCCCTGTCTCTGGCTCTTTGTTTGACACTGAGTTAAGAATAATATCATGTTATGATCAAAACAATTAAAGGGTTAGTTCACCCAAAAATGAAAATTAAGTCATTTATTACTCACCCCCATGCTGTACCAACCCCGTAAGACCTTCGTTCGTCTTCGGAACACAAATTAAGATATTTTTGATTAAATGTGACAGCTGGATCACTCCTCCATAGGCTCCCTAAGGGAATGACACTTGACGGCCCAGAAAGTCAATGAAGAAAATGTTTAAATATTCCATGTCACAACAGTGGCTCAACTATAAGTTTATCAAGCGACGAGAATACTTTTTGTATCTCCTTCAACTACTTCAGTTAAGTTCTCGCGCGTGCGCGTCGTGGAAATCTCTTGAAGTCTCGTTTCAGGCCTACAAGGAAGAGGAGTGAGGCTCGTTTCAGGCCTACAAGGAAGAGGCTTCTTAGGGAGCCTATGGAGGAGTGATCAACCTCTCAGATTTAATCATAAATATCTTCATTTGTGTTCCGAAGACGAACGAAGGCCTTACGGGGTTGGTACAGCATGGGGGTGAGTAATTAATGACTTGGTGAACTAACCCTTTAAAACAAGATAATATTCATCAGGCTCATTCAATGTTTAACGTTACCGGCTAGCAAGATACCTCATAGGCATGGCTACTAGACTAATACAAAGCATAGTAAATGAACTTACCTTCGTAATTGTCAATGTAGCACGAAATATACATTTTAAACCCCTTCTCCCGCTTGCTCTTTGGGGCTGATGTTGAGGATTGTATAATCCTATGTACATCGTTAACGGTTGTCCTTGGCAGGTCCTGCAAGCATTGTGTGTAAAATGCCATCTTCCTCGTTGACTAACTAAAGTTAACTAAAGTTAACGTTAGCGTTCTCGCTCTGACAAGCAGCTGCTCGCTGTCAGACTCGCTCTGACAGGAGTAACCGGAAGTCGTGCGGACTACCGTGACAACCCGGAAATATCGAACGTTCTGTTTATGCATCCAGTCCTACTTACATTTAGCCACAGGTCTTACCACCAACATCAGGAGCAGCAAAGTACCACAGCCTGCGAGTGTACTTACAAGTACAAGAGTGGAAGGGATCAACATCTGGCACATTTCAATTTTACTGAAACTCTGATTTCTGCTATAGTTCTATGTCTATGTGTCATTTTGTATCTTGTGTACTTCATTGCTGCTGTGACAAGATCAATATCTCCTGCATGGGGATAATAAAGTGTATTTTATCTTACAGATGGACTTTGTCCTATGGAGTGGGGATGGCACAAGTGTGGCGAGGGATTTGTACCAATTAAGACAACCCTACCTCCTGCTCCTGAGAACCTCATGAAAGTCATAAGGTGCAGCTGTCAGTCTGACTGCACCACCCTGAGATGCAGTTGTAAAAAAAACTATATAGAATGTACCCCGGCCTGTGGACACTGCAGGGGAGTGAGCTGCACAAACTCAATGCAGATGGCCTGTGAAGAGAACGAAGATGAGATTCTCTTGTGGTGCATTGTGTATGTAATTAGATTTTTTGATCCAGACACTTTTTATTTTACCTACCTTTCGTTTTGTTTCAGCCCCAAACCCCATCTCTGCAATACAAATTAATAAAGGCTGGTTTCTGAAGTACTTCTTCCTGCCTCTATTTATTAATGCTCATGGGTAGCCTGAATGGGTTCCCTTCAGACCTTAACATTAAGTATTTTACTGTAAGATGTCAACAAGATTCAACAAGACATTTTCACCTCGCTATACCCAATGTTTAGATCTGTTTGGGTATTTATGCAAATTAGCACATACGTAATTATATTATGCACCATGTGTCCATGTTAACAAACAATTTTAAAAAACTTGTGATACATTTTTTGTTTGTCTTGATGTGAGTAATCAACTCAGTAATTTTCATGGTGATATCTAAAGGTTAAAATTTTTACCCTATTCACGTGAGAAAAATAATGAATAGGCGTATGAATGGGCTATATTTGGGTCTTTTTCGAAACTTTCCCCTAATGGGATTCTTCGGGGCTTTTTTTTTTTCCTTACTCAGGACATATTGAGGATACAAAATCAGTTTCTGTTGCAATTTGTTCAACCTTTTTTCATAAAATGACTGGACTATATAGCGCTAGGAAACTATTGTCATGATTCTGCCATCATGTTCTTGATTTTCCTAGTCTTGTGGCAGGATCATGGTAGAACCATGTTTTGTGTACAAGTGCATGGCCTGTTGTTTGTGCCATGTGCTTGTGTTGTCTCGTTAGATACCCCGCCCCCTTGTTATCCTCGTCTTGTCATTATTACCTAGTCTGTGTAACCTGTTCCCCTCATTAATTTCTCCCTATTTAATCCCCTTGTGTTTGCTGTCCTGTGTTGGTACATTGTGAAACTTTGTGTGTTACTCTTTGTAAGAGTCCTATGAGTACTTTGTCTGAATATTGTATTAAGAATTGTGAGTGTGTAGTGGTTTGTTTTCTTCATCTTTTCATTATCAGTCAGTATCTAGTCCTAGTTTATTTCCTGTTTTAGTTTAGTTTTACTGCCCTTCTGTCCTGTTTTGCCCCCTCGTGGGTTTTTGTTTTCTGTTTTGTGCCTCAATAAATCCCTGTTAGTCTGCATATCGTCTGCGTTTGGGTTTGCTCCTTCAACCACATGACAGAATGTACCGACCAAAGAAGAACCCAGCAGACAGTATGTGCTTTCCTGCCAAGTGACCTCCGGGCCCCTCTGATCAATGTTGGTTATCAACTCCCCTCAACAGGAGGAGTGTCAACCTTCCATACTCGCCTGAGGGTGAGTGGATCCTGTCGAACTACGCTCAGCTTTATGATCGTTTCTCCCGAGAGGAGTCAGAGACGGCGTCCTCGTGGTCTTCGCCTGCTGCCTGCCTACCAATAATTCCTGAGGGTCGTATGATAGGTGTTGTGACGTTTGGGGACCAGGCCAGCTCCACGACTCCTGAGACACCCACAGATCTCCGTGGCAAACGAGGGAGACGGATTTCTTGGGATTCTCCATCTGAATCATCCTCGACGGAGTCAACGCTGCCTGAGACGGCCCTTCCAGCACCAGCTACAGTTCCCGCGGAGCTTCTCCAACCGGACACTAGTCCAGCTATGACTTCTGCTCCTCGACCTAGGAGAAAGAGGAGGGGATCTTCTCATTCTTCGCCTCTGCCTGTCCAAAAGCCCTCTACTGCAAGCACTGTCACAGAGCCCTCTACTGCAGACGCCATTCCAGTATCAGCTGAGAGAGTTGCGGCCGATCTAGGCGCTAAGGAGGTTTTGCAAGCAGTTTCGGCTCGTCAGGAGATGCCCGTCATCATTGCGGCCAAGACCCTTTCTGATTACCTGTCTCGCCTAGTCCTGATCTTTGAACCCCCTGTCTGTCCTGCCTTGTCCTCAGCTCCCAAGTCTGTCCCTGTGAGCGCAGCACCCGAGCCTGTCACTGTAAGTGCAGCACCCGAGCCGGTCACTGTAAGTGCAGCACCCGAGCCGGTCACTGTGAGCGCAGCACCCGAGCCGGTCACTGTGAGCGCAGCACCCACGCCTGTCGCAGTTGGTGCTGTTCCCGAGTCTGCAACATTCAACGCCTCTCCAGAGTATGAGGTGATGAGTGACTCTTCTTGGGGGAGCTTTGACTCCAGTACAGCCTCTAAGAACTCTGTTCCCGCTTCCTTTCCTTAAATTTGAAATTTTATTAAATCAATGTTAACTTACTTTTCCTTATAGTTGTCATGTGGTTGAAGGAGCGAACCCAAACGCAGACTAACAGGGATTTATTGAGGCACAAAACAAAAACCCATGAGGGGGCAAAACAAGACAGAAGGGCAGTACAACTAAACTAAAACAGGAAATAAACTAGGACTAGATACTGACTGATAATGACAAGATGAAGAAAATAAACAGCTACACAAACTCACAATTCTTAATACAATATTCAGACAAAGTACTCACAGGACTCTCACAAAGAGTAACACGCAAAGTTTGACAATGTACCGACACAGGACAGCAAACACAAGGGGATTAAATAGGGAGAAATTAATGAGGGGGAACAGGTGACACAGACTAGGTAATAATGACAAGACGAGGATAACAAGGGGGCGGGGTATTTAACGAGACAACACAAGCACATGGCACAAAACAACAGGCCATGCGCTTGTACACAAAACATGGTTCTGCCATGATCCTGCCACAAGACTAGGACAGCTCTACAGATTTCATAAAAAATATCTTAACTTTGTGTTCCGAAGATGAACGAAAGTCTTACGGGGTTTGAACAATATGAGGGTGAGTAATTACTGACAGAATTTTCATTTTTGGGGTGAACTATCCCTTTTAAGTTTATGAAACTGTATTGAGTGTAGCTTCCTCCACAATTTGTTTAACATTCAGAGGCAATAAATGCTACATTAAGGCAATTCAGCGTTCTATGCATGTTGTATGTGTACTTAAAAGTCTGTCAATGAAGATTAGAGCGCCACCCTCAGGCTGAATAATGTAACCTCTGCCAAAAGTGTTCAGCATTTTTTGATCTGCAAATATTCTAATCCGTGATTAAAATATAAAGCTTATATTATCATAAATTAGAGTTAACTTGAAAAATATTGTTTTTACATATAATAAACATGTGTAAATGAATAGTTTTATATTTCTCCAGTTTATAATTTTTTTTTGCTCTTCGCAATGTTTCATGGGATTGTAGTTTTCCCCCCATCTAAAGCCGTTAAGTACAGTCTTCAATTTTCAAAAACTTTTTTTTGCTTCAAATCAATTCACCTCTGTACCATGGCTTTTTAACCCTTTAATGAAGACTTTTTAAGCATCTCTATGGAAGACATGATTGGAAAACACTTCCGTAACCAGCGCAGTTACAATGACGTGCATTCAAGAGAAAAGATAGAGGGAAGTTAGCGAGGGTAAGGTATAAAAAAGTGCATTCAAACGCTGCCTAGGGAAGTGACTCTCCTTGACCAGGAATGAGGAAGCTGCTTTACAGACACACCTGTTTTACACACGTCACTCAAACACACAAGCAGGAAACTATTTCAACTCCTCAGTTCAGAGAAACCAAAACTTTTCTTGAGCTGTTGTGTGTTTGTGTCTCCTTGTATTCATGCTGTAAAATGGCAGAAGCCAGATTTTCTCAGAATGAGTTCATGTGTCCAGTGTGTCTGGATCTCCTGAAGGATCCAGTGACCATCCACTGACTTCCATAGTTGGATTAAAAATACTATGGAAGTCAATGTAGTACATTAACTGTTTGGTTACTGACATTCTTAAAAATACCTTATTTTGTGTTCAGCAGAAGAAAGAAGTTCATACAGGTTTGTAACAAATTGAAGGTGAGTAAATTATGACGTGAACTATGAAGTGATTGTTCACACAAAAATGTTGTCTTCATTTACTCACCGAGATGCCGTTCCAAACTGGTTTGACTTACTTGTTTTCTGTGGAATGTAATCTGCCCTACAAAGGCAAAACGCCGTAACATCATGTTTGGTCAAAAATGAGTTAGTGTCATTTTTGTGGTATTTGAGACCTCCTTTACCATGTGAATACATTTCGTGAGTCAATTTGATTGTTTTAACGAGAAAATAAAGGGCTATGACAACCGTAACTTCCAAAACCATACGAGGAACCACAGCAGAACGCCGTAACAGCTGTTACGGCTCTTTGCCTTTGTTCCAGCACGCTGAAGTTGAGTTAAGGTGTTCTGACTTTGTTTAGCCTGGCATCAAGAGAGATGTTACGGTGCCGCTGTGATGTTACTGTACTCTGGCTTTGTCATACTGCCAAAGTTTGCCGCTCTTTTATTGTCACCAAACCACGTAACATACACACGACACATCTTTGAAATAAAGTGTCTACCGAGTGCTTGTTTGTATTATTACTCTGTGATAGCGAAATGGCCCATTACTCTCGTGGAAAAATGTTGGTGGAGATGGCCTTGAAACGCAGACATCAAGAGCAAGGTAAGAACATACCAAACATTTTATTATAAACATGATACATTTTCGAATGCATTCTGCTTAATTCAGCTAGCTTGCGAGAACAACATACCACCACTTTGCTGGCCAGACAAACTGCTCCAAGTATGCAATCAGAAACAAAGCAAGGTGAACAAGCCATACTTAGATGTTATACTAAGCTAATAGGTTGTCATAAATGTTGTTATTTTCATTCAGGGTGATGGTTCAGATCTGTCAATGTCAGTGACAGCCCGGAGCTAGCTACATTTAATCTGTGTCACGTAAATTAGCGCTAACGTTGACGCTGACACTCGCCTCACATCAGACGCCGAAACCCAATTATTAAATACACAGGCATCCTACCTTTCCATGCAATCCGATATAATCCATGGAAGATCCATAATCCATAATCCATAGCAATCCACGTCATCTGCTGTAACGTTATCCACAACAATCCATACGTGTTTGAGCCATATTTCCTTCTTGCAGGTGTCAGCTCTTACACAAATCCATAGCAAGCTAGTTATCGCTAACGTCCGTACAAAGTAGGCTAACCTAAATGGTAAACTTTTTTTCGGTTGACTCTGTCTATATTATCTCAGAATTAAAAAGCAGTAATCCAAGTCGAGTTCGTTGAGTGTGCATCTTAAGCAGATTGGTGACCCTTAACCCTTTAACTGTCACCTCCCCTCCCTTTTTTCGCATAGACATGAAATTTATTACTATCCAAACTTAAATGGTTGTAATTCAAAAAGGTTTTGTAATAGACCTATGGACAAGTTGTGTTCCAAATTTTAGGTTGATATCTAAAAAAATGAGCTTTCGTGAAGATTTATTTGGGCGCAGTAACAAACTTTTTCACTAGATGGACAGCCAAGCTTCCTTACTGACCATATAAGGGCGCCTCCATTTTCATATATGCTTTGAGTGATCTGAACCAAGTATTTCCATAATTTTCTTACAATTTATGAAGTAGACATCCTATTCAGAAGTAGACATCCTATTCAGAAGTAGTAGCCTATGGGTGATTTGGCAGTATTTGATTTGAATTCAACCTCTAATAAACGCATAAAAAGATTCTCTTATAAAAAGGTGCGTTATAGCTGGCAGCCGCATCACAAATCGAGAATCCACAACTTTTTTTTTAAATAAAATTGAATTGGTGTTATTTTTTTAACTCTTGTTATGAAAACAAACTGAGCTTTCTACCAATCTTTTATGATTTTTCATGTTTATTGCTATTTCAAAATAAAGGCATTTATTTAAAATATTAATTGTTGCAAATTAAAAAAATTACTGCTCCTCTGTAATTTATCTTTAAAACATCCACCAAAATATGAAAACTAGAGATATTATAGTTTAAAATTATATATTTAGTTTGTCAATATTACTTTAGGTTTTTACTAAGATATTATTGTTCTAAATATTGTTCTAATTTTTTTCTCCAGTATGGAGGGTATGGTTAAACTTCCTTCATCAGGTGATTTGTTATGTCCCTATATGCAAAATATAAAATTAGTTGTGTCGGGCAAAAGTATCAACTAAGAAATTTAAATGAACGTAACTTCTGCCATCCGTGCATTTGATGGCATATAGTCTATGAGCCACAGGGGATTGTCACTACCACTTGAATTGGCTATTTGGAGACTGTGTGCCCCTCTGGATCATGACAATTGTTGTTATTAATAGAAGGACTAGTATACCAGTATCAATCATCTCCTTGTTTCATATCATTTCAGAACCTTGTAGGGACAAACCTGTTCAATGTGGTCCAGAAGCACCAAACACAACAAAAAAGATAATTCTGGACAACGGTATGCCTATTCATTCAAATTAACGTCATAATGTCTTACATTCATATTTTTGAGATTTCCAAGTCTTTAATTATAATTTCTCTAATTATAATTTTCATTTCAGACTCTTTTAAGAATTACTGTGTTCAAGAAGATGATATAAAAACATGGGCAATCCTGGATAGCTGTCTGGACATCAGTTTCCCGGAATTTGGTTCAGAAGAATTGTTTAACAGCACGCCTGATACCTCTTTAAATGCGCTTTTGGATTTCTCCAGAAGTCCAGACACAGGCACTCTACCGGTCTCCAACTCCACCGGAGCCCTCGTCCCAGCCACCCTGCCTGCCTCCAACACCAACGGAGCCCTTGTCCCAGCCACTCTGCCTGTCTCCAACACCAACGGAGCCCTTGTCCCAGCCACTCTGCCTGTCTCCAACACCACTGGAGCCCTCGTCCCAGCCACTCTGCCTGTCTCCAACACCACTGGAGCCCTCGTACCAGCCACTCTGCCTGCCTCCAACACCAACGGAGCCCTCGTCCCAGCCACTCTGCCTGTCTCCAACACCACTGGAGCCCTCGTCCCAGCCACTCTGCCTGTCTCCAACACCACTGGAGCCCTCGTCCCAGCCACTCTGCCTGTCTCCAACACCACCGGAGCCCTCGTCCCAGCCACCCTGCCTGCCTCCAACACCAACGGAGCCCTTGTCCCAGCCACTCTGCCTGTCTCCAACACCACTGGAGCCCTCGTCCCAGCCACTCTGCCTGTCTCCAACACCACTGGAGCCCTCGTCCCAGCCACTCTGCCTGTCTCCAACACCACTGGAGCCCTCGTCCCAGCCACTCTGCCTGCCTCCAACACCAACGGAGCCCTCGTACCAGCCACTCTGCCTGCCTCCAACACCAACGGAGCCCTTGTCCCAGCCACTCTGCCTGTCTCCAACACCACTGGAGCCCTCGTCCCAGCCACTCTGCCTGTCTCCAACACCACTGGAGCCCTCGTCCCAGCCACTCTGCCTGTCTCCAACACCACTGGAGCCCTCGTCCCAGCCACTCTGCCTGCCTCCAACACCAACGGAGCCCTTGTCCCAGCCACTCTGCCTGTCTCCAACACCACTGGAGCCCTCGTCCCAGCCACCCTGCCTGCCTCCAACACCACTGGAGCCCTCGTCCCAGCCACTCTGCCTGTCTCCAACACCAACGGAGCCCTCGTCCCAGCCACTCTGCCTGTCTCCAACACCACTGGAGCCCTCGTCCCAGCCACTCTGCCTGCCTCCAACACCAACGGAGCCCTCGTCCCAGCCACTCTGCCTGTCTCCAACACCACTGGAGCCCTCGTCCCAGCCACTCTGCCTGCCTCCAACACCAACGGAGCCCTCGTCCCAGCCACTCTGCCTGTCTCCAACACCACTGGAGCCCTCGTCCCAGCCACTCTGCCTGCCTCCAACACCAACGGAGCCCTCGTCCCAGCCACTCTGCCTGTCTCCAACACCACTGGAGCCCTCGTCCCAGCCACCCTGCCTGCCTCCAACACCAACGGAGCCCTTGTCCCAGCCACTCTGCCTGTCTCCAACACCACTGGAGCCCTCGTCCCAGCCACTCTGCCTGTCTCCAACACCACCGGAGCCCTCGTCCCAGCCACTCCGCCTGCCTGTCTGCCTGCCTCCAACACCACTGGGGCCCTGTCTACCTTGGCCCCTCCGATGAGGGAACCGTGTGGCCAGAAATGCAGAAGAAAATGTTCAGAGAAATTTAGTGAGGAATGGCGAAAGAAGATTTGGGCCATGTACTGGAACATGGACTACACCGAAAAACGTGCATTTATGTTCTGTAACATAACCCAGCTACCAACGGCAAGATTGTTTGTCCCAAAAGGAACAAGTCGACGCAGCAGGTCTTTTGTTTACAGGCTTAAAAATGAGGATCAGGTTCCACAGCAGGTCTGCAAGAATTTCTTTTTGGCCACTTTGGGGTACCACCCAACAAATGACAGCCTAGTCCTGTCGGTGATGAGAAGTGATATGGGAAATGAGAGGATCCCAAAGGATCAAAGAGGAAGACAACGGTACTTCATGCATTCTGACATATTTACACTGTTAAAGAGTCAGATTCTCATGCTAAACATGGCCAAAGTTTAAAAAAAAACGAGTTGGCCATTTTATTTCTGTGCCAAACTCATTCAGGATTTGTAAAAGTTTCTGAAAGTTGTTTTCAAGTATGGCCCTATTTGATGTTATAAAGGGCGGAATTCCTTGTATGGGCACTTCTCCTGGAAGAGCATGCGCACTAGGGTTGCCATCCGTCCCGTAAAATACGGAATCGTCCTGTATTTAAAGGGAAAATGATGCGTCCTGTGTCAAATCAATACAGGGCGCGATTTGTCCCGTATCATACATATACACAGAGTTGAATAAACAAATAAGGATTTTGCAGTGTGGATAATACTAATCGTAGAGAAGTTCATTTATACGTAATTGCGTATTTTAGCAATTAAGTAATTAGCAATTATCAACTAATGATGAAGTCGAACTGTACAGTTTCATTTACTCACGCGATAATAAACAAATAAGGATTTTGGAGTCTGGATAGAAATTCTAATGAAATAAATGTTTACAAGAAGTCGTCGAGAAGTTAAGTTGCGGGTAATTGCATGTTAACGTCTTAATTGCATGTTAGCGGACTCATCTCCAGGACCACTTCAAAAACAACCACCTATTCGAAAAGTTCCAATCTGGTTTCCGCACCGCTAATAGCACAGAAACAGCGCTCGTCAGAGTCACAAATGACCTACGAATGGCAGCTGATGCTGACTCACCTTCCCTTCTCATACTGCTCGACCTGTCCTCTGCTTTTGACACTGTGGACCATGGCATTCTACTCGACCGGCTGCATCAAACCACTGGACTTACTGAAATTGCCCTGGACTGGTTCAATTCATATCTGACGGACAGAAAAAAGTACATTTCGCTTGGAAAATCAAGGTCCCGGGAACACACAGTTACCTGCGGAGTACCTCAGGGGTCGGTTCTTGGCCCCATTCTCTTTATCATTTATATCCTGCCACTCGGACACGTCATCAGCCGCCATGGATTGTCTTTTCACTGCTACGCCGACGACACACAACTGCACATGAAATCTGATCCACAATCAACTGCAGCACCGCCAACATCATCTCCGTCTCCAACACTCACTGCCTGTCTCGAGGAGATAAAGGTGTGGATGAAACAGAATTGTCTCCAACTAAACAGTTCCAAAAGCAATTCTCATTGGCACATCGCACCAAATTCAGTCACCCTCACTTTCCGGTATAACTATCTCTGGCCAAGACATCCCCCTTTCCACAACAGTTACCAATCTCGGTGTGAGATTTGATCCACAACTCACCTTTGAAGTCCATTTCAAAAATCTCTGTAAGATCTCCTTTCATCATCTTTGAAATCGATTTAAAAAAATCTCTGTAAGATCTCCTTTCATCATCTCAGAAACATCGCAAAACTCCGTTCTACACTTACCTTAGCTGATGCTGAGAAACTGGTCCACGCCTTCGTCTCCTCTAGACTGGATTACTGTAACACTCTTCTCATCGGGATCCCCAACAAGAGTCTGCAAAAGCTGCAGTACGTCCAAAACAGCGCTGATAGAATCCTGATGAGAGTGCGAAAGTATGAACACATCACTCCCATCCTCCACACACTTCACTGGCTTCCCGTTTCTGCTAGGATCGAATACAAGGTTTCACTTCTCACTCACCACTGCATCTATGGAAACGCACCCCCCTACCTGAAAGAACTACGTACCCCTGTTTACAGCACGATCCCTCCGATCACAAAACTCAAACCGCCTCTTAATACCAAAAACTAAACTCTGCACAATGGGTGATCGTGCTTTTTGCTCTGCCGCTCCCCGGATTTGGAATGCCCTCCCGGACCATCTGAGGTCACCACAGACCATCGAGACTTTTAAAAGGGACTAAAGACATTACTTTTTAGCAGATCTTATGAATTTTAAAAATGTCTAGATATTGTTCTTAGGATCAGACCTGTAGCACTTTGAGGTTTTTTCTTAAAATGTAAAGCGCTTTTACAAATAAAATTTATTGTTATTATTATTATTAATTAATAATGAACGTTGAACGTAAGTCGAACTGCACAGTTTCATTTGCAGTCTCACGCGGTAGACTTCTGACTTAAAGCAGAAACCATGTTTACAGTAAGTAAACATAATTTCTTAATTTACCTTTGTAAAGAAACATCATTGCTTAACTGGCTACTCTCAACTGTCTCAGACAACGACATCTTGCCCTGGTACATAACTTCTGTTGGTTGCAATTCATAACCTCACCACTAGATGCCACTAAAATCACACACTGCACCTTTAAAATATATTCTGTTGTGTTGCGCAATAGCCAGAAAGTCATACAGGTTTGAAACAACATGAGGGTGAGTAAATTATGATAGAACTATAATTTTGGGGAGACATATTCCTAACATTAATTAATACAATTCTGACACTTTGGCTTCATAATCATTCATATTTTCTTTTCAGGAAACTTTTAAATCTGTGATTTGAAGCTACAGTATAATCTCACCATGCTAGATATTTAACCACTCCACAATTTCTGGATTAATGTAACTTGTAAATTACGGTTTTGTGATATTAGTTTTATGTGACATTTCCTGTTATTGGTTGTTTGTCCTCTAGACTCAGCTGAAGGAGACACAGATAGTGTTCCGTCAGAGAATCCAGCAGAGAGAGAAAGATCTTCAGCGCCTGAGAGAGGCTGTGGCGTCTCATAAGGTGAGTCTGGAGAAGAAGAGAAGGTGGATTGAGAAGTCTCAGGTAGGACTCTGCTCCTTCAGTCCTGCTGAAGCCACTGTGTGATTGTGATGTGTGTGTAACAGCGCTCTGCACAGACAGCAGTGAAGGACAGTGAGAGAACCTTCACTGAGCTGATCCGCTCCATTGAAAGAAGCCGCTCTGAGGCAACACAGCGGATCAGAGATCAGGAAAAGTCTGCAGTGAGTCAAGCTGAAGAACGACTAAAGAGACTGGAGCAGGAGATCAAGGATCTGAAGAGGAGAGACGCTGAGCTGGAGCAGCTTTCACACACACAGGATCACATCCATTTCCTGCAGGTAACAGAGATCTAAGAACAAGATCATAGTGGACTTTAGCAGGCCAATAAGAGACTATTAGCTACCATTATTAATTTTACTAATGTCTAATTATAGCATCTACAAATGTATAAAACGGATCAGAGATCAGGGAAAACCCACAGTTACTGAAGTTTAATCAAGTCAACAAGAGTCTCACAGATCTGATAGTAGTGCAGGATATTGTGTGGAGCTGATGAGTTTTGATTTCTGTTTTCTGTAGAATTTCCAGTCTCTCTTAGAACCTCCTGAATCTACAGACATAAATGACAATCCCTTCAGTTCTCTCTCCTCTTTTGATGGCGTATCAGCTGAAAGTCAAACTGGAGGATTTCTGCAAAGAGGAGCTCAAGAAGTTCTCTGACAGAGGTAAAGTCCAGGGGCCTCATTTATACAGACGTGCCTAGAATTATCCTAAATGTGAACGTTAAACAATTTAAAACATCCATATGAACACATTTTTTTTCGTAAATGCATCCCACTTTATAAATCACAGTTCACCTTAAATTCAAGAACAATGTGAACAAAAACCTCAACTTCACCTACAGAATGGCCACAAAAATCCCTTGACGGTTCAGAGGTTCGGCACTCATCATCATGGGCAGTGTAATGGGGTGACCCCCTTGGGTGGGTTTTCCATTTTTTGTGGGTGGATGGAGCTGGGTGGAAGTTAAACTCGCGGACACTTTACAAATGCAGGGATTTCCCTTCACTTCCGTTTTCCTCCGGCATGCTATGCAAGCTGCGTTTTATAGTGTTGCAAGAGTCATCTGGCATACGTTTTGAAAGCTCATATGAATTTCTGTGGATCTGGATAAGGCTGAAATTCCCTTCTAACTCTGATATGGGCCTGAGGGGGTTCAACTGTATCAACACATTTCAGGGTAGGTTACTGCATTGATTTATGTTGGCGCATTATTAATTCTTTATTAGTGGCGTTAATCAATGGTGGCTCGTTTATTTAGAGTGATCCAGGCAGAATTGGTGGGTTGTTCACAGTTCTTACCGGGGGCCAGTCAATTGTGTCAGTATATCTTTAAAGATCTAGAAGTGTCAAATAAAGAAGATTGTTTGTGCACATATCTGCTTGTTAATTTAATTTGTTTGGAAGACCTGTATTTGGGAAAATGTATAATACATATTCTACATCTTAGCATATTACATCTTGCACACAAGCATATTAATAAATATTCATTTAGGGTGAAATCCTTGGAATTTAGGATCAAATCCAATATACTGTATGTATATTATAAATTAGGCCCCTGGAGATTCATCTGCTCTCAGAATTGAGTCCAACATCATCTAATATTATGTAGAACATTATTAGAAATGTCTTGGAAACTGATTCTTTTTTATTGCTTGTTTATGTCTTGTTTGTTTCCACAGTCACATTCACCATCATGAATCCCAAAACCAGGAAAGACTTCCAGCAATGCAAGTCACAGAAAACAAGCAGACACTGAGCGTGTTCATGTTCTTCCTGTAGAAGCTGAAAGAAAGCATGATTTGCTAGTTTTATTTTTGAAAATTATGATTTGTACAAGTACTGAGACTCTACCGACACACTGAACATCGATGAGTTACAGATACATTCAAAGATCAGACAGATTCATAATTCCTGATTCTGATGTGTTTTCTCTCCATCAGATTCCCATCAGATCACTTTGGATCTGAACACAGTGAATAAAAATCCTCGGTCTGTCTAAGAAGAACGGAGTGATTAAAAACACTGAAAAACTGCAGCCGTATCCTGATCAACCAGACAGATTTGATCATTTTTATCAGGTGTTGTGTAGAGAGAGTGTGTGTGGGCGCTGTTACTGGGAGATTGAGTGGAGTGGGAATGTTGGTGTGTCTATATCGGTGTCATATAAGAGCATCAGCATTAAGACAGGTATCAAGTGTTGGTTTGGACATAGTGATCAGTCCTGGAGTTTGCACTGCTCTTGCTCCTTTTACTAATTCTGGCACAATAACATACAGACTGTTCTCCCTGCAGTGCCCATCAGCCGTAGAATAGAAGTGTGTGTGGATCACAGTGCAGGAACTCTGTCCTTCTACAGCATCTCTGACACAATGAGCCTCATCCACACAGTCCAGACCACATTCACACAGCCACTCTATCCTGGGTTTAATGTTTATTCTGGATCATCAGTAAAACTGTTGATGCATCAGAATAGTAGAGAGATTTAACCCATTACACTTTGAGCTGCTTGATAAATACTGAGAGTCTCTTATTTTCTCTTTATTACATTATTATTACAGTTAACATTTGAGGCACACACATCTGAAATACATCTCTAAAATTGCATTTTACTATCTGAGAAACATTGCACGACTGAGATCATTTCTCTCTTTTGCCGACACAGAAAGGCTTATACAACACAATCTCATACAAATGCGTATGTATACCACAAATTTTAATTCTCGTGCCATTTGTAC
This sequence comes from Tiaroga cobitis, assembly GCA_030578255.1. Taxonomy (NCBI): domain Eukaryota; kingdom Metazoa; phylum Chordata; class Actinopteri; order Cypriniformes; family Leuciscidae; genus Tiaroga; species Tiaroga cobitis. The sequence goes on from CM060612.1 coordinate 11,943,775, forward strand.
GCCACAAATGGTTAGGAGGGGTGTGGAGTGCGTGTGTATTACACGCGTATCATATGCACGCAAAAAATAAAATAAAAATTGTGGTATTGTGGCTTATACAAGCCTTTATTATACAAGCCTTCAAAGGCTAGATTTGAATGCCTTGTTCTCTGGACTGGACTACTAACAGTACATTCAAAATGTCTGCCACTCATGTGCTTACTCGTACTTCTCCTCGGGAACACATCACACGAGTGCTTTCACTTGCACTGGCTTCCCATGAATGCAATAATTGATTTTTAAAATTCTAATTTTGGGGTAGGTTGTATTTGTAATTGTAGCTTGTAGGTAGACATTTATGGTACATTTATAGTAAACTAACGCTTTTTATACTTCTATGTCATGTATTTTTATAATTACACATTTGTAATGATGTTTAAATTTAGTAACATCCTTAATGCTGCCTGAGTCATAATCATAATCATACACTGTTCCTTCGTTGGTCAGAGGAGAACTGGCCCCGCGACTGAGCCTGGGTTCTCCCAAGGTTTTTTTCTCCATTCTGCCACCAGATGGAGTTTTGGTTCCTTGCCACCGTCACCCTTTGCCTTTTGGCTTGCTTAGTTGGGGACATTTAATGTTCAACATTTTTATTGATGTGCCTGCATTGACACCATTATATGAGAACTGAACTGAGCTGAAGATGACATCACTGTTTCTCCTGAGCGGCTATAAATTAACTAAATGAATCACTTTTTTACAACAAAGATTAACCACTGAACTTAGGCTACTTAAGCAGGACTGTGACACTATTTTCTTCTAGATCTGCTGTACAGCCGAAACAAACTTTGTTGCAGGATTTTCATGTTGTCTCTGTAAAGCTGCTTTGAAACAATCTGTATTGTAAAACAAATAAAGGTGACTTGACTTGACTTGACTAGTACATTCAAAATATATTAACTTTAAATGTAGTTTACACACACGTCACAGGTCGGGAGGGTCGACTGGGTCTACCCCCTCCCTTTAGAATGTACCACTGAGGAGCAAACCAGAAACCAGGCGGACAAGGAAAGTAAAATGTAACAAGCTTTATTGATTAAAAGAATCTGTAGATCCTAATTAAAACTCCTCCTTCCTCCCCAGCATCCAGTGGCCGCCGGGACGTCGGCCGGACAACAGGCGGGGACTCGGTCCACTCAACCCCTCAGACTTTCCGGATGCCAAGGCTCTCGGCTATGGAGGGGACGCGGATTGACCAGCAGGTAAGTACTCTAAGCACGGCTTATCCTTCTCGGGCTCTAAGTAGACTGTACTCTTCTCGATCTCTCAAGTGCAGAAGTTTACAGCGGTGAAGAGGGGCGTCGACTGGACAGCAAGTAGGTACTCCAGGTACGGTTGGTTCTTCCCTAGACAGTGGGTGCGGAGAGCTTACAGCTGTGGAAAGGCGTAGACTAGACAGCAGGTGAGTACTTCGAGTACGGTTGGTTCTTCCCTGTATAGGGGATGCAGAGAGCTTACAGCTGTGGAAAGGCGTCGGCTAGACAGCAGGTGAGTACTTCGAGTACGGTTGGTTCTTCCCTATACAGGGGATGCAGAGAGCTTACAGCTGTGGAAAGGCGTCGGCTAGACAGCAGGTGAGTACTTCGAGTACGGTTGGTTCTTCCCTATACAGGGGATGCAGAGAGCTTACAGCTGTGGAAAAGCGTCGACTAGACAGCAGGTGGGGATGCAGAGAGCTTACAGCTGTGGAAAGGCGTCGACTAGACAGCAGGTGAGTACTTCGAGTACGGTTGGTTCTTCCCTATACAGGGGATGCAGAGAGCTTACAGCTGTGGAAAGGCGTCGACTAGACAGCAGGTGGGTACTTCGAGTACGGTTGGTTCTTCCCTATACAGGGGATGCAGAAAGCTTACGGCCGTGAAAGGGGCGTCGACTAGACAGCCAGTAAGTACTCCAAGTACAATTGGTTCCTCCCCGTATAGCGGATACAGAAGCTCACGACGGTGACAGACGTCGACCGGACAGCAAGTGGGCACTCCAAGTACAGTAGTTTTTTTCCCCAAACAACGGGTAACGGAAAGGTTTCGGAGGGCTGGCGAGAAGGCTGACTGGGTGGTCAGATCGGCAAGTCCGGACAATCGACCAGCTCCTGTAGGTCAGCAGGCCTTAGGGGTAACACCCCGAACAGCAAACGCTAGATTGCAACGAATTTATCACAAGATGCAACGGCTTTAGATGGGGGACACTCAGAACAGCAGATAACTGGATTTCCTCCGTTCTCCAGGACAGCATCAATGATGAATCAGAACACGGCAGGCTTGGAAGGTACAACACTCCGAACAACAGATACCTGGGTTTTCTCCGCTCTCCACAACAGTGATGATGGAACAGTATGCAAGCGGCCTTAGATGGGGGACACTCAGAACAGCAGATAACTGGATTTCCTCCGTTCTCCAGAACAGCATCGATGATGAATCAGAACACAGCAGGCTTGGAAGGTACAACACTCAGAACAACAGATACCTGGGTTTTCTCCGCTCTCCACAACAGCGATGATGGAACAGTATGCAAGCGGCTTTAGACGGGGGACACTCAGAACAGCAGGTAACTGAATTTCCTCCGTTCTCCAGGACAGCATCAATGATGAATCAGAACACGGCAGGCTTGGAATGTACAACACTCAGAACAACAGATACCTGGGTTTTCTCCGCTCTCCACAACAGTGATGATGGAACAGTATGCAAGCGGCCTTAGATGGGGGACACGCAGAATAGCAGGTAACTGGATTTCCTCCGTTCTCCAGGACAGCATCAATGATGAATCAGAACACGGCAGGCTTGGAATGTACAACACTCAGAACAACAGATACCTGGGTTTTCTCCGCTCTCCACAACAGTGATGATGGAACAGTATGCAAGCGGCCTTAGATGGGGGACACTCAGAACAGCAGGTAACTGGATTTCCTCCGTTCTCCAGGACAGCATCAATGATGAATCAGAACACGGCAGGCTTGGAATGTACAACACTCAGAACAACAGATACCTGGGTTTTCTCCGCTCTCCACAACAGTGATGATAGAACAGTATGCAAGCGGCCTTAGATGGGGGACACTCAGAACAGCAGGTAACTGGATTTCCTCCGTTCTCCAGGACAGCATCAATGATGAATCAGAACACAGCAGGCTTTAAATTCCACCGTCGCTTAATCTCTTCCTCAGAAACTCCAAACTGCAACACAGGGCAAGGCCGAGGGGCACGTGACAGAATTCGGTATAGTAAGCATGCAGTAACTTCACTTCAAACACACCCGGTGGGGCCCAGCATCAACACACGTCACTCTCAACCACTCTGTGAAATATAAGGCCACAGCCCACCTCCTTGTTCTGAACAGCGGGGACAGTAAGACGGAAGAATATATAGCAACCTCAATCATGCATCACAACAGCTGTCTTCTCGTTTACGGTGTCTAGACTCCTTTTCCTAGATCGCTTCTCTTCATATACAGTGTCTTTGTGTATAAATCACATACCGTACGGCCAGTAAAAGGTTTGCACTTATCTCTACCCAAGAAGGGGACTTGATATTTCCAAGGCGACTTCTCCTCTGCTTCTCTGTTCCACACCAGCCAATCCTTCGTAGCGGATTCCCTTCCGCGGGTCGATCTCACCAGCCGATTTGTCCCACAGAAACTCTCAGCCCTCCTCGACGGAACAAAGTCAGGACACAGTACCCGAACACCGAAACACAGAACACTGCACTGAACTGAACACCCTTGGTCTCCCAAAGCTTGGTTTTTATCTGTGTCAAAACGCTGGGTGTCCCAATCATCAAACAGCCCCTTGATGCGCCGCACCTGCTGTCACTCTGTCATCAGCAGCTGCTGTTGCTATGGTAGCGATGCATACAAGGCTGGCTGGGTGTTCCGTTGAAAGCGCTCCGGGTGGAAATATTCCTCCGCGGAGTATATAGTTCCGCTGCTGGTTCGTCACCTTGTGACATACTCCCCCGCCAATCCGTTCTAGTCCCGAGAACGGGCTCCGCTCACCCAGTCTCCGTACCTCGCCGGGGGTTGACCTCGGTTCTCCCTCTGGGACCGCCTCGGCGGAGACTCGGGTCTCACCGGTCCCGGTGCTGGGCCCAAGCCCCTGGGGACCACTCCCCATCCTACCAGTAACGGTCCTGGTGCTGCCATAACCGGGGGTGCTTCCTCTCTGGGATTTGGGTAGTTCGGGCAAGGGCGAATCAGATTCCGGTGGAGCACCCGCTCTGGGCCTGTTCTCCCCTCGGGCCGGATAGCATACACGGGTTGATCTGGACGTGGTTGTCGTAAGACCACATAGGGCCGAGGCTCCCACCGATCGCTCAGCTTACCCTTCCCTTGGCGACGATTATCCCTCACCAAGACTCTCTCTCCTGGGAGCAGTGGGGCTTCCCGAGCCGTTCGGTCGTACAGTCTCTTGCTCTTTGCCCCCGCCTGGTTAATCCGGTCCGAGACCCGGCCATACGCCCAGTGGAGTCGCTGGTGGTGCCTCGCCACCCAGTCTGACAAGCTCCCTTCCTCCACTTGGGTAGCAGCCCCCGCTACTAAGTCGGCTGGTAGCCGCACGTGTCTTCCAAACATTAGATATGTTGGAGCATACCCGGTGGTGCTATGCACGCTGTTGTTATATGCTTGGATCAGCGCCGGAAGCGTATCCGCCCAATGGCCCTGCTGATCCATCTCCAACGTTCCCAACAGGCTCAACAATGTTTGGTTAAACCTCTCGCATCCTCCATTCCCTTGGGGATGGTACGGTGTCGTGTGGGTCTTCCTACCCCCGTACAGCTGGCACAACTCATGGACCACCCTGGACTCGAAGTTCGGCCCCTGGTCTGAGTGGAATATTTCAGGGCATCCGAAAGGCTGAATCACAGCCCTCCACAGGGCATTCGCGGTGGTAATAGCAGTCTGGTCCAAGGTGGGAATGGCCCAGGCATATTTGGTGAATAGGTCTGTCACCACCAAGATGTTCTGAATCCGGTCCACCGGCCTTCCTAGCGTCAGATAGTCCATAGCGACCATGTGCATGGGAGCCTTTGCCTGAATCGGGACCAATGGGGCTCGGGTCTCCTTCCTGGTCTTAAACAGGGTGCACCGGGGGCATCCCTGAAGGTAGGCCTTGGTAATTCTCTCCATCCCAGGCCAATAGAACTGGCGTCGCAATAGCGAGATCGTCTTCTCCAGGCCCTGATGGCCCAACTGGGTGTGATAGGCCTGTAGCAGGGACCGATGTTGCCCCTCCGGAACTACTGTTTGCCAGATCTTCTCGCCCAGGTTAGGGTCCTGGATGGAGCGACAGAGCACCCCCTCCCTCAAGGCCAACCTCTCCCATTGTCCTAGCAACCCTCGGACTGCCTGAGTCTGAGCCCGGCGTTCTCTGGCCTCTGGCCATTTCCCAGTCCGGACCCACTCTCGTACCGTCCGCAACCCTTCATCCTCCGCTTGTCTCGACCTCCAACACTGTGGGTCCCAGCCCCAACCATTGAGGGCCTCTTCCTGCGATGATCCAGGCGCTTCCACAATCCCCACCATTGCTCTTTCCTCCTCCTCGGAGCTAGAGTTGGGCCCCTGACCTACTGGACCTGCCACCGGAAACCTCGACAGTACATCAGCGTTCGTATGCTCTTTCCCTGGTCGATACTTCAGCTGGTAGTCGAAATTCGCCAGTTGTGCCACCCATCTCTGTTCGACAGCCCCCAACCTTGCCGTCTGAAGATGTACCAGAGGGTTGTTGTCAGTTACTACCAGAACCTTGGACCCCCATAGGTAGTCTTTGAACTTTTCGCTCATTGCCCACTTCATGGCCAACAACTCTAGTTTGAAGGAGCTATAGTTAGCATCGTTCCTCTCTGTCGGGTGTAAGCTTCGGCTGGCGTATGCAATCACCCTCTCCTTCCCCTGCTGTTTTTGGGCTAGCACGGCACCAAGGCCGAGATGGCTGGCGTCAGTGTACAAGATGAAAGGCTGGGAGAAGTCTGCATAGGCCAGAATCGGGGCCTGCAGTAGTTCCTGTTTGAGCCTCCGGAATGCAGCCTCACATGCCTGGTCCCACTGAACCGCGGGAGATCCCCGGCCCCTCGAACGTCCCGTGCCCCCGAGCAGCTGGTTAATGGGCTTGGCGATTTTAGAGAAGTCCTGAATGAACCGCCGGTAATATCCGACAAAGCCCAGGAAAGATCTGACCTGTCGCACAGTCTTCGGCGCCTCCCACCCTTGTACAGCCGACACCTTCTCTGGGTCCACAGCGATCCCAGCTGCACTCACCACATGGCCCAGAAACTTCACCTCTTTCCGGAAAAGCTGACACTTGTCAGGTTGCAGTTTTAGCCCGTATTTGTCCAGGGCGCGGAAAGCTTGCTCCAGGTGTTGGAGGTGAGACTCAAAGTCCGGCGAATAGACGATGACATCATCGAGGTAGACCAGTGTGGTTTCCGTCAACTGCCCTCCCAGGCACCGCTGCATAAGCCGCTGGAACGTGGCTGGGGCGTTGCAAAGGCCGAACGGCATCCGTTCCCACTCGTATAGTCCAAAAGGGGTCGTGAAGGCTGTCTTCTCCCTGTCCCGCTCGTCCACCTGCACCTGCCAGTACCCACTGGCCAAGTCGAGAGTAGAATACCAGGCAGACTGTGTAAGACAGGTGAGTGAGTCCTCTACTCGGGGCAAGGGGAAAGCATCCCGCTTAGTCGCCTGGTTCAGCTTACGGTAATCCACACAGAATCTCCAGGAACCATTCTTCTTGCGCACCAGCACGATAGGGGCTGCCCAAGGGCTACTACTTTCCCGGATAATTCCCTTGTCCAACATTCCTCGCAGGAGGGTGCGGACCTCAGAATACAGGGTCGGTGGCACTGGTCGATAACGTTCTCTACTCGGGGCGGCGTCCCCGGTCGGAATCTGATGTTTTACAATGTCCGTCCGGCCATAGTCCTCGTCATGAGTCGAGAACAAGTGCTGCCATTTGAGCAGGAAATCCTGGAGCCGCCCAGTCTGTTCCTCTCCCAGTCCTTCACCGCGTAGTGATCCTCCCTGGAGGTGGGTGGTCAATTCCTCTCCCTCACTACCCACCGGCGGTCCAGTTCGGGTCAGGGCGACTTCCACTACGGAGGGGCTCACCCGGTTAAACTGCACTTCACCCGGCTCTCTCACTTGTTGCGGGCACACCGCTGTAACTCGGGCCAGACACTGATGACGATGCAACAGGACGGGGAATGCATTCACGTTCCGTACCTTCACAGAAATCCTCCCCCGCCGTGCTGTGGCTAGCCCCCGAGCTACCTCTAGGTTTGGGCCGTCCAGATGGGGTTCCACCAATACCCACTCTCCCGGGCCATAGAGTTGCGAGGGGAGCCTGGCCCAAACCACAGCCTCACTCTGAGCGGGAATGGACAACGCGTATCGGCAAGCCGTCCTCCCAGTGCCCTCTCGATCTCCCCGCGTCTCGGCAAGGCGAACCCGCCGACAATCGGCCTTAATCCGGTCCCACTCTTGGCTTTCCGAGGTCGAGGCCGTCTGCTTTGGTCCACTTCGGAACAGTTCCTCCCAACATTCTGCTATAACGTTCATGCCCAACAATGCGCGATGGGTTCCTAGGCAGGCCTCACGAACGATCACCACCCCCTTCTGGGGGACAACAACTCCATGGATCTTCAAGTCAGTCACCAGGTATCCCACGTATGGGATGTCCAGACCATTGGCTCCCCGTAGCGTCAACCAGGGGGCTTCCGAGGTGGAACAGTCCTGGCCCTTAAATAGCTCTTGTGACAGGCTCTCCGAGAACAGCGTAACTTGTGACCCAGTGTCTAACAGGCACTGTACTTCCAAGCCGTTGACCTGGGCCACCACAATGGGGCAATGCCCCACCAAACATGCTCTGGACTTCGTAACCAATAGGGGGTCTACCATGGGAGTCCCGGCCACTTGACCCACAGTGGCCGGCAGCTCTAAAAATCCTCTTGTGATCCCCGGCGGGAGCGGCACTGGCGGAGGTAGTGACCCGGCTCTCCACAGCCGTGACAGATGGGGCGTCCCTGTTCGTCCCACTTGAACCGTGGCCCCATAGCTGGGCGACGTTCTGGAAATCGGCTCCCAGCTGAATAGGTCCGCTCCCGGAGCAATGGACTGGAACGTTCACGCCGGAGCTCTTCTCTAAAGGAATTGGATAGCTCGGTCAGCTGTTCCCGGACGTCCTTTTTCAGCTCCTCTCGCAACGCACGTCTCCATTCAGCTTCAACCGGGCGTGGGAGGTCGATGGGTGCACTCGCCGCCATGCACGTGGAGGCCCCTACACTCTCCGTGTGGTCCCGTTCCAAGGCCAAAGCCTCTTGCCTCAGTTCGTCAAAAGACGAGTCCGGGTTCCGGCGGACTTGTATTCGCAGGCTTTGGCGTACGGGGCCTTCCCGTAGCCCCAGGAGGAATTGGTCTCGCAGCAGACTCTCTTCACCCCCTAGACCATGGTCTTGCCTTCCTGTTAGCCTAGCAAACTGCTCTCTTAGCTGTAGCGTGAATGCCCGGATGGTCTGTCGCGGCCCTTGTTTGCAGTTGAAAAACTGTGTTCGCAGAACGGCGACAGGAGTGGTATCGCCGTATTGCCCCGAAAGGAACTCAAAGATAGCTTGAGCCGTGGTACGGTTCGCTTCTGGCGCTGCTCGCACTTCCCTCAGTGCTTCTCCTTCCAAGGAATTTAAGATGAACTGCACTCCCTGAGGGGCGTCCAAACCTTGGAGCCCGACTAGATATTCGACCTGGGCCCTCCACGTCGACAGACTCATCTCCGATCCAGGACCTTGGTACTTCTGGGCCCACGGGGCTCCCATGAATATGGGCATGGCTTGTCTTCGTGCTCCCGGTGCCTCTTCATCCGCCATAACGGCTTCTGGTGGCTCAACTCAGTGGTGCACCTTGCCGACTACGCCAATAATCTGTCACAGGTCGGGAGGGTCGACTGGGTCTACCCCCTCCCTTTAGAATGTACCACTGAGGAGCAAACCAGAAACCAGGCGGACAAGGAAAGTAAAATGTAACAAGCTTTATTGATTAAAAGAATCTGTAGATCCTAATTAAAACTCCTCCTTCCTCCCCAGCATCCAGTGGCCGCCGGGACGTCGGCCAGACAACAGGCGGGGACTCGGTCCACTCAACCCCTCAGACTTTCCGGATGCCAAGGCTCTCGGCTATGGAGGGGACGCGGATTGACCAGCAGGTAAGTACTCTAAGCACGGCTTATCCTTCTCGGGCTCTAAGTAGACTGTACTCTTCTCGATCTCTCAAGTGCAGAAGTTTACAGCGGTGAAGAGGGGCGTCGACTGGACAGCAAGTAGGTACTCCAGGTACGGTTGGTTCTTCCCTAGACGGTGGGTGCGGAGAGCTTACAGCTGTGGAAAGGCGTCGACTAGACAGCAGGTGAGTACTTCGAGTACGGTTGGTTCTTCCCTATACAGGGGATGCAGAGAGCTTACAGCTGTGGAAAGGCGTCGGCTAGACAACAGGTGAGTACTTCGAGTACGGTTGGTTCTTCCCTATACAGGGGATGCAGAGAGCTTACAGCTGTGGAAAGGCGTCGACTAGACAGCAGGTGAGTACTTCGAGTACGGTTGGTTCTTCCCTATACAGGGGATGCAGAGAGCTTACAGCTGTGGAAAGGCGTCGGCTAGACAACAGGTGAGTACTTCGAGTACGGTTGGTTCTTCCCTATACAGGGGATGCAGAGAGCTTACAGCTGTGGAAAGGCGTCGACTAGACAGCAGGTGAGTACTTCGAGTACGGTTGGTTCTTCCCTGTATAGGGGATGCAGAGAGCTTACAGCTGTGGAAAGGCGTCGGCTAGACAACAGGTGAGTACTTCGAGTACGGTTGGTTCTTCCCTATACAGGGGATGCAGAGAGCTTACAGCTGTGGAAAGGCGTCGGCTAGACAGCAGGTGAGTACTTCGAGTACGGTTGGTTCTTCCCTATACAGGGGATGCAGAGAGCTTACAGCTGTGGAAAAGCGTCGACTAGACAGCAGGTGGGGATGCAGAGAGCTTACAGCTGTGGAAAAGCGTCGACTAGACAGCAGGTGAGTACTTCGAGTACGGTTGGTTCTTCCCTATACAGGGGATGCAGAGAGCTTACAGCTGTGGAAAGGCGTCGACTAGACAGCAGGTGGGTACTTCGAGTACGGTTGGTTCTTCCCTATACAGGGGATGCAGAAAGCTTACGGCCGTGAAAGGGGCGTCGACTAGACAGCCAGTAAGTACTCCAAGTACAATTGGTTCCTCCCCGTATAGCGGATACAGAAGCTCACGACGGTGACAGACGTCGACCGGACAGCAAGTGGGCACTCCAAGTACAGTAGGTTTTTTCCCCATACAACGGGTAACGGAAAGGTTTCGGAGGGCTGGCGAGAAGGCTGACTGGGTGGTCAGATCGGCAAGTCCGGACAATCGACCAGCTCCTGTAGGTCAGCAGGCCTTAGGGGTAACACCCCGAACAGCAAACGCTAGATTGCAACGAATTTATCACAAGATGCAACGGCTTTAGATGGGGGACACTCAGAACAGCAGATAACTGGATTTCCTCCGTTCTCCAGGACAGCATCAATGATGAATCAGAACACGGCAGGCTTGGAAGGTACAACACTCCGAACAACAGATACCTGGGTTTTCTCCGCTCTCCACAACAGTGATGATGGAACAGTATGCAAGCGGCCTTAGATGGGGGACACTAAGAACAGCAGATAACTGGATTTCCTCCGTTCTCCAGAACAGCATCGATGATGAATCAGAACACAGCAGGCTCGGAAGGTACAACACTCAGAACAACAGATACCTGGGTTTTCTCCGCTCTCCACAACAGCGATGATGGAACAGTATGCAAGCGGCTTTAGACGGGGGACACTCAGAACAGCAGGTAACTGGATTTCCTCCGTTCTCCAGGACAGCATCAATGATGAATCAGAACACGGCAGGCTTGGAATGTACAACACTCAGAACAACAGATACCTGGGTTTTCTCCGCTCTCCACAACAGTGATGATGGAACAGTATGCAAGCGGCCTTAGATGGGGGACACTCAGAACAGCAGGTAACTGGATTTCCTCCGTTCTCCAGGACAGCATCAATGATGAATCAGAACACGGCAGGCTTGGAATGTACAACACTCAGAACAACAGATACCTGGGTTTTCTCCGCTCTCCACAACAGTGATGATAGAACAGTATGCAAGCGGCCTTAGATGGGGGACACTCAGAACAGCAGGTAACTGGATTTCCTCCGTTCTCCAGGACAGCATCAATGATGAATCAGAACACAGCAGGCTTTAAATTCCACCGTCACTTAATCTCTTCTTCAGCAACTCCAAACTGCAACACAGGGCAAGGCCGAGGGGCACGTGACAGAATTCGGTATAGTAAGCATGCAGTAACTACACTTCAAACACACCCGGTGGGGCCCAGCATCAACACACGTCACTCTCAACCACTCTGTGAAATATAAGGCCACAGCCCACCTCCTTGTTCTGAACAGCGGGGACAGTAAGACGGAAGAATATATAGCAACCTCAATCATGCATCACAACAGCTGTCTTCTCGTTTACGGTGTCTAGACTCCTTTTCCTAGATCGCTTCTCTTCATATACAGTGTCTTTGTGTGTAAATCACATACCGTACGGCCAGTAAAAGGTTTGCACTTATCTCTACCCTAGAAGGGGACTTGATATTTCCAAGGCGACTTCTCCTCTGCTTCTCTGTTCCACACCAGCCAATCCTTCGTAGCGGATTCCCTTCCGCGGGTCGATCTCACCAGCCGATTTGTCCCACAGAAACTCTCAGCCCTCCTCGACGGAACAAAGTCAGGACACAGTACCCAAACACAGAACACTGCACTGAACTGAACACCCTTGGTCTCCCAAAGCTTGGTTTTTATCTGTCAAAACGCTGGGTGTCCCAATCATCAAACAGCCCCTTGATGCGCCGCACCTGCTGTCACTCTGTCATCAGCAGCTGCTGTTGCTATGGTAGCGATGCATACAAGGCTGGCTGGGTGTTCCGTTGAAAGCGCTCCGGGTGGAAACATTCCTCCGTGGAGTATATAGTTCCGCTGCTGGTTCGTCACCTTGTGACACACACACACACACACTGTCTAGTATTGTTTACGACTAGGATCCAGTTAATCTCTACATGAGAGTAGGCTACTAACCTGCATCTACCTTCATCGTCCTTCTCCAGAGACTCGTTACTTTGGACATCTTATCTTCATCGTGATTGCGGCTACCCTAGTGAAAAAAAAAAAACGGTTTATCCACCTTATTCCTGCACCCTATGACGCTTTGCGCGAATTATGGGTGTAACTTCCGTTAAGCTGTAAACAATCAGTGAAAGGCTCGCTCTATGATCGCAATACGATGACAAAAGTGTCACAATGAGATGACATTAATCGACTCACCCTTCAATCATCGAGCATTAAAATGAAATTTAAAAGTTTAAAAGAATCAACAGACCAAAAATAGCCCCAAAAGCGCGAGTCTTTGGTTAAATATCACTGTAGTAGGCAAATATATATCTGTATTGTATAACAAGCCTTAATCAAAAATGTGCATTAACTTCAGCATTACGTGACGCTACATCAAAGTGATTTCCGTCATTTTGACAGATTATAGATTGCATTTACCTGTGAAAACAAACCTGGAAAGAGACGTGAGGATTTGAGGAGAATAACGAGAGATTCTTGTGCATTCCAGTGAATTATTAATGGAATATCGTAAATTAAATTCGGGAAAACAGACCACAAATGTGCCGTATATGTTGTCCTTTTTCATACTTTTACAGCGGATTGCAAAGGAAAAAATAAAAATCATCATGAGGAAAAGAAAGCAGCGACTGAAAAGAGCTCTTGCCGTAGATATTCTTGTTATAACATGTCACGTTAAAATACCAAGTATAACGTTATTCTCATGATGTCTGAAAATAAATCATGAAGGAAAATTGACAGCTCATCCAGTCAAACTGACGGATCAGCTTTATTTGTAGGGCAACCTTATGATTGGAAATGATTCGTTTCAGCCTTTTTGAATGGAAGTTCCCCAAACCGGAAGTGCCGCCCATAATTCAAAACGCAGTAAACTCGTCAGGAATAAGGTGGATTACTTCCGTACAAAGCTTTTAACACAGTGCCCATTAGCGACATCTGGTGGTCAGACGTGTTTTAACATCATATGCAGAGCAGAAGAAGCATGTGACCAAACAGTAAAAAAACTGTTCTACCTTCTGATCTAATCTCATCTAAATTAATTTGTGCCAATGAGACCTAAACTCGTGTAATGTGGTCAACGGATTCACATATAAAATATACAATGTGATAATAATTAGTAATTGATTTGAGTAGTTGAAAAAATATTTTGGGTGTTCTGTATTTTTTTTGTTTGTTTTTTTGTTTACAATTTATGCTATAGGGAAGTATATTGTTAAATAATTTATTTAATGTGTGTCGTAAGTAGATCACGTGCAGAACTATCCACTCCCACCGGCGCTGTTTTGGAATTGTGCTCTCACGCTAATTTGCCCTGTTTAGTAAATCTGCCCCTAAAACTAAACAAGACAATGAAATGAATATAACTGTGACAGGTGAGGAGTGAAGCTTGCGCTTAGGTTGTGGGTAGTGATGATAGTGATAGTCTGATATGGCTGTACACAGAAAGCATAATCTGCATATGGAGAAGAGAAGCACTGTTATCAACTAATCTTACTTATTGTTGCAACTAATAGCTAGCATGACACATGTTCAGTCTAAATGTAACTTTCTAGAGAATGTGAATATTATTAAAACAAGAAGTTACTTGTCTCTGCACTGATGCCTGCATAGCTACACAATGGCTCAATGATAAAAGCAACACACGATCTTAATGTTGACACGCACAGCCCACGAGCAGACACAACCACAATCAAGGGGGAGTTGAAGTTTAATTTGCTCTGACCACGCAAGTCTTATATTCCATTTGATCATATCCTGAACTACTTATATATAATCTTTTGGCTACCTCCGTTTTTAGGGAGCATTCTGCTAAGCATGTGAGCATGTTTTATACAGTTGTTGACATTTTACTGCTGTATGTAAATTAGTGCAGTGTTTCTCCATGGTTTACTTCTCCACTAAGTGCAAATAGCCCCTCTTGTTGACAGAGGCTTACTAACTCTGCCCTCCATTGTGTCATTGAGTCAGACAAATTACAAATTAATGCGTGTACAAATGTCTGCATGTTTGGCGGATCCAAGAACGTGGTTGGGAACCCCTGGTGTAGAGAGTAATGTCAACTAATATCCCAATCAAGCAGCATCTATTTATGATTTTAATAAACATATTCATAAACACTGAATACGTTGCTATTATTATTGTTTTATGAGTATGAATTGCATCTAACTACTATTTACCCTTATAGTGCAAAGAAAATACTGCCATTTTCACTTTGCCTGAAATATGGTCTATTTTTGCATCACAACCCACTATATTTTAGCTCAGAAGTTGCTGGAAGAATAATATCATAAATTGAATGTCATTTTCAGCAAAGCTGTCATTCCTGTACGATTCTAAAACACAAGCGTTTGATGGTTTGAGCTTTTCAAAATAGTCACGCGAAACTGAGTAATTAAAGGGGTTCAAGTAAAATCTGTTTATAGTGTTTTGTTTCAGGCAGAAAGTGCTCCACACGTCTTCACTTGATAAATGTTTAAACCACCTGTCTATATGCATGCAAAGTTTATGTTTGTTTCGTTCATCAATTGACCAAACTAGTGGAACACTTCATTTGCACGAAACCACACTGTATGTTAACCACACAGAAACAGAGCAGAAGTCACCTGTTTTAATATGTAAGAACCAAATTATTTAGAACAATTAATATGCATGCAAAAAATATATGAATAAGATAAAAAAATACATATTTATTAAGCGTTGTTCATGTGATTTCCACTCTAGCTCTATGCCAAATTTCTTTAACATACAAATACACATACATAAATTAGCTCAAATTTTCATTTGTAAAAAGTTGCTCTAACACACAGAAACCACATTGCCCTCTGGTTTATTGCAAGCGTAAACATCTCAGAGCACTAGCAAGAAGAACAAACTGATAAAAAGGTCTATAGAGACAATTATATCAGAGAATAGCACTGTATATATTTACATTAAACACCAGAAAAAAGACACAAATTTTGTTCACTAATGGGATCTTGCTTTTCATTGACATTGATTTGAGAAGCATTACAAGTATAGCAAAAACAACATATTTTAGTTTTGTAAAGAAATTCATATGCAATTTAGATTTATAATGGATAATACTTCATACAGCTTTTACGAGTTTAAGAAAAGAGTAGGTGGTCTGATCCTGGCAAGGCCGGTTTCGTCTCGAGTCCTTGGCGAAATCAACTTCAGCATACTGGAAGAGGAAGATCATTATTTGCCATTACAGTGTGTAAGACATAATGTACAGTCAGCGATAGGAAAATAAACCCTAGCAAGATGATCAGGACCCCGAAATGAAGCTTAGGGGTCTTGTATCATCCTGAAGGACCAATAGAAAAAGATGAAGGATGATGTGAGAGATATAAAACTAGCACTATGATCAAATCTAAGGTTTAGCACTAATTATAAGTAAGATATTTGACCAAAATGCTGCAAATAACCAATCAGAATTGAGTATCCTAGACAACATTTGTACTGTTTTTTTGTACTATAAAACACATTTCATATAATAAATTTAATGTAGTACATCTGAAGTTGAAAGGATTTAAGAAGATTAACCACTACTTAACGATAACTATCATATCACTATACTAACCTTAGAGCATAGTGCAAAAATAATGTGGGCAGGTTATATTTATACTAACATATTAAAAATAAAGAAGATCATTTATTTAAGAAGCATCTTACCTGTGGATCATTTGTGTTTTGAGCTGCAGTGGTATTTTGAGGTTTCTTTGAAGTATGTTTAGATCTTCTAGTTGCGTCAATGCAGCTCTTCACCAAACCTGAAACAACAGTGAATAAACATCTCTGAGACACTTCTGGACAGTTTAAACAAAGATCAGATATGATATGGCTGAATTTGTGTATTGATTAAGAGTTTGTCTCCATGTAGTTAATTCAATTAAATTTTACAAACCTATCACTGCAATGATCAGAAGCACATTCAGCAGGATGAATACGATGGTCATATTTCTCCATGGTATCTGGTGTTGTGGAGCGTCATCTGTCTGATTCCTGTGGACCGAGTCTGTAAGATTATTATGGACAAAGTCTGTAAAAGGTTTGTAGTTCAATCTTTCAGTTTCAGTCTTTAACAGAACAGTAAAACTATTATTAGTTCTTCATACAGTATATTCAATATGGACTCCATCATGTGGTTTATAAAGACATGAAATAATAAAATAACTCACCGCTGATGTAGATTTTGGTGCCGTTGCTGAATTTTAGTGGTTCACTAGTTTTCACACAATAATAAACTCCTAATTCATCAATGGTGATATTCTTGATGAACAGACGACTGTTAGTTTTCACTGAGTATTTGTGTTTAGAGCTGCTGTTTTCATATTTACCTCCTTCATATGTGTTGCTGAAAGTGCGTAAGATAAAAACTGGAGGATCCGGTAATTTCTGTTTGTACCAGTAAATCTCCTCTATATCAAGATCACAGGTTATATTCACATCAGATCCTAAAGTTACTGGTATGTTTGTTAGACTCTCTGTGGCTTGATACAACATGAACAGATCTATGACAGAAAGAAAAAACACATTTATTGAGATATAAAATCAAAAGAAAACTGACTCAATCAAATGTGACATGAGAAACTCACAGATCTGCAGCTGTATGATCTTCATGATCTGATCCAGATGAATAATATCTGCTATAGTGATCATTCACACATCTCGTACTGTGAGCGGAAACACAAACCTCGACCACACAGACGAGAGGGGAAGTCAGAGCTGGGCTTTTTTAGAAAGAGTGATTCTCTATCTCGCTAATAGAATGATAATTCTTACATTTTTGTTAAATCAACATCATATGTTAAAGTAAGTAATAGTTATGTGTAAAATAACTATGCCAGAGCTACACATTTTTTCAGATTAATATTTAGGATGGTAATCTGCACAGTGTCCTTTTTAAAAGCCATTTTTAAGCATGTGTGATTTCACATCCAAACCACCATAGGTGATTAAACTAGACTTCTATCCCTTTAGAATCCCTGTCTCTTATTCCAGCAGATCCAGTCAGGTAAAACATATATTCTTTTCAGTTATATTACATCTAAGGGACACTTTTATTTTTCAGGTGTTATTAATGTATTTGTTGTAGTTTACATAACTGAAAATACACGATTTTCAATTTGGGAATTTCCATTTGATTTAAAATAAAATGGTGATCAAAACTTTAACAGGGATATATTAATTAAACAACACTTTGCACAATTCAAATTACTGTACATGTCGTTTTTATTTTGTAAATACGGAGTAAAAAGAATATACAGTGTGTATGTGATTATTGTTTATATAGTGAATCAAAGGCATTTACATGGCATGCATCAGAAGGCTACAAACTCATATTTCAACATGTTTTCACTGGCGTGTGATGCTGTCAAGTCCATACCTGTGGGTTGATAGAAAGTTCTGGGTTGTAAGCCAGAAACCCCTGACTTATTTTTCACAACAACACTAAGCTAATTTGTATAAATATCAACCAATAAAAAGATTTTTTTGCCTTTATAAAAGGACAGCAGATAAAACAGTGAGAGCGAGGAGTTGGATTGAGCCAACCGCTCTTGGATGTCCTGAGCATGTGTACAATCGACTACACCACAACTCTGACCATGGAAACTGATGATTAAAAAGAAATTTCAAATTGTTTTAAAACTATACTTCTGATTGATTACCTCAGAATGCTACACAATCACATTATTTATCCAGCTTAATTTATACAGTGGAGACAAAGAAGACTGCATGCTCTGAGCTCTATGATTACAAACCAATCAAAGAATCTGCATTCTTTTGAAAACTATAAATATACATTTAGCAGACATTTTATTCAATCCAGCTTGCAAATGAAGGACATGACCAGGATGCATTTTAAAAAACACTGGTAACTGTGGAGAGCACCCATTGACTTCCCCAGTATAAAATAAAATACCATGGAAGACGATGGGGATCAGAAGCTGTCTGGTTACCAGCATTCTTCAAAATATCTTCTTCTGACTTCAGCAGAAGAAAGAAACTCATACAGGTTTGGAACAACTTGAGGGAGAGTAAATGATGACAGAATTTTCATTTTTGGGTGAACTGTCCCACAAACATACCAGAAAATAATGTAGAAAAAATAAAACCTGAACAAAACTTGACGGCTATCAACATGGTAACAACACATATGAGTTTTGTGCTATGCACACCTTAACTTATCTGTCAGATTTTTTAAGCTATATCTGACTCGTGTGTGGAAATAATCATATATTATGAATACTGATGATCTAAAAACATTAACAGAAATTCAAAAAGTGTAAGCCTATAGCTAGCAAATATGTTAAGTCTCTTCTAACTACATTCACTGCCTTTGTGTGCACTTTCAGTGCAGTGTGCTTCATTTCCCCATGTTAATAGACCCTTACCAATAAAGGCAGGAATGACCTGTTCTGCTAACAGTATCCATACTAGGCTAAAATATGGTTCAAACTTAAAATAAATAAAAAATAAAATAATTTCAAACATCTATATGCAATAATCATTTTGTCCACAATTTCATACAGCAGTCAGAACACTTGAGGTCCAGGTACAAACGATTGTAACTATACGTTAAAGAAAGGCACTACAGAAGTCTAGCAAATTACTCAGATACAGAGCAAAACACAAAACTCCAAAACAGCAACAGGAAAGTTGCAACCCCTTCTGGCTGTGCTCTCATGGAAGAGCTTCTTGCATTCACTGTTGATTTTGGAGTAGACACTGTAATTGGTGTTATTGTTGGAATTGCTGTTAGACAAAAAAACAACAAAAAAGTCATAAATATGAAAACATATTACTATTGAGACACAGCAATTGTCTAAAAATGCAATAAAGGCATTCAATGCACATGATGGACGATATTTATGGCAAAAAATGATTGCTAAAGCTTAAAGCTAAAAATATATTTGATGAGGCATTGCACATCCTTTTATCAAATGACTCAAACTGCCTATAAGAGTAATGACTGTTTCCACATACCACTGACTAGCAGCGTTAGTTTGTGTTCCTTGTCCACATCTGGGATATCACATAAGAACTGTCCTCCGTCAGTGAGACTCAGATTCAAGAGTTTGAGAGAGAAGTTTCCGTCCGCATACTCTGAGGGAAAACCTTCTATTCGACCTTTAAACATTGCATCCTGTTTTTCTGTTAAGGGTATACCCTTTTCAATATCATAAACTTTAGTTTCTTGTTTGTATCTCCAAAACACATTAATCTCCTCTATCTTTAGCTTTCTTTCTTTGTATGAACATGGCAAGATGACAGAGCCTCCAACAACACCACTGACTGGAACAGGGTCCTGCAGAGACACTGGAGACAAGAGTAACAACTTTAATAAGCAACCCATAAACAAACTGCACAGAATGTGAAGTTACATGAAAAAACACAATGTAAACGGAGGTCTGTGAACACTAACCTTTGTCTATCAGGTGTAGAAATAAATAAATAAAACAGTATCTGCGGAAAAAGAGAAACAAAAGAAAAGGTTATTATTCGTCTATGCCATGTTTATTAGACAAAAGTTGTCTACTCAAAGCAACATTTTTGTTTCAGATAAACTAGTTTTATTCCCTTTAGCACTGGACATCATGCCAAGAGGAGAGCATCACATCAGAGACATGTCATATGTGTGGACGGTTAGTAAGAGATATATTTTAACAATGGATTAAATCAGCACGAAATTTAAGTTGCGGTAGTATTTTACATATATCCAAGTCAAATGGCTTCACGAAAAAAAAAGAAGAAAAAAAATATTTTAGGGTGGGACTTGATTTTGTCTATGTGGAATTGATTGGATAGTAGTGGTTTGCTATTGGTGGATCTCATGTGAGTGACAGGTTGCCCCGCCCTCAAGTCGGTACACATCATCAGAGAAGAGATGTCACTGAAAGAGGGAGGGGAAGTTATTGTGATTAAACATTACGAGTGCACAAAACATAAATATGTGCATGGATAAATCATTTAGAATTAATGCTGCAATATTCCATTCCACAAAAAATGTCCAAATTGCAGTTTCAGTGCAGCTTCAAATTGGCATACATGATTGATGCCAGCCGAGGAATAAGAGTCTTATTTAGAGAAACCATCAGTCATTTTCTAAAAAAAATAAACAAACATACATATATATATATATATATATATATATATATATATATATATATATATATTACACATATACTTTTTAACCACAAATGCTTGTCTTGCGCCACACATTAGGTAATTACGTTGAAATTTCACACGTGACGTAGACGTAAGCACCGCCCTAGTGTTTACAAAGCGATCGTGCAAAGACGAAGTCAAACAGCCTTTACAAAAAAGGGAAAAAAAGATTTCGGAAGGATTTTGAAGTTGGAGGAGAAAATGAGATGGAGTTTTTCGGCCTACCTTCCGCCTACGTCACGCCATGTGTGACCTTTCAACGTGATTACGTAATGTGTGAAGTCGAGCATTTGTGGTTAAAAAGTATATATTTTTTATTTTCTTTTTTTTTATTAGAAAATGGCCGATGGTTTGGATAGATAAGACCCTTATTCCTCGGCTGGGATCATGTGCCTTTGAAGCAATATGGACCTTCATCCCGTTGGTCCTCGTTGAAATCCACTATATGGAGGAATGTTTTCCTCAAAAACCTTAATTTATTTTCGAATGAAGAAAGAAAAACAAATATCTTAGATGACATGGGGGTGAGTAAATAATCAGGAAAGTGAATCTTTAAGCGGTGACGTCAGCAAGTCATTTCCCATCGTGCTTTAGATCAGCGCAGTCGGTGGAGAGCAACTGTCAGCGCAGCCGGCACCCTCACCCTAACATTCCAGATGTATTTTGAAGAATGCTGGTTACCAAACTGTTGACGGCACCCATCGACTTCCATAGTATGAATTTTTTTTATGGAAGACAATGGAGACCAGAAGCTGTTTGGTTACCAGCATTCTTCAAAATATCTTCTTTTGACTTCAGGAGAAGAAAGAAACTCATACAGGTTTGGAACAACTTGAGGGAGAGTGGATGACAGAATTTAAATTTTTGGGTGAACTGTCCCTTTAAGAGACAGTGTTGACATCATGGCAATGTTTCCGGTTTAGCCTCGAGACTCCTCGTGATATATTCGTCTACTTCTACTAATTTTAAAATGTAATTAATTTGCAACAGCATTAAAACCTAACCACTGCCACCAAACCATCTAAGACTTTATTACGTCCAGCTTAAAAGTTGTTTTTATTCCACAGAACTATTCCTCTAAACAGACTAGCCTACACTGACCTATCACAGGCGGAAGTAACATTCTTACAAAACTGTTCGTAGAATCTTGTTTTGTGTATTGTAACATGTAAATTCATTTTTCATATCTAATGTCTCTAAATTAAAAATCGAAAAAGTAACGTTACACCGACCAAGCTGTATGATAGGACAATTGAAAACCTGTCGGTTATATTTAGCTACACTAGAAATTTGTACATAGCCTACCTTACAAACATGACTCGCGTATTATCTGTCCGTGTTGTTTGTCCTATTGTTGTTAGCCCTGTGGGACATATAGGGGAAACGAACCGGGCGGCTAAATATCCGAAATCATAAACGTTGCTGCTTCCGGGTAAAACGAGATTCACTGATGCTAAGCGCTTGAAACGTCACACGCTGATGACGTCTGCTGGTCAGAACCATAGAACAGTGTGACGAAAACTCAGCCCAAAATGGATAAGAACAACTTTACAAACGAACTGCATATTTTTTATTGGAGGTGTACTCGATTTAATGCAATTAACAAATCATCTAATACCATTAAATATTTAGAGTCTTTATAATATTATTTTATTAAATTGTAGGGCTTGTTTTGTTTTATGGAGTTTGCTTATTCAGACCAATAGCCTAAGAGATTAGGCAACGTTTCCTTTTTATTATATAAATGTGTCACTGAATGTCTACAATTTTCGAACTTCATCCGAGATCAAGTAAAGAATCATTGGTTCACGGGTTGAGAGAGATCGCCCCTGGAGGCGAAATGTTGAAAATTCGAAACAGTTATGACGTAAGGAAGCCTACACTACTAGTTTTTATGAACAACAGAAATGATATCTTAAATATATATATATATATATATATATATATATATATATATATATATATATATATATATATATATATATTATTTTCAACTCAAAAGTAAATATGCATAGGTATTTCGATACAATTAACCAAAAATGATTTACAAACTTCTCCCTAATCTAATTGAAGATGTCACGTCAGTATTATTTTTTTTTTTTACATCCACCAGCTGCAAATCTGGACCTAACCAAAAAAATGTATAAATAAAAAAGGATAGTCTTAAAAAACGTAATTTGCAGGTGGTTGTAGGGGTCCGGTGTTCTACATTTATTTCAGAAGGAGGTCCATTTTCATCCAATGTTTGATTTACACTTAACCAAAACTAAACAAAGTCTAGAGAAATAAACTACTTTAGTCTATTTTCAGTAAGACTTATTAAATATAGTCACAAAGTGTTTGTGTGTCTGCCATTGTGTTTAACTTGCATCATGCCAGATGTACGGTGGCCGAGAGAGAGCTCAACGCGCTGCAACTGAACCCTTCATCAGTTTGACAAAACATGTGCTACAAATACTCACAACACAACCAAATACAGGGACGTGCAGCAAATAGGGTGGCCATTTCCATAACACCAAAAAGGAGGACACCTTGCAACATTTAGTGAGGTATCATGATACAGTGATTCTGAAATAGCCTAGGCTACTCTATTCATTGTCAGACAATTTGATCTATGATATATCTTGACCTATGTGTAACAGAAGAGGCAAAAAAGTATTTGCTCACAGCTTGTATTTATTCAAGACATTGTGATGTCTGTTTCAAAAACTGACCACTGAGATTAACCTGTCTTGCAAAGTGCACAGTCCCAGAAAACATAATATTTCTGGACTTCTGAAAATAAAAGAAAAAATTAAATAAATACACATTTCAGTTCTTAAGGACAAGTTCGGTATTAAAGCCCTGTTTTAAGATCGTTTCTGGTGAAACAGAACGGTTAAGATTGAATTTTGGACACATGCTGCTGGCCCGAGAATTTTCGGTTTCTGTGGTTGGACCCTAATTGAACTAAGGCCTAATTCTGGCTTAGTCTAAGCCTTGTCTGTGAAACTGGGCCTGAATGTTGAGAATATGAAAAGTCTCTTAAGCTGCTTGTTTACAATTAACACTAATCTACTAGCAAGACTAGCACCATACCAGCATAATCTTGTGAAAAAGTAGTAGCCTACACTTTAACATCATTTACAAAAAAAAAAAAAAAGAATACTTGTTACTGAGATAATTTACTATAATAAGAATAAGAATAAAACTTGCTAAGCTAGCTAAATGGCTTGGAGGGACACTATAGCATCCAAAACAAAACATATGCTGGTGACTACCATGCTAGAATAGGCTATTCATCAGAGTAATGGTAGTGTAATACAAAAAATACATTGCTAAAAACATATCACCTAAAATAAAGGCAGTTCGGCAGCCATGTTATGACTGAAAAGCATATGTAACACCTGTGGTGGTAAATGATTGGTCTGAAAACATGTTTGCATTTGACAAGGCAAATATTAGCACTTAGCACTCATTCACCACATTACAAAGGGTGGACGAATTTAATAATGGAGAGAAGATGAAACATTGATGAGCCCTTTTGTTCGAGAATGTAAACAGGACCACTCTGCAATACGTGCACCAGAGAAACATGAGCTCAGTGAGTCTGAGCATATGAATGGCTTTTGATGTAAAACCACTATGGCTTAAAAACAATGATATTAACATGTATTTTAAAGGTCAGACGATGCAGATGGGTGTATTTTTTAAGCGAAAAGCAATTGCTTAGAACTGCATAATTAAAGAAAACAATTAGTTATTTTGGCTTGTCTGATGATCCTAAACAGTTGCCACATGGCTAGTTGTTGTTATTAGTGTATGGAAAAAGGACCATTTTAAATTTTAAATACTGAAGTTCATAATCTTGTATACATGGGTATTGCCTAGGTGGCCCTAAAAGATATTACTTAAATAAATACATAATTAGTAAAAAGTAAGGGGGCACAGTGACTCAAGTGGCCAGGCCAGACTTCCAACCCGCCCATCCCGATCCCCCCGGGCCTGCTCGTGGAGTAGCCAAGTCAAGACTTTATCTAGAATTTACCAGTGTAGACAGCATAAATTATTATAATGGGCTCTACTGTGTTTTGTCGCATCACACTGTTGTTGTTACAATTAATTTGTGTGCGATGTATCTGGTTGCCATGACAACCACTTGCTGCTGATCTATGTAGTCATAGTAATTTTCACTCGAATATGATTCATAGAGTGCACATTTGTATAGGTTTACTATAGAAAAGCTCAAATGCGTTTAAAATGTAACTGAATAAAACGACTGGCTCAGTTTTGCCCCCCTAGTCTCGTGTCACAAGACCTTTAGACTGACGGCAGAAGGTCTGGATCCATCGCAGCTTTGGCCCAGGACCACCCAAGAGGACATCTGACTGACATGTAAAGCAACCAATCCCTGTTTGTTTTGCTTCATGTTAAGTGGCGTGAAAATGTAAAGTTGATGTCCCAACCAGTGCGTAAAACTCTTGGATGTTTTTAAAAGAGCCTATGCCATGAACTACACATACTTCTGAAAACCAAACGTTTCAGGGATCTCAGAGTTGTAAACATGACAGCTTTCTTCTTCCATGAGAGGGTTTGGCGTCATAACGGCTTTGTTTCCAGGCAGACCGTTAAAGAATTTGCACTTAATAATTGCATAATTTCCATTAAGGGAACATAGTGAACATCAATGCTCCATGTTTTTCACAGTGAATTGTTGGACTTCAGTAAGCGAACGTTTCAGTACACTGGAAGGTTTTTGCGATTGAGACCGCCCTTAAAATGGCCGACTCCCTAATCAGTGCCCTGATGACTACTGAACTAGGGAGCGGATTGAGACACATCCATATAAAAACATGTCCACTGCAGCAGCGAGAGTGACTTTTATGAGTCAAATAGAGCACACGTCCCGAGCACACGTCCCATCTTTCTTCACTTTGCACTGGTTGCCAAGTGCTGATCACATCAAATTCAAGGCACCGATGTTTTCCTACAGAACAACAACTGTCTCTGCACATCTACACCTAAACTCACAACTTTAGATCTACGTTTCCTCCATGAGCTTGCGTTCTGCAAGTGAATGGTGCTTGTGGTACCATCCCAATGAGGCACAATATCACTTACACAGACATTTTGACTGTTCCCTGCTGATGGAATGACCTCCCTAACTCAACCCGAGCTGCTGAGTCTTTGGCCATTTTCAAGAAACTGCTGAATACTGAACATCATCAACACTTGACCCACTAACATTTTCAATTCTAAAAAAAAAACAACTTCCAACATGTACTGTGCTAGACTAACTGGGACTATTCACAGCACTTACAATATCATTGCCCTATTGTTTGTTTGATAGCTCTTATTGTTCTCCTCATTTGTAATTCGCTTTTGATAAATGCGCCTGTAAATGTAACAGCTGTTTGGCACACTGGCTGTTTTTTTTTCCACAGAGTCAATGCCTTTTTTTTTTTTTTACATGGGTTATATGGTTAAAAGATATTTCCTATGTAAATCCATTGTGCTTTTAATATAGCATAATGCATACACAAGTAGCAGTAGTGTGTATGTGCTTTATTTTAAACCCACCTCTTTTCTCTCTGGTACACAACCTCGAAACGCATTCCCATCTGAGCCTCACTGCATGCCATCGAGGCAGGAGAAAACAAAACGTTTTTTCACAGTGATAATGTACGATATAAAACATGATAATGAATCTGATATGTAATGTCAGGTGAAAGGGAAAATAAAACCCAGAAGTGTAAAGTTTGCCTGTTCACAGGGTCAAGAAAGAAGGATCACATTTCCCTAGTCTTAGCATCTCTATACTGGTTCCCGGTGAAATTTAGGGTCATTTTTAAAACTCAGATTTAAAATATATATATATATATTTTAACCTCTGTTGTTTTTAAATGTGCTTTATAAATAAAGGTTGACTTGACAAAAAAACTGAACACCTCAAGATTGCAATAAATCAAAGTCGACACAACAGACTCTTAAACTCCTATAGACACTCGGACACTCAAGTCTCAGTTAAGCCCAAGTGCTCTAAAAGGGCATAAGAAAACCCCAAAACGACTCCAATATAACAGATAAATAATGGTAAGTAAAATAAAAAATTAAGCCATGCTAAGAAAGCAGGCTGATGCATGGATCTAAACGCAGGGTTTTTAATAAAGTAACTCATTAAACAGATACCAGAACTCAAGGAACAAAGAAACAAAACGAAGAGGATCACAATCAGAAGCAGAACCATTACATTTACAACAACTGACAAAATAACAAGTGAAACAGAAGGGCTATAAATACAAAGGGGCAAACAAGCTTAAGGTAAAGAGGAAAAAAGATACACCTGGGGAGATCAACATCAAACTACAAAGAACTACAAAACATGGCACAAGACAAGAAACAACAAAATGTCCACACAAGACAAGGGGAACACAAGACCAGAATCATGTCAAGCGTGATGACGTACTTGATGTTCGACGCATGCACGGAATGGGATGTTTTTAACATGCATGTATTAATCTTGTATTTAAAACTAATGCCGAGCTAATGATAGAATAAATAGATAAAAATGGTTGTGTTTTATTAGACAAACGTGTTAAACGTGTTAAAACGTCAACTACGTATTTGATATCAAGTACGCCATCGCGCTACAGGCTCCAGCAAGGACTTCTTGACAAGTTAGGGTTAAAACCAAGCGGAAGTGACTTAAACTGCAATTTTAAGTGCTCCGCCCACTTTATGCTTCTAAAATGCTCTTCAGAAACCTACGGGTGACGTCACAGACGTCGTCCATATTTTATATGGTTAAAACCCACAAGATATAGTACATTCAATGCCCTAGATGGCGCTATTGCTTATTTTGTAGCAGAAATAAACGGCTGCAGAAAAAGTTATGTGCCATGCAAAATGTAAGGAGTATAGGCATTACAAATGTATGGGAGTAAAGATATACTTATTCAATAATGTTGTCAATTAGAGACTAAAAGTTGCTAATATCTTTGACGCTCAGTAAAACTATAGAGTATCCAAAAAGACATTTCAGTGCAGTTTCTAAATAAATTTACTTAAAAACTTTACACCACTGATAAAACCAAGATTGTAAGGTCAATTAAAAAAAGATTGCATATTTTATTTGTTTATCTTCATCATGTCATGTGACCATTAAAGCAGCACTAAGTAGGAATTCCGTTTTTGTCAAACAGCGACCCCTAGTGTCGCTGTGGAGTACTTGTACTGTCGTGAATAGCACTCACGCAGAGATGGCTCGCACTCACGGCCGGATCCCCTTCCCCTGTACACCGGTACCTGTTCAGTAGGATGGACGCTGTAACGAGTGGAAATAAGGTGTCGCCCCTTTAAGATCTCCGCGCGCCCTGTTTAACTGTCGGCAGTCTGTATTGTATGTGCGCCTCGAACACCACATGTATACGGCGCCGGGTTATTTCTGTTTGATGCTCATTTTATCAGAATTTTATCAGATCTGTTTTTTTGCCAAAGCAATTCGTTACCTCGCGGAACCTTATATCACACGATACTTCCTAACACTGAGGCCGGCGGCCCGCTGGCTCAAAGTTGCAAGGGTGGTTTTGCGGCTCACAGGCACCAGGGGGGTGCGAGACGACCACCATTCAACACGAAATCAGTAATATAAACATTACAATGACTCCAAAGCTGTTCGGTTAAGGTAAAAAAAGTTACTTAGTTCACCTTTAACTGGCATTAGAGAACTGTGAACATTCAAATGTGTTGTTAAATTACTGAAATATTTACTTAAAATGTTTAAGGTTAAGGGGTTCAGCTGTAAAAAAGTTTTGGAATCTCTGCTATTCTTAAAGCCGTACTTCAATGTAGGTCTTTTGATTCATAGGCTGCCAAAGGGGTTGAAAAGAAGCATGTACAAACTTGTACCATTTTTTTAAACTATGAAGCAACACCTATATTCACGTGGGCTTGTACAGTTTTGTTGAATGTGATGAGTTTAAATACAGCAATAAACTTTATTTATTTATTTAGCTTCAGAACCTGGATTTTACATTGAACAATATTTAGTGACCCAACACTTACCAAAATTGTAAATAACACAAATTTCCATAAACTGCATGACATGCACAAACTGTGATTTACCAGCTAAACATGAGAAACGTGTTTAAAACTCTACAATAGTATAAATATTAAAACAATAGTACAACTCTGATAAAACCATTTCTCTATAATAATCAAACTATATCAAAAATAAAATCACGTACCAACTACTGGAATCCTACGGCAACCCTAAAAGCTTCATCTCATTCACAGGAAAAAATGTACACTAGCTAAACTAGTTCCACACAGTCTGCACTAGGTACTATAGTCCCTTACTGTAGAAATAGCCCCTCCCTCACAACCATAAAAGGGCATCTGTGAAATAAGCATATTGTATAGAATGAATTTGTAAGTCAAAGTAAAAGTGGTTAGAAGCAGCTGAGGCTTTTGTCATTTTTTGATATTAGCCTTTTTTTTCTTTTTTTTTTGTGGCTACCAGTGGAAAAGAAAGTGCACGACATGAGACTGCTACAATTCAAATATGACCATGGATTAAGAACACATTGACACATAGTTAACCAAATCAAAATGTATTTTTATATGGCGTATCACGTACCGTACCAGTATTGAGCGCACAATGCAGGAGAGTAGAACAAAAACAGTCTTTTATTGTCAATGTCCCAAGGGACACGCAGGAGAATAACAGAAATCCACATGACACACCATCCCCTTTATAGATTTTATTCATTAGATACATAATGTGTGTTTTTAGTGCTGTCAATCGATAAAAAAAAAAAACTAATCACACATTTTTTCTGTGATTCATTGTGATTAATCACAATTAAAAAAAACGTATGTTTTTAATACATTTTATAATGTAATAATTTCACAGTTAATCTCCAAATTAATGTATGAGAGACAACATTTTAAATACTTGTTTAAGCCTATGAGATTTATGTAGTTATAGAACGATATGTCTGTTTAATGGAATGTGCTCTCTCCATGTTTTTGAGAGAGTACCCAATGTGTGTTAAAACAGATATCTAATCTTCTAGCTGACCAAAACAGCCGAGGTCACTGGAGTTACTTCATCTGTATACATGACCACTTCTTAATTAAAGCATTTAATTAAACTTTTTGATTTTCAAATACTGGACGGGCACGGATGGAGAAGTTGGAGTGGCCACCGATCCATTTCCTCCAGCCGGAGTTTTTTAATTATGTGTGTGTCTGTTCTGCCGCTGACTCCTGTAAAAGTGGGTACCCACATTTTCAGAAAAAGAGCAAACTTCTCTATTTCTGGGTCCCAAGAGGGCCAGTCTGGCGGTGTGTGACCCTGTATAGCCTTACACCCCTCAGCCCCCTTTTGGTCGCCAGCAGGCAGCTTGGTGCGGTTCGAGGACCCGGTCATCCGCCTTTTCACACATCCCCTGTCGCCAGTGAAAGGTAACTGTTACACTGCACACTAACACTACTGTTCTCCCCCTTGCTGCCCCACCTCAGGTACGTCTGTGGTCTTCTGGGCCTGGTTCGTAGAAGCAGAAAGAGCTTCCAACCGGTCCAGACTAGACTGTGACCATATGACTCGGCTATCGTTCGGCTCCGCTCAAATCACCTCCTCCTTTGAGTCAGAAGCTTCTGAGGTCGCTTCATTCCACTATTTCTTCCGGCCTGCTTATTCGTGCCGCCAATGAGCCTCACGGCAGCTATGGCCAGGGAGAGTAGAGACTCCATCCCCTTGCGGTCCAGCTGGGCAGGGACCACTTAGGGGCCGCACAGTTATATCTGTTTGCCTCTCTGGATTCGTCCCTCTGCCAGTTGTGTTATTTTTGTCTGAGCGGACAAACCCTTGGACAGACACTGGATCCCAGCTGGCCCCACGCCGCAGAAATGCGTTCCCCAGTGTGCCTTCTAAAAAAGCGGCTATGCGATTCATTGTTGCTGTGCGCCTGTTCAAATTCAGTGATTTTCTTCACACTCACGTGTTGAGCAGAGATGCTCCTGAAGCTCAGTGAAATTCATCACACTCAGGTGTTGAGCAGAGATGTTTCTGAAGCTCAGTGATCTTCACATGTAGTGTTGAGCAGTGCTCCTGTCTTGTGTGCGCATGTCGCTTGCACCTACTGTGCTAAGTCAGGAGTGGAGCAGGTCTTGATAGTTGCCCCTTATTGGCCCAACCAGACCTTGCTCCCCTCGACAGCCTTCCTGACTTCCCCTGAATACATTTCAGGGATGGGGCATGATGGCACCCGCGTTCAGACCCATGGAGAGATTCCAGGCCGGTCCTAAAAGGTGGACGCGGAGGTTCAGGTGGCTACCGCAGGAATATGTGGTAGTTACCATCACTTCTGCGAGCACCCCCTAAAAAGAGGAAGTTGTGCTTACGCCAAATAGAAGTGGAACCTATTCGTTGAGTGAGTCTTCTCTCCGTGAGGAGATCCTGAGACCGTTCGGTCATTTCAGTGCTCTCTTTCTTGCAAGATGGGTTGGAGTAGGCTGTTTCCCTCCACCCTCAAAAGGATGTTGCCTCTGTTTTTCTTGACATACATCATGATGCAGAAGCATGGGAAGCACGTCCTGATCGTCAGGGAACAAGGGAATCTTAAAAAGGCTTGCGCCCCTCTTTATCCTCTTGGTCCTTATCTCTGGTGCGACTGCACTGCAGAGACCGCCCCTGAGCCAATGCAGGCAGTGGGTTATAAATTCTGTTTTTAAAGAAACAGTTCTCCTGCTCACGTGGTCTCTACTAGAGGGTAAGGACTTGCTTGCTTTCGGTCAACTAGTTGTGACTGGAATTCGGGCCGGCTAACTTTCACGAGCTGAGACCCCGGCCTGGATATGTGCCCAAGGTTCCTACCTCTCTCTTAAACTGGGACCAGGTGATGTGCCTGCAAGCTCTGCCCCGGGGGAGGCAGACCCAGCCCTGGCTTTCTCTGTCCATCTTCTTCATTGCGGTTATACGTGCACAGAACGCATAACCTCAGACCAGCTCTGGTCTGTTAAGGAAATCAGCAGACAGGGTAGGCTGTTTCCAAGCGAGGTTTGCCCACTGAATGGTGGCTGCCTTCATCTTGGTGAAAATCCAGAGATGCACATATTCACTTAGGTGGTGAGATCCTTTTAAGTGAGTGTGTGCTCCCGCCTAGGCGTTGACACGGAGTTCTTCGCTGACAGATATTCTACAGTTGGGGGCTGGGCGACACCTTAGTCGAATGCATTCATAGGGTACCCTATGAGAAGGACCAGCGCGCTCCTACAGAAGATCTACGGCTTGCGGTGTGCTAAAGAAGTGGGGGGCCATAGGAGATTGACTCAGCAGGAAAGCTCTCACTGTAATCCTCAGGTCACCAAGGCTATTAGCCAAAGTAGCCATTTTCTAGTGGCCACCAGAAAAGGAACTAGATCAGGGAATAGGCAAAAGGACTCCACCTCGTGTGAGGTACTCGAGTCTTGACCACAACACCGCAATGGTCATGTTCTCGCAGTGAGAACATGACGAATCCATGAACACAACCTTAGCGTGCTTGATGCATACACGCGCGAGGCAACGATCGTGACCGTCAGCCAGCACCAGGTAATGACCGCAACGAGAAACACACTTGCACACTTGCGCAAGCTGTTTTAGGGAAATGTATCTCTCTCTGGTGCTGAAGCGCACAGGGGAAATGGATTTCAGTGCAGCCTGCTGTGTGCTTTCACACATTAATTTAAGATGCAATCTCTCAAGGGCTGAATGAACAGCAGACTCAATGAAGGCAACGCTCTGAAGAGCTGTGAAAACAGCTGTTTTGAAAGCTCTTTAGAAGATCGCGACCACCGCTGAAAGCGCCGTCACACCAACGAAGAGGGTTCTTTCCTGAACTGCTCGGCTCCGAAGCGAAAGGCAGATATGCGATGAATCCGCTTCCGTATTTATACCTGCGATACGATGCAAATCTCGCATGCCAATGTGCATTGGCTTGTTTAGTTACACTCAAAGTAGATTGGTCTCTTAAAGAGATCCCCAATTCGTCGGACAGCTCCAACGTGACGTCGAACATGACCGACTGTGAAAGGGAAATAAAGTTATGAAACTTAACTTTGCCCACAGCCGAAACAATTTGGCAGGAAAAAATAATAGATTCATGGTTAGGGGACCAGATTTGTGAAAAAGTATTATTCTAGCTCAGGATACTTGTCTGTCTCAAGTTCACATAAGTCTCATACTGGTGCATCCTCAATAAAAGAGCAGGGCAAGAACACTGATCTTGGCTGGGCAGCGACTGACGACGTTTCACAAAAACAGACAAGAAAGCATATTGAATTAAACAGTTGTTTCTACTACAGTGTCTTTCAGATTTGTATTAAAACACCCTCTTTGAAATAATATAGTTGTTTACTTACAAGCTGTGGGTTTTCATTTGTGTCCAGTGTAGTTCCCTCAATGTAGCTGTCCACATACTTTAATAACAGACGGTTAAGATCAGACCGAAATGGAAAGGATCTGAAATAATGGACTTTAGATTCTACAGAAATATATGCAGAGCAACAGGTGCTAAAATAACAGGTTCCCCAATTTTTTAGAGAAGAGTGTTTCCTTATGATAATGTGATTTCGGTTACATTAGTTCCAACGTCATTTACTCTGTGGTTACACTTTATTTCAATAGTCCCCATTCTAACAACCATAAGTAACATTGCAACTACATGTCAACTTATTCTACTACTAACCCTAACTGTCAGGTTACACTAACTCCTAAGGACTCCTAATTTTTTTCACTAAGAGTAATTCACGAAGCATTTTAGCCCTAAAAGTAGCTAGCACCTAAGTCTGGGACAGCTTAAAAGAAGTCGGGAGGACTCCTAACTCACTAAGACCTATTCACAAAGGATTGTAGCGCATACCACCGCCTCTCGCAGGGTCCGTGACACAAGCAGGAATGCTGCATTGATCTGCAAACAAATCCTCTCCCATGTGTTTTGCTTGATATCCCAGTGCCGAATTTCCCATTTATCTTTTTTTTTTCAGCACCAACTGAGCCAGCAGCAGTAATGGTGTGTTCACACCGAACGCGAATTTAATTATTTGCGCGAGTAGATTACATACAAAGTCAATGCAAAGACGCGAATAAACGCATCATTCGCGCCGTGCGTTGCGAATGACGCAAATTGGGCGGCGCGTTTGACGCGAATGTCTTCCGCGCAAGTTGAAAAATTTGAACTCGAGCGAATGTTCAAGCGTCTAACTAGACGCGATAGACGCGTATTTGACGCTCTATTCGCGTTCGGTGTGAACACACCATAACTGATCCTGCGTCCATGGGCTTTCTTTTCCGTTTTGGCGAGTTCATAATCCACCGTCATTCAACTATTACATTACTTCAATAGGAGCAACATTTCCTTGCTTTAAGTAGTCTATTTAGGCTAATAGGATGTCAATTAATGTGTTGATGCAAAGTGTTAATGCAAGTGTCGTTTTTCATTATTAGGCAAGTGGCTGTTATCATTAGGGTATTAGGCTATGAATTGAATTTAATTCACAACTTTTTTTCTCTCTCTCTGCCTTTTTAGAATTACACTTCACTGGGGCATGCACAAACATGATATGCATTTCGATGGCATTACTATTATTATTTTGTGTAGGACACAGACATATTTAGATGTCGTAATTCCATGATTTGTTGCGTCTGTGTTATGTTCCGCATGATGGCCCTGTCATCTAACAACCAATCACCGTGATCATTGCGAGGAAGCTCGTGCATGAGAATTGACGTCATCCATAGCAACGAAGACTCACTCTTAGTTTAGGAGTTGTCATTTTTCCTTACTAAGAGTAGGTCTGAAAGGCGTTGTGAATAAAATTTAAGAGAAAACTCCCAGCTAAAATATTTTAGTGCGATTTAGGAGTAGGCCTACTCCTAGTGGTAAGATAAAATACTTTGTGAATACGGCCCCTGGTGAGCAGTCTATGGTTTCTGTTATGTTATGTAATCTGATTCATGGAATTTATACTTCATATATGCCGTCAGTTTAGGATTTGTAACTAATTGCGGTTTTCATTTTCATTCAGAGCCACAAATGTCAACATCAGGCCCATCATCATCATCATCAACACCAGTAGAAACACAGGACAGTTTATGGGAACATTTTGATAATCGTATCTGTGAAACCCAGATGATACACAATGCTACAGCTGATGCCACAGTGGAAGTGAAAAAATACCTCAACGATGCATTTTTGCCCAGAACTCATGATCCTCTAACTTACTGGAAAGAGAGAGCAGTAATATTTCCTCATTTGTATGTCCTTGCTAAAAAATATCTTTGCATGCCAGCAACAAGTGTCCCTTGTGAGAGGATTTTTTCAAAGGCTAGAGAAATTATCTGTAAAAAAAAAGAAGCAGGCTAAGTCCTTCGACAGCAGAGAAATTAATATTTTAGAATAAAAATCTATAAGAAAGTATGGAAATTGTGGCTTGATTTCTTTTATTAATATTAATTTTTCATGGCCAAAATAACACTGTGAAGGTTACAAGCTCCACATATTAGAAAAATACAATAAAAAATAAAAAAACATTTTTCTAATGGTTCATTGTCAAGGTTGTTTCAGATCAACACCTGCAAGTGACCACTAGGTGTCACCGTGGAGACGGGTGTCAGATTGATTCGAAGCCTTGAAACAATATGGCACGTATGCTTCAACTGTTTCATTGCTTCACGAAGCCTCGATCTGCCCACCACTACCTTATAGTGGGATGAGGGTGGACTTT
This sequence comes from Tiaroga cobitis, assembly GCA_030578255.1. Lineage (NCBI taxonomy): Eukaryota > Metazoa > Chordata > Actinopteri > Cypriniformes > Leuciscidae > Tiaroga > Tiaroga cobitis. The sequence continues at coordinate 11,978,934 of CM060612.1, forward strand.
TAAAGAAATGAGAAGCACCCCCTTGATGACAGTGACATTGATTATAACTGATCACCTGCATGGGCTCGAGCCGTGCACTTACTTGTCTATGTGCCTTGTTTCATGTGCGGGCGTGGTGTTTGGATTCGGTCTAGTTCGGCTTCGGTCTAGTTTGGCTTCGGTTCGGTGTCAGGATTCAGGCACATGCTCCGCCTGTTTTTATTTTGTTGTGACCTGATTATTGGTTAATTTGCCCCACCTGTCCTCCCTCATTACCTGCTTTGTTGCTCTCCCTATTTATTCTCCTTGTGTTGGCAGTCATGTGCTGGATCTTTGTTGAATGTTACCTCTTATGTCAAAGTCAAAGTCAAAGCCCAAGCTTCTTGTTTTTTCCCTCTCGGTAGTTTTTGTTTGTGTTTTGTTCTTGTTTTTTATTCAATAAAAGCCCATCAACTCTGCACCTGCGTCCTTGCTGCTTTCATCACACCCATACCTGACAGATATAACATAATTTAATTCAGAATATGAAAAAAGTCATATGGGTTTGGGACAACCTTAATGTGTTTTTGTATGGTCAATTATTGGCTACAGGCAGCATTTAACCATCAAAATTAAATGCTTATTTATTACTTATGAATTTGCAAGATTGTCTATATCAATGCACATGCGGAATGGACATATCTTATCGAATCCCCGGTTTTTGGAAATTTGGAACCGGTTCTAAAATGGGTGAAGATACCCAAACCTAATTACAATTACAGAGCTGGGGGCTGGGAGGACAGAGGTGGAGCTGGAGAGATGGAGGAACCCAGTGGAGTCGAAGGAGTGGAGGGACAGCGGCAGGCCTGGAAGTCCGCAGTAGAGCCAGGGGTACGATGGGGGAGATGGTCGAAGGGTCCTTCGACCATATTTGATGAAGCTGGTTCAGAGACTGTGGTTGCGCCGGTGGATCCAGAGCCAGGAAGCCAGAAGGAGCAAATCTAGAGGACGGAGCCAGATGACTGGGCGGAACTAACGAAGGGTTAAGGGCCAGGGAACTGATCAAAACCAGAGTGTTCAATAAGTTAGGCAAGGTGGGAGAGTGGGTTGGAGCAACAGTCTGGGGTATACAGGACAGACTTGGCAACAGGCTCTAGCTTCTGGAAGGACGTGGGGGCAGGTTATAGCTCTAGGACAGACTAGACCTCTGGTTGAGGGTCCGTGGAAAGCGTAGGCACTGGGTCTGGGTCCTTGGCGGTCATGGGCACTGGCTCGTGATCCTCCTTCTCTACTACCATAAAGGCAGAACCACAGGTGGAATGAACCCACTGGATTTATTTTTAGAGGATCCCTTAAAGACCATCACCTTGTAGATGATTCTTTACCTGCATGCTGAGTCCTGCATGGTAGAATACACACAGCGATCGATCTGGGCAGGGCTGGACTGGCCATAGGGCATACCGGGCATTTTCCGCAGGTCATGTGACAAGAACTAACCATTCAGCTTCACCCTTTTCGTAACAACATTGAAAACAGGGATATCCAGGGGTGCATTTCCCGAAAGCATCATTAACCAACTATGGTCTCAAGTTCAGTCATTATCAGTATAGTTCAACGAGTCGGTGTTTCCCGAAACCATCATCCCAACGAACATCTGCAAACAGCATCGCAAAGTTGTGTGGTTGGAACGACAGCTCTCGAGCTGTGGTTAGAAGCATAGTTTCTAAATTGCATGACATGTGGACTCAATAAATCCGTATCTTGAGCAAAATAAGCAACCTGACATTCAGTACAACCTGTGTCTTTTATTTAGAATACATACAAATGTCATTTACATCTGTTTTTGAAGACTGCGCATGTGTGAACGTGCCCTACTATGTAAGAACGAGCTTATGATAGAATCTGGAAATACAGGGAAATAACTGAGAAAAATGAGAAATAGTCCTCAGATGCCATGTCTGTAATTTATCTCAAAACATCTAGCATTAATTCTATCTCAAACAGTTTTATTAAAAGAAGTTATTTGCTCCACCACGTGCGTGACGTTATAAACCAACGTGGTTGAGCGACCACTTTGCAACAGTATGGTTTCAGGAAACAGTCGTGACTAGCTAGCTGATTTCTTCAACGATGTATCGTACTATGTTATTGAAGCATCGAGTTACGTCGTTGTACGGGAAACGCACCCCAGAGCTTTTTGACTTATCAAGTGCCTTTTATTTTGATTCAATTCAATTTGATTCAATTAAATTTTGGAGAGCGCAGTTCATGGTTGCATAGCAACGACAGACACCACAGGCTGCAAGCGCTTTGGAAAGAAGGAGACAGGGCCATGGACTCGCCTCCCACGCATTTTAATACTGTATGTGAATGGCCCCTAAAGGTGCAGTGTTGGGAAGAGAAAGGCAAAGTAGAATCGGGGATCTTTGCAACTTTTTTTAATTAAGATAATTAGATAATACTACATGCTAGGCTAGGGAGAACACAAACGCAACATAAACAGCTTTGCATTTCAACAAAGACAATAACCAACAAAAAATAGAGAAGGAGAAGTATAAAAGTGCAGGTTGAAGAGGAACTCAACAAAATAAAGTACATGTAAGGAACTAAATTAATGACTATGGAAACAAACGAGAACATTAGACACCATGGAAATAAAGATACAGGAAATAAACACAAAACTCTTTTAAAGTCAAAGTCTCTGAACAGCACTGACAAAACTTAGCCGTGACAGTTAGAATATTTTGACATACCCGCACAACAATCCACGCAGAAGTATGCCAAACATGAATTATTTTAAAAATAAACTTCAGATCATATGCAGGGGCTAAACAGAGCCAGGACCAGCATACACTTTTTGGGGCCACTTTTAGAACAGCTGAGGCTTCACGAAAATCCTTACATGACAGTCGACAGTATCATTCTCTTTAAGTCAAAACTCATTAAGAGAAACTCCATGACCATGCTGGTTGACTAGGCGATTAGGCAAAAAGTTGTAAAGGCACACAAACACACACACGTTTTATATGACTCATGACTGTTGTTACTGATATGATACTGTTATATCACTCATGCATGTATTGCTTGTTTGGATGTTCAGTGTTGTGTTTGTGTTGAACACATGTGTCATAAACAAATATGTGTTCATCATGTCAGCAATGCTAATACATCACAAATGAATTACTAATTTGAGGAATAGAGCTTCTCATCCCAGCATTGTGAAAACGTTTTATTAAACTAATAGTAAAATCATTGTCAGATCATTTTAATTAATACATGATTGTAATGATCATTTTAATTAATACATGATTGTAATATATATATAGTTACAATAATGAGAATTTGTAGATATGTGCTTAATTATCGTTAAAATAATATTTTCATTTGTTTTTACTAATGCAATTGTCTTTATGTCCACTACGGAAAAAAAAAAAACAAGGAGCTCAATCAAGACCACTGAACATTGTAACTTTAGCGCATGTGCTTTATGTTTTCATTCAGCCTTGTATTTAAATATTTTGACAGGAGAAGCAATTTGTCAGCATATGATCTACATTAACTACTAGTGCGTTTTTCTGTAGTGAAAAACTGATCTGAGACCATCCCAACCTTCAAGACACAGCCGAAGACACACCTCGTCCATTAGCACTTAAGACGCCATTTTAAATGTGTCCAATACTGTGACTTGTACAGTTACTGCAGCCCAAAGTGAGTTATAGAGAATTATCCAACATCTCTTGCATGTTCAGTCCACTGAGTCACAGTTCTGACAACTGGAATCTATTTTAAAGTAGCCTAATACAGAAAATTGTTCAAGTGAGATGAGATGCCTTGAAGTGTTTTACTGTGAACCATTGCTGTCCTCTGGTGGTCAACAATAGTAACAATACTTGGTGGGAGGAAAAGAAGGATACTATTTGAGTTTTTTTTTTTTTAAATCACATCGTAAGTTCAGACTGGACAATAGAAATTAAAAAAAGTTATTAAAAAGTGGGTGGGATGAGGGGGGGACCCATATGTGGACCTCAAGGGGAAAAAAAATGAAAATTAATATTAATAAACAAACCCTTGGAATTAAACAGGCTAATTTTCCTGATTAATGAGATTAATGTTTGTTCACTTTCATATACTATAGATAGACCATGTGTCAGATAAAACAAGTGCGCAGCCATCTTTCGAAATTTGTGTTTGAACTTCAGTTTTTGCCGTAGCTCTGTATATTTCCATGGCATCGCTGTCAAAGAGTAACTGTAATGAACTGTAGTCATTTACTTATTGTAGAGTTAACTAGTTATCATGAGTAATGTAATGTTTGAAGCAGATGTCATGACAAATGTCGGACCGGGAAGATTTCACACAAAAATCCATAAGATACTTTCATGCTCGCTGGAAATACAAACCGGAGACATGACCTAAATTTAGCAAATAGACAAAATCCACATCCTTAGATTTAGCTCTGGCACAGTAGAGGCTACGTTGTGTTTTTAAAGCACATGCAGTGAACAAACAAATGTTCACAACACAATGGAAATGCAACTTGGTTTGATTTTGTACATTTATAGTCAATATAGTCAATGTTTTTGATTTATTGTCAGTAAAAGTTTTTGTTTAAATCCTGTTTCTCTTGCTCAACGCTGCCGTCTTGTGACCAGGAGGCGTTTCCTTTGTGTTGTGGATTCATTCGTTTGTTTCAACAGAAATAAAACAAATTCCAAAAGCATAGAACAGCAGCAGGAAACATGAAAACATTATTTACGGTCACATATTTCTGATTCTAGGACATGAAAATGAAAATCTACGGAGCCCCTAAAGGGACGTGGTGGTGGAAAAAAATTAGGATGGGAGAATATTTTTTTTTTTTTCAAATCTTTTGCGTTCCCTCGCAAAACCTTTGCGTTCCCCCGAGAAACTTTGCGTTCCCTCGCAAAACTTTTGCGTTTCCTCCCAAAGATATTTGCGTTCCCACGCAAAATGTTTGCGTTCCCTCGCAAAGTTATTTGCGTTCCCACTTAAAAGTTTTGCGTTCCCTCGCAAAGATATTTGCGTTCCCACGCAAAACCTGTTGGGAGCTCGGACAGACACTTCCTGTTTAATGTCCCGCTGGCGTTTCAGAGCTCCGTACGTTAATGAAGCGTTTCATAGTGCTTGAACTTGGACTCAAATATAAAGAAATGCGGTCAGTGCTTAACTCAAGGAGTTCAGTGAAGTTGGCAATATAGCCTATAGGCTACACATCGGCTATTTGAACTTCCCGGATCAATATTCTTGAGCTAAACGTTGTTAAAACACACAGTACACCTATTTACAATCACAGTAACCTAGACAACGAGCTACAACCCAATTCTCCACAAAACGAGCTTTAATATAAATTTGTCTTTAACCGGCCGATTGAGAGACAAGTCCGAAGAAGGGACCGTCTGCAAAGTGCAAATCCCAAAACCCTTCTGTACATTTTTTATATTATTTAACATACTTCAATAGCTTCACTGTGTAGCTTCACACAAATTCAGTACCAATAATACCATTTTTAGAAAAAAATATTCAGTAACTTCGTTATACAGTGTAATGCCATCCAATTCAGTAAGCAAATAATGCAAAAGCTATGGTTGTAACTATGTTAGCTGCGTACAGTACCAATATAATTTGTGTAAAGAATAGGCCTACTTATTTTTTATGTGCAATTACTTCCCAAACTAAGTGTTGTATAACCAACATTAGAGCAGTGATGTGTGAACTAAATTTGGTGTGTTACAGTGAAGTTATTAAATATATATTTTTATAATATAAAATGTGCAAAAGCAGTGCAGTATGACCAGTGGGTTTACCATTGATGTGTAAACTGAATTGGGTGGTTTGTAACATTGAAGTTAATGACTATTTTTATATTTTTTACTATGACTTGATGCTGTAGTCGTTTTTTGGGTTATATTGCACTTTGCAGATGGTCCCTTCGGAGACAGCCGCCGCCTGCTCATAGAGATCCATTTAGCCTAGGCTATATTATAAAGGTCGTTTTGAGGAGAATTGGGTTGTAGCTCGTTGTCTACTGTGATTGTAAATAGGTGTCGTTTGTGTTTTAACAACGTTTAGCTCAAGAATATTGATCCGGGAAGTTCGAATAGCCTATGTGTATTGCCAACTTCACTGGACTCCTTGAGTTAAGCACTGACCCGCATTTCTTTAAATTTGAGTCCAAGTTCAAACACTATGAAACGCTTCATTAACGTACGGAGCTCTGAAACACTGCCAGCGGGACATTAAACTGGAAGTGTCTGTCCGAGCTGCCAACAGGCTTTGCGTGGGAACGCAAATATCTTTTGTAAGGGAACGCAAAAGTTTTGCGAGGGAACGCAAAGTTTCTCAGGGGAACGCAAAAGTTTTGCGAGGGAACGCAAAAGATTTGAAAAAAAAATTTCTCCCATCCTAAAAATTTTTCCACCACCACGTCCCTTTAGGGGCTCCGTAAAAATCTGACATGCATAATTGGGTATTATGTGTTTTATATTACTTGCTCCTAAACAGCACATGCATTTATGTATAAATCAATATCAAGCTCTCAGTCGCACTGTTGGCCTGAATATCAGCACATAGGCCTATATGCATTATAACATATTATAACCATAATTATAAGCTTTATAGTTTAACATAGAGGAAGACATATTGTGTTACTTTATATTTTCATGTAACATATCAGTGTTTGTGTTGAGTCTTGAGGTTGTTCGAATTCCATATCTTGAAGATTTTGTCGGTCTGTACCTGGAAATTGTTTCAGGTCGTCTCCGTTTCTTGCATGAACAAACATCTTTAATAGTCCTTAAAAGTGAAATCAGATTTAACATTAAATTAGTTTTAGACTAATTTAGACAAACATTTGATAAAAACATTATTTATTCACCCACATTTCATGGTTTTTTTCTTTCTGTAACATAGCAATTGTAGTCACTATAAAGAGCTGTAACTGAAAGAGCTGTTAACATATTCTTAGTTTTTTTTTTTTTTTTAAATAACATACTGATATTATAGTGAGAATTCCAGAGCACAATGTCCATGTTTGGAGACATACATGTATAATTTCACCAAAGAGCTCACCTATGATCACAATGATCAGAACAGCGTTCAACAGAGCAGATATGAGGCTAATAATCTGCCAATGTGTCTGATTCCTCTCAATGTTCTTCACCGCTGTATGATTCAGGATCTCTGGAGTTGGGGTTGATACTGTGTATTCATTGAAGGGGTTTAATATTAATATTTCATATGTATTTGTCTAACAGTGATTAAGTGTTTAGCTCGATGATCACTGAATGTTCACTCACCGCTGATGTGTATTCTGGTGCCGTTGCTGTATTTTGGAGGAGTGTCTGTGGTCACACAGTAATAAAGTCCTAAATCATCAATAGTGACATTATTTATGAACAGGCGATGATTACTTTGCACTGAATATTTCTGCCTTAAAGCTTGACTGTAGTAAAAAGTAGCTGAAGTTGTGGAAGAGACTAATATCAGAACCGGAGAATCTGGAAGTTTCAGTAAAAACCAATAAACCTCCTTTACATCAAAATCACAGTTTATAGACACATTTTGACCCAAATCTGTTAGTTGATCAGTTAAAGTCTCCGCAGCTTCACACCATATGAGCAGATCTGTGAAATAAATACCACACACACTAAATATGGAGTATTGTGTCATTAAACAGTATAAATGATCTTATAAACATATTATAACAATCATATATTCATAAAGTACATTAACTCACAGAGGTGAAGCTGCACAATCTTCATGATGTTAACACACTTCAGCGTGATGCAGTCTTGTTTCTTTCACGACTGTAGAGATGTAACTTTACCTCAGAGCTTTCAGGCGGATAGTGTGATTTAACCACAGTCAAGAGGAAGTTAAAGGCAGGTTTGCTCTGGCCACACGTTTAGTTCTGGTGTCTATTTGTTCGAAACTCAAACCTTGACCTATACATCATTTCTTGTCTTTAAAACTATATATTTATCTCTAATTCACTGGCAGCAAAAGGACCCAAGACACTGAGAACAGCCCGTTTTCTTTTTTTCAGTGTCATTCAAACACAAATATGATGTTTTCTTCATTCTCGTTCTAACTCATGATTATTAACTCATAAGTTTAGATGAGGTTTTAAGTTTCTGTCTCTTGACAGAATTAGTCACTGATTCACAACCATAAACAATATTTATTCTCAAGACAAGTGAGTACTATGTATTTTAATTAATCTGGATTGAATTTCTTTTAGCCTAGTACTTCTTTTTTAACTAGAAAATAGTAGGAAGTGTGAAACTTATTTCTAACATTTGTTATACAATTTATTAATCTTTGTTAATGTTAGTTAATACAAATTCAGCTGTTCATTGTTAGCTCAGGTTCATTAGATAATATTAACAGATACAGCTTGTGTTTTTAATAATGTACTTCAATAAATTTCAATAAAAATGTAATTAGCATGAACTAAGATTAATAACTGCTGTAGAAGTATTTCTTTTTTATTATTGTTAGTTCATGATGGTTAAGTTTAACAAATAGAATATAATTGTAAAGTGTTATCATGTTTCATGTCATGTTCACTTGGTTAAGGTTGAAACCGCTTGATGCATGCTAGTGTTTGTGATCATGTTGTTCATCAAGTGACCAAACCAGTGGAACACTTCATTTGCACGAAACCATGATTGTGCTAACCACAAAACAGAGAGCAGAAGTCAGACGTTTTTAAATATGTGAAAAAAATATTTACAAAAATTAATATGCATGCCAGAATAAAATCTTTCGATTTATTGACATTTGTTTTCATGACTTCCAGCGTTGTCAAATCACTGTAAAAAAATAAACTAGCAGAAAATGTCATGATTTCAAAAAAAATGTTTTATGTGATGTGTGATTTAATATCAAGAATAGCTACATTTTTTTCTGATAAAAAGCTGCTTCATCCCCAAGAAAGCTCATTTTGAGGTTTACAACTTTTACTGCTGAGCATGTCAGTGCACTTATAATAGAGAGAGAAAAATGATTATATTATTATATATAAGCAAGATCTCCACTTAAAACAGTACCAGCAAAACAAGTGTTACTATCATACACACTGCATATGTACATACAAAGCAGCAAACTCATAAATGAAAATGGAAATTAAAATCCACATATTTAAAACATAATAACAGCTAATTTTAGATTGTAAAAAAAAACCCACATATGTAGGTACACTTTGTATTCATAATGTGTATCACATCGTACATTGGCTGTAGACAGTAGTGCTCTGCTCCTGACTCGGCCTGGTGTTTCTGGAGCACATGAAGAAATCAACTTCAGCACACTGAAAGAGACCATATTATATATGAATGGACATATACAGTATATTAGACATAATGTACAGTCAGCTGGTCATCAACATTTCAGATCATTTAATGAATCTTGTGTATGCAGCTTGAAGTTGCACTGTAAGAATCACCAGGATAATAGAGGACAGAATAAGATAACATATATTAATATTGAAGATGCATCTTACCTGTGGATTATTCGAGTTTTGAGCAGCAGATTTTCCAGTTGCATCAATGAATCTCTTCACCAAACCTGAAACACACTGAATATGAAACATCACTGAATTCACACATTGTAACAGTCCAAGAGCCGATTCACAGAGAATGTGTTTTACTGTGAAAAATGTGAGATTCAGGCCTGGGGAATGAAAGAAGTGTCTATAGAAATGCGTTTTTTAAAAGTTTAACATTTTTTAGGAACTTTAAGAACGGCATGTCTCGCACGAGACGCTGAAAAAGAAGACAGACGTGAGCGCAACAGTTAAACACGTTCAGTGTGTGTTTACATTAAAAAACAATGCAAAAGTAGCGCAGCGGAATAGAAAAACACGTTCTGTGTGAACCGGCTACATTTGTGTAGATCTAGAGTTTGTCTCCTTGTAGTTCACTGACACTTTTACTGTAGTAAAACAGGAACAAACCTATTAATGCAATGATCAGAAGCACATTCAGCAGGACAGATATGATGATGGTCATATTTCTCCATGGTATCTGGTGTTGTGGAGCGTCATCTGTCTGATTCCTGTGGACCGAGTCTGTAATATTATTATGGACAAAGTCTGTAAAAGGTTTGTAGTTCAATCTTTCAATTTCAGTCTTTAACAGAACAGTAAAACTATTATTAGTTCTTCATACAGTATATTCAATATGGACTCCATCATGTGGTTTATAAAGACATTAAATGATAAAATAACTCACCGCTGATGTAGATTTTGGTGCCGTTGCTGAATTTTAGTGGTTCACTAGTTTTCACACAATAATAAACTCCTAATTCATCAATGGTGATATTCTTGATGAACAGACGACTGTTAGTTTTCACTGAGTATTTGTGTTTAGAGCTGCTGTTTTCATATTTACCTCCTTCATATGTGTTGCTGAAAGTGCGTAAGATAAACACTGGAGGATCCGGTAATTTCTGTTTGTACCAGTAAATCTCCTTTATATCAAGATCACAGGTTATATTCACATCAGATCCTAAAGTTACTGGTATGTTTGTTAGACTCTCTGTGGCTTGATACAACATGAACAGATCTATGACAGAAAGAAATACACATTTATTAAGATATAAATCAAAAGAAAACTGACTCAATCAAATGTGACATGAGAAACTCACAGATCTGCAGCTGTATGATCTTCATGATCTGATCCAGATGAATAATATCTGCTATAGTGATCATTCACACATCTCGTACTGCGAGCGGAAACTCAAACCTCGACCACACAGACGAGAGGGGAAGTCAGAGCTGGGCTTCTCTGAGAACATCATCATTCTTAGTTGTTTAAATCAAGTAATTAGAAGATATAGTGCATGTTAATATGCCAGTGTGTTTTATTTGAATATACAGATGTGTGAATTTTGATTTCCTCTTCAAAAAACACATAACTTTTATATAACCATATAATATATTGTATTTTTTTTTGCTACCAGCACCAGGTGACATATCAAGTTGAGCTTTGACTAAAATGCCATTGCAAAAACTCATGCTTCAAGAAAAACATCTGTGTGTACACACACACACACACACACACAACACTTCTGTCAGAAATACAGACTGAACAGGGAATAAGTGAATTCAGATAAACACTTTATTTTGGACAAGTCAAGTCAAGTCAAGTCATCTTCATTTATATAGCGCTTTTAACAATGGATTGTTTCAAAGCAGCTTTACAGAGATAAACATATAATTTAAGGTAACAGATTGTTTTGGCGTTATAGCGGTTCTTGAATAATGTTATTTCCAGCTAAAGTTAACTTTGATTGATTCACCTCCGTCGAAATGATCAGACTTTTAAACGCGAACCTGTGATTAACGCTGACGGCGTTCACATGCTCATTCAGAATTGATTCTATAGTTATGTGCTTTTTAAAATATGTGCGCAGGTTTAGAATTCATACAACCCAGCCTAAACAAACTACTTTTCTTGCCTATAAATTTTGATACAGAATTTTGTTTTATTTTATCACTTCGGGGTACGCGAGCCGGAATTCACAACGCTTTATCTGTAGAGTGGGAAAGGGATCCTCCATAGGGAGAGGATAGTGGATACTTCAGCACTGCATTGTCATCGGGTCCAGGCGGATCTCCTTCGTCAGATCTGGACACGGCCTGGATCCGGCAGGCTGCGGGAAAACCTCGGGATAAACAAAGACACTAATATTAGCGTAGATGCCATTCTTCTTATGATGTAGCGAGTACATCAAGATTTGAGGGAAGTGTTCCCAGTTCCGGCTGACCTAATCTATGCAGCCTAACATTGAATTTATAGAAGTCTATAGTGTGTTATGTGTATGCTAGGTCAAAGAGATGTGTTTTTAGTCTAGCTTTGAACTGACAGAGTGTGTCTGCTTCCCGGACAATGGTAGGAAGACTGTTCCAAAGTTTTGGTGCTAAATAGGAAAAGGATCTACCGCCTGCAGTCGATTTAGATATTCAAGTTATTAATCAACTGGCCGGAATTTTGAGATCGCAATAGACGTGAAGGACTATAATACGTTAAGAGCTCGCTCAAGTACTGCGGAGCTAAACCATTTAGTGCTTTGTAGGTAATCAACAATATTAAAAAATTTATACGATGTTTAATAGGGAGCCAATGCAGTGTTGACAGAACCGGGCTAATATGGTCATATTTCCTGGTTCTGGTAAGAACTCGAGCTGCGGCGTTTTGAACTAGCTGTAGTTTATTTATTAAGCGTGCAGGGCAACCACCCAGTAGAGCATTACAATAATCTAGCCTTGAGGTCATGAACGCATGGACTAATTGTTCCGCATTTCCCAATGAGAGCATATGGCGTATTTTAGATATATTTTTAAGATGGAAAAATGCAGTTTTACAGATACTAGACACGTGGCTTTCAAAAGAAAGGTTGGTATCAAAGAGCACACCCAGGTTCCTAACCGACGACGAAGACTTGACAGAGCAGCCATCAAGTGTTAGACAGTATTCTAGGTTATTACGTGTGGAAGTTTTTTGTCCAATAATTAGAATCTCTGTCTTTTCAGAATTTAGTAGTAGGAAATTACTAGTCATCCAATTTTTTATATCAGCTATGCATTCCGTTAATTTTGTGAATTGGTAAGTTTCGTTAGGTTTTGAAGAAATATACAGCTGAGTATCATCGGCATAACAGTGAAAGCTAACTCCATGTTTCCTAATGATATCTCCTAATGGTAGCATGTACAGAGTGAACAGCAGCGGTCCTAGTACTGAGCCTTGTGGTACGCCATACTGAACTTGTGATCGATAAGACATCTCTTCATTTACTGCTACAAACTGATAACGGTCAGATAAGTATGATTTAAACCATGCTAGTGCAATTCCACTAATGCCCACATAGTTTTCTAGTCTATTTAAAAGAATGTTGTGGTCAAATGCAGCACTAAGATCGAGTAACACTAATAGAGAGATACAACCACGAGCGGATGATAAGAGCAAATCATTTGTGACTCTAATGAGAGCGGTCTCAGTACTATGGTACGGTCTAAATCCGGACTGAAAATCCTCGCAGATATCATTTCTTTCTAGAAAGGAACACAGTTGTGAAGATACTGCTTTTTCTAATATCTTTGACAGAAAAGGCAGATTCGAGATCGGCCTGTAATTGACTAATTCTGTAGGATCAAGTTGTGTTTTTTTAACAAGCGGTTTTATCATAGCCAGTTTAAAGGTTTTTGGTACGTATCCTAGAGACAAAGATGAATTAATGATATTAAGAAGAGGATATATGACCTCTGGAAACATCTATTTCAGTAGCTTAGTCGGTATAGGATCTAACATACAAGTTGTCGATTTCGATGAATTAACGAGTTTGCAGAATTCTTCCTCTCCTATAGCAACAAATGAATCAAATTTTTCCTCAGGGAGACTACAATGCACTTCCTGATGCAATACTGTGGTAGACGGTTGCATAGTTATAATTTTGTCCCTGATATTATCAATCTTATAAGTGAAGAAGTTCATAAAGTCATCACTGCTGTGTTGCTTGGACACTTCTGAGCTTGAAGCTTTCTTATTCGTTAGTTTAGCCACTGTTTCAAATAAATACCTTGGATTATGTTTATTTTCTTCTAATAGGTTTGAAAAATAAGCAGATCTAGCAGCTTTTAAAGCCTCTCTGTAAGCAATCGAGCTCTCTTTCCACGAAATCCGAAATACCTCTAGTTTAGTTTTCTTCCAGTTGCGCTCCATTTTTCTGGCTGCTCTCTTAAGGGCCCGGGTGTGCTCGCTGTACCACGGCGTTGGGCTATTTTCTTTAATCTTCTTTAAGCGCAACGGAGCAACTGCGTCTAAAGTGCTGGAAAAGAGAGAGTTAAACGTTTCTGTTGCAATATCAAGTTCTTCTAAGCTATCCGGGATGCTGAGATGATGAAACTGATTAGGAAGATTATTGATAAAGCAATCTTTAGTGGCAGAAGTTATAGGTCTAACGTATTTATAACACGGAGTCGGCTTTGCAGCCTTGGCTAAATGTAATTTACATGAGACTAGATAATGATCTGAGATATCATCGCTCTGCTGCAGAATTTCAACGGCATCAACATCTATTCCATGTGATAATATTAGATCTAGAGTATGATTACGACGATGAGTAGGTCCTGACACGTGTTGTCTAACTCCAATTGAGTTTACAATGTCTTTAAATGCCAATCCCAATGCATCTTTTTCATTATCTACATGTATATTAAAATCACCAACAATTAGTACTTTATCTGCAGCCAATACTAATTCTGATAGAAAGTCCACAAATTCTTTGATAAAATCTTTATGGTGCCCTGGTGGCCTGTATACAGTAGCCAGCATAATTCTCAAATGTGATTTATCGTTTACACTATATATTTTTACATTAAGCACCAATACTTCAAAAGAAGTATATTTAAAGCTAGATTTCTTAGTGGTTTTGAAAATATTACTATAAATTACAGCAACACCTCCCCCTTTGCCTTTCAGACGAGGTTCATGTTTATAACTGTAATCTTGTGGGGTTGACTCATTCAAAATAATGTAATCGTTTGGTTTTAGCCAGGTTTCTGTCAAACACAGCATATCAAGATTATAATCTGAAATCATATCATTAACTATGAGAGATTTTGAAGTAAGGGATCGAATATTCAGCAACCCAAGCTTTATCATTTGCTCATCTGTATTATATCTGTTTTTTATTTGTTGAACATCAATTACATTTTTAACCTGACGTTTTTTGGATTTCCAAATTCGGGGAACAGACACAGTCTCTATATGATAACATCTAGGTGAAAGAGACTCTATGTGATGGGATTTATCTGACCTTGGTGACGTGAGGCCGCTAGCAGACGGTCAGTTTAGCCAGTCTGTCTGCTTCCTGACCTGAGCCCCAGATTGTCATGTTTTATCTCTAAGACTATGAGCCAAATTACTAGAGAGAAGAGCAGCACCAGCCCAGGAGGGATGGATACCATCTCTTTTCAACAGATCAGGCTTGCCCCAAAAACTTTTCCAATTGTCTATGAATTTTATATTATTCTGCGGACACCACTTCGACAGCCAACCGTTCAGTGAGGCCAATCGGCTAACTATCTTATCACTCCTGCGTACAGGAAGGGGGCCAGAGTAAATTACAGTGCCTGACATCGTACTTGCGAGTTCACACACCTCTTTAATATTAATTTTGGTGATCTCCGACTGGCGGAGTCGAACATCATTAGTGCCGACATGAATAATGATCTCAGAGAATTTACGATTAGCATTAGCCAGCACTTTTAAATTTGCTTTGATGTCAGGCGCTCTGGCTCCCGGCAAACATGTGACTATGGTGGCTGGTGTCTCTATTTTCACGTTCCGTGTGATCGAATCACCAATTACCAGGGCACAATCAACAGAATTCTCAGTGGGTGTTTCACTGAGTGGGGCAAATCGGTTTGTTATGGGAATCGGAACGGAAGAGTGGTTCTTTGATCCGCGACTAGAACGATCTCTCACGGTCACCCATCTGCCCTGCTGCACGGGCTCTACTTCAGCCGGAACCGAATCATGTAAAGAGTTCACTATGCTAGGCGCATCCAAAACACTATCTAAAGATCTAGCATTCTTACCATCCTCAATTAAAGTTTGGATGCGTGTCTCTAGTTCTGAAATCTTCTCCGTCAGCCTGACTGTCTCCTTGCATTTATCACATATAAATCCTATATTGCCATCGGAGAATATAGGATACGGACACAGCAGACACTGAACTGGTGAGAAGCAGGTTACTGACGATGAAGATAAGCAGAAAGATGATAAACACAGTCTTTGTCTTACAGATTGTCAGGTTGGCGGATGGATAGACGGAGCACACACTTTGCAACTTGACACAGGAGCAGTCAATTGGGAAATGTTCGGGGACGCGCTCATGAGCATATTAAAAAATACAGAGTAAAGTTCTGGTCCAAAGACATACATTCCGTCTCACGTGTATTCTTTTGAATAGAGACATCACAGAAAAATTGGCGACGAGGATAAAGTTTTGTTCACATTATGGCGCTTATTGGAAATATAAGCGAGTTTGTTCCGAAAGCAGAGTCTTGGTCGGCTTATATCGAACGGCTTGAGCAGTTCTTCGAGGCGAACGACATTTGCCAGGAGAAACAGGTTGCAACCCTGTTGAGTGTGATGGGAGCAACTACCTACAGTTTACTGAGGAACTTGGCTACAACCAGAGAAGCCAAAGGATACGTCTTTGGCTAAAGACATTGTGGACACTTTAAAGAATCATTTTGAGCCAAAGCCGTTGCTGATTGCGGAAAGATTACGTTTTAATCAATGCAATCAAAGAGCGGATGAGACGGTGGCGGAATATGCAGCGGAGCTGAAACAGTGCGCTGTGAGTTGTGAGTTTGGAGCAACGCTGGACGAGGCATTGCATGACCATTTTGTAAGTGGAATCTGCAACGAAACCTGCCAACGGCGACTGTTGTCAGAATCTAATCTGACGTTTGCACGTGCGTTTGAGGGAAGTGCTATAGATGTCATGGCAAAGATCACAGCCCTCAGGTATGTCATTTCAAGGATGCAAAATGTCATAATTGTGGGAAAACTGGCCACATCAAAAGAGCTTGCAGAGGAAAAATGGAAGCTGGGAAAAGTAAACGTTATGTGGAGAGAAAAACACTATGTGGGGGGAGGGGAAGCTGAGTTGCCCATGTTTTCGCTAAGTCATGAGAACGCCAAAAAGTCATTCATAGAGACATTTAAAGTAAATGGCAAATAAATGATGATGGAAATTGATACCGGCGGGGCCGTGAGTATCATATCTAAGAAATTATTCCAAGGTGCGTTCTCAAAAGAGTCAAGCTTAAAGCGTACAGAGGAGAGATTATGCCTGTGATGGGAGAGTTTCAAGCTAATGTGAGCTATGAAAAACAATGTGAATTGCTACCTGTAATAGTAGTAAAAGGGGAGGGGCCAGCTGTGGCAGAAATTTGCTAAAAAAAGCTCACCATGAACTGGAAAAAAAATTAAACATGTCAGTCAAGTGCATCAAGTGAAGTCCCTTGAAGAGGTGCTAGATTCGTGCTCAGGTGTTCAAAGATGAACTAGCCACACTCTGTGGGCTTAAGGCAAAGATACTGGTGAATCCTGAAATCTCCCCACGCTTTTGTAAATCACGCCCTGTAGCCATACATTGGGTTTGACTTGTCTTCTATGATATTTTTTCTTTTCTTTATACTGTTGTGTATGTGCACAGCACACGCATTGCGACGTCATCGGTCACTGTGGGCGGGACCGAGGGTGTGGTGTCTGTATTAGTGTGTGTGCTCACCTGTGTTGGTGATCTTGGGGTTTGATCATGGCTGCAGGGTGAGCATGGGGAGAAACTTTCTGTTGACCGTCACCATCGTTATCATCTTCTACTAATATACTGTCTGAGATATTTTTGCACGGCTAATGAAATGCATCAAAGTAAGTGCTTATGTTTTCTAAGTCTGTGAAATAGAGTAATAAAGACATCCATGGTTCAGCGTGACGCGTCTTCAGTATAAACCCTCATGTTTTAGCCTGCTGTGGCGTTTGGTTTGGTGAAATAATACACCGCAATACGCCCACCTCCTTTTTCCATGAAAGCTCAAGTTGACGCGGAACTGGACCGACTGGAGAAGGCTGGAATAATCACGGCAGTAAAACACAGTGAATGGGCAGCACCCATTGTGCCGGTGGTAAAAAAAGACAAAACCATAAGACTGTGTGGAGACTATAAACTAACTGTACCCACTACCTCGGATTGAGGAGTTGATGGCTACACTGACTGGAGGAACTGTGTTTTCTAAGTGTGGCAACCACAAGGAAAAAAAAGAAACACTATATGTTTTGATCTAGACTACGCCACCCTGGGAATTTCACCCAGAGAATATTATCCGCGCACAGGTTCCCCACTAGAGACAGGAAGACATGGAGACACGGGTATTTATGCAAAGTACAAAAAAAGTTTATTATAATTTATAATAAAAACTCAGACACAGAAAGGCAACAAGCCTCAGACAATCAAATACAAATACAATGTTCACAGAAAGAAAACTGCGGCCTCTATTTAGAGGTGCCCTCGCAAAAGATATTACGTTCCCCTCAAACGCACTACACACTCACAGCACAAGAGCCCCAGTGAAGTGATCAGTCACGGCACACGGTGTAAACACCACCCCCAAAACAGGGAGAGGAACGGTCAATTCCCCAAGCAAAAAGGGCTGCAGTTCCTAAAAGACACACACTCTCCACACCACACACATTCCACAAAGAAAAGAAAAAAGAAATGGTTACACAAGCTAGCAGGTGGATGGAAAAAAAAGAGTTATTCCACCAACAGGCCTTAATATTGAACCTAATAGGCCCAATCCATAAAGAAAACTAATGCAAATAACCAAATTCTATAGTTAACAAATCAACAAAACAAATTAATGAATGTTATACACAAATCAAGACAATATACCAGGGGCGTCGATTTCGGTGGGGACGGTGGGGACGCGTACCCACCAGATTTCGTGATGAGTCATTTTGTACCCACCACTTTTTTTGGGAAAACCTCGAGCTCAATTTAGCCGTTCTGCTGCTGCGCTGGCTACACGCTTCTCTGTTCATAACACTGCAACAACTGTAACATTGGGATACGTTCTAGGTTGGGGGAGGGGTGGGTGGCATGCCAAATGGAACTTGTTACTTTGATTTGAATTCCCCGTGTCGGAATCGCACATGATTGGGTGGTGCAGCTCAGCTGACGTGCCTGTTCACTTCACTTTTCTCCTGGCCACCTGACTGGACAATTTTATTCGTAGTGCTGCTGGCTGCCTGGATGAACATGTGGAGGAGGTAACGTATTCATTTATTCTTGACAATCAGTAAACTAATTTCTCGTAGTTTTGACCAAGAGCAGCTCGTAAGTAACAGTAAACAGTAAGCTTAGAGACTGTGCTAACTTGAGGGGAAGAGCAGCTAGCTGTAGTTAGCTTAGCTGACTCAGTTCGCAGCATTGTAGCATCTTCTGTGGAGCGTTATTTGAAGTTCAGACCACAGGAGTTCAAAACGATAGAAACGATATGCAACATAAACGATACAAAATTGGCCTACGATAGAAATTTTAATTATATTTCACTATCGCTATAATGCCTGTTGATGACGTAATCTACCCGCAAAATTTAAACCCACACCCACGAGCTGCAACCGGCTGCAACGTATTCGTCTTCGTTATTATTTTGGATAAACATGGCTGAAAGCGAAATGGAGGAACTGTGGAAAAAGACTGGTGCATTTGTTTGCTATAGCATGACATATCTGATATTCCGATTGTCAAATATATGCAAGTGGATGTGTTTTGTTGTTTAAACTCCTTTATTTTTTAAATGAGCTGACACTGACAGCTTAGCATGGACAGTGAACGAGCGGGAACTACATAGTCTGCTGGGATGAGCCGAGGCAGAGAATTTCCGGCCAAGGTTCCGCATTTTAAGGGGGCTCCCGAGGGCTGATCATTCAAACAATCAGGAATGTTAATATAAAGACGCAGCAAATATCTCTGCATCCCAGACCCCCCTCTCTCGCTACGCGATCGCTGGCTAACGTCATGCTTTTACCGTCTCGCCTTTTTCAAACTGGAGCAGCGCTTACTCGCAGGTATGTAGACAAATTACAATGCATGATTTGATTTGTTAAACGTGAAAAGGACTTATCCGTCTAAACGCTCGCTCTCTAACGTAAACCTAGATATATATGTTCACTGTTGTTAGGCGCATATCCAAGTGTTTGTGCGGAGTGTGGACATGGAGGCGCCGACGCGATTACTTGCATTTTCCTATAAACAGTGGAAAGTTAAAACAATGTTTATTACTTAAGTTTTGCTGGTATTGTGGCTATAGTCTTGTGCATTTGTACACAACGGATCAGCTGTTTTAACTCTTCTCTTGCAATACATCATGTTAGCCTTGCCTTAGCCACCAACTTACTCAGCTAACTTAGTTACGGTTTGCGTTCGTACAGCAAGCATTGGTGGAGTCGGAGATGATTGTGGAGTAGTCAGTATCTTGTTTAATTATTGCTTGAATCTATTGCTGAATTCTGGAATAGTTGTGATGAGGATGATGATGGAGGCGGGGTGCTTTCAAGTTTTGGTCAAAATGGTGATACGATTGGATGGATGCAGTGTCAGATCATGGTGTGATCATCGTTCATCTGTGCGACACATATTTTTGCTTTTTCAATCTTGGCAAAATTGTAGTGCAGAAGTTGTGTTGTCAATTGGCGATTTTTTTTGGACAGTTTTCAGTTGTTATGAGGAGCAATATGAGAGAGAAATTTGGTAATCATTGTTTACATTAAACCACGTCATGTCATATTGTCAATGTTACTTATCTTATGAAGCAGAATAGTGGGTCATAGGGTACTCGTATGTCTAATGCTTTTTAAAAACCTAAGGCTTTCAAGTTCAACATAAAACGAGTCAGACATCATCACATGTTTGTATACATTTTTATTTATTTACATTAAGCGACAGTAACGTTACATCGTCTTTCAAAACATGATCTGCGCGAAAGAGAGAGAAAAAAATAATGTCATACATTGTACCCAGCACTTTTGAAAATGCACTTCCGAATACGTCTCTGTCCCCAGCACATTTCAAACCAAACTGACGCCCATGCAATATACAAAATAAATCAATTTACAAATATTATATTTACCAAAAAGACCGTTATACAAAGAAAGAAACAAAAGAAAAACAAATTAATCCTCTGCAAAACAACACAAACGAAAGCAAGAAAAGTCCAAACAAACTCTGCCGAGCACAAGATATTTCAAAGTCTTAAGTGTGAGCAAAGCATCCAATGAGGAAGTGTGTGTAAGCAGAGAATATGAAGATGTAATTTGAGCACAGCAGTATCAAAACCTTGTCAAAACGACCTACACTCACCTAAAGGATTATTAAGAACACCATACTAATACTGTGTTTGACCCCCTTTCGCCTTCAGAACTGCCTTAATTCTACGTGCCATTGATTCAACAAGGTGCTGAAAGCATTCTTTAGAAATGTTGGCCCATATTGATAGGATAGCATCTTGCAGTTGATGGAGATTTGTGGGATGCACATCCAGGGCACGAAGCTCCCGTTCCACCACATCCCAAAGATGCTCTATTGGGTTGAGATCTGGTGACTGTGGGGGCCATTTTAGTACAGTGAACTCATTGTCATGTTCAAGAAACCAATTTGAAATGATTCGAGCTTTGTGACATGGTGCATTATCCTGCTGGAAGTAGCCATCAGAGGATGGGTACATGGTGGCCATAAAGGGATGGACATGGTCAGAAACAATGCTCAGGTAGGCCGTGGCATTTAAACGATGCCCAATTGGCACTAAGGGGCCTAAAGTGTGCCAAGAAAACATCCCCCACACCATTACACCACCACCACCAGCCTGCACAGTGGTAACAAGGCATGATGGATCCATGTTCTCATTCTGTTTACGCCAAATTCTGACTCTACCATCTGAATGTCTCAACAGAAATCGAGACTCATCAGACCAGGCAATATTTTTCCAGTCTTCAACTGTCCAATTTTGGTGAGCTCTTGCAAATTGTAGCCTCTTTTTCCTATTTGTAGTGGAGATGAGTGGTACCCGGTGGGGTCTTCTGCTGTTGTAGCCCATCCGCCCCAAGGTTGTGCGTGTTGTGGCTTCACACATGCTTTGCTGCATACCTCGGTTGTAACGAGTAGTTAGTTCAGTCAAAGTTGCTCTTCTATCAGCTTGAATCAGTCGGCCCATTCTCCTCTGACCTCTAGCATCAACAAGGCATTTTCGCCCACAGGACTGCCGCATACTGGATGTTTTTTCCTTTTCACACCATTCTTTGTAAACCCTAGAAATGGCTGTGCGTGAAAATCCCAGTAACTGAGCAGATTGTGAAATACTCAGACCGGCCCGTCTGGCACCAACAACCATGCCACGCTCAAAATGGCTTAAATCACCGTTCTTTCCCATTCTGACATTCAGTTTGGAGTTCAGGAGATTGTCTTGACCAGGACCACACCCCTAAATGCATTGAAGTAACTGCCATGTGATTGGTTGATTAGATAATTGTATTTATGAGAATTGAACAGGTGTTCCTAATAATCCTTTAGGTGAGTGTATAACAAAACAGCGGTGACACTGCACGAACTGTAGTTCTCCTGAAATTCACAAAATGATTAAAAGTCAGTCTATATCTAAATATATACTTTAACAGAAGTTAGATAGTGACCTACCGTAGCTGCGGGCTCAGGTACCCAAAAGGACATCCTTTTAATGGTTCACCGCAGTCATTTACATGTCAAATCTCGAACTAAAAAGACAACGCAGGCGAGTTGCTAGTTGACCAGTTGCTACACTTTAACAACAATCAATCTTTAACAACAATCAATTAAAACCTGTCATACCCACACCTGAAGGGCACAAACACCCGCACAACAATCATCCGGAGGAAGCCAAGGTCGCAACATCAAACAGTTCGAAACAGTCACAATAGCGTGAAACAAACAGGCGAGCGTTCACAGAAGACGCGCTCGGAGCGGTCGCAGGAGCGTGCAGCACCAAACAAAAAGGTAAGACTTCACCAAAGACGCGATCAAGCCTAAATACAAGCGCAAATTAATGACGTCACTTACTATAATGCGGACAAATGGGCTTCTAGCTCATTCTGCCACATAAGGTTGACCTGGCTTCAGCGTATACCAGCAGGTTCTTCTTGATGAGTCCAAACAGCTGCTAACCATCAACACACACAGAGGGTTATTTGTCTACAATAGACTACCATTTGGTGTCAGTTCAGCACCCTCAATCTTTCAAAGAATTATGGAGAACATCATGAAAGATCTTGATGTCGTCGATTACCTTGATGACATACTGGTCACTGGAAGGACAGAACATGGACATCTGCAGAGGCTACAGGCAGTGCTGCAAAGACTCCAGGAGAATGGCTTGAGAGTGAAAAAGTCCAAATGTGAGTTTGTGAAACAGCTAATTGAATATCTAGGATTTGTACTAGACAGCCAGGGTCTTCATCCATCTCCAGACAAAGTTGCTGCAATCCGGGATGCACCAGCACCCACCTGTGTGAAGGAGCTGAGAGCATTTCTGGGTTTGGTCAACTATTATGGACGTTTTTTGCCCAACCAAAGTACAGTGGCAGCTCCCCTCTACAGACTGTTGAGAGATAATATACCATGGGAATGGAAACAGAGCAAAGAGCTTTTGAAAAATGTAAAGACTTGCTTATGAACAAAAGGGTTCCGGTACATTATGATCCAAGTCTACCACTCACCTTAGCTTGCGATTTTTCAGCATATGGGATTGGAGCTGTTTTGCAACACACCATGTCCACTGGAGAGGAACGTCCTGTGACTTATGCCTCACAAACTCTGGCGCCTGCAGAGAAAAAGTATTCACAAATTGAAAAAGAGGGGTTGGCGCTCATCTTCGGGGTAAGAAATTTTCACCAATATTTGTGGGGATGGAAATTCAAGATGGTGACGGATCATAAACCTTTGTTGACTTTGTTCGGAGAGCCTAAAAGTCTACCCACCATGTCAGCGGCCAGGATTCAAAGATGGGCAATCATCCTTTCAGCTTATGACTAGCATATTGAATACTGTCCCTCAGAGAAACACAGTAATGCAGACGGCCTTTCTCGTGTTCCCCTGAGTTACACAATCAATGTGGGCACAGCCGCCTTGTCAGAAAATATTCATGCACTAATAGCTGAACACTTCGAACAAGCTCCCTTTAAAATGCGGATCAGGTGGCACTCGTAACACGCAGAGACAAGGTGTTATCCAAAGTCCTGAAGTATGTAATGGAGGGTTGGCCAATGGATGTGGGTGAAAGTTTGAAAGCTTACCACTCACGCAGACATGAATTGTCTGCAGAGAGAGGATGCGTGCTCTGGGGCACCAGGGTGATAATACCTGATAAATTGAGAAAAAGTGTGCTGAAAGAACTGCATGTCGGTCATCAAGGAACAGTAAAGATGAAAACTCTTGCCCACAAGTATGTGTGGTGGCCTAAAGTAGATGCAGATCTGGAGCTGGTTAGCAGAGCCTGTGAGCCGTGCCAGATGGAAAGGCTCAACGTCAGGTTTCGTTACACCCTTGGGAATTTCCAGGTCAAAGCTGGAAAAGACTGCACATAGACTTTGCTGGTCCTTTTCTAGGACACACATTTATGATACATGTGGATGCATCCTCGAAGTGGCTGAAGGTGTTTAGAATGCCTAACCTTACCTCACAAGCAAGACTAAGGAGGTTGTTTGTGGCATACGGACTTCCGGAGCAAATTGTCACAGACAATGGAAGACAATTTACGTCTGAGGAGTTCAAAAACTTCATGCAGCTAAATGGCATTCTTCATTCAACGAGTGCACCAGGTCATCCAGCTACCAACGGCCTTGCAAAAAGGTATGTGCAGACATGTAAAAACGGAATAAAGAAACTTGCACACTTAACAATGGACTCGGAAGATAAGATCTCTCTTTTCCTAATGCAGTATCGCACTACTCCAAACTGCACTACAGGCCAATCGCCAGCAGATCTTTTTCTTAATAGACATGTGCGCACTCGCCTGGACTTGGTTCATCCAGATGTCACTGCCCCGGTTCGCAATACCAACAAAAGTTCTATCATGACCAACATGCTGTGGAGAGGTCTTTTTCTGCAAAGGATGCAGAGTTTTGTTGAAGATTAGAGACGTGCTCCAGGAAAAAAGTTCACGGTGACTGAGAGGCAGAACGCACACCCTGTTTATATTCTTTATTTTACAAAAGCACAATATTTTATTTCGATTGTATGTGGGCACATAAAAAAGTAGACATTTAACAGATTATTTTATCATATTTCTTAACTCTATATGAACAGAAATGATGGTAGTACTTTAAGTCTATTTTTCTGCTATGTGAAAAAAAACGAGCAAAACGCGCCGGCGCGTGTCTGGTCCCCAGAGGGTTAAGTACTGTATATATAGAAGCAAGGAACAGGATGATAACGGTCACTGGGCCTTCTCTCCGGAACAGCTGGACAGATCGTGGGCTCCTTCCCCAGGATGTTACCCACTCCACGGCCCCGACGGTAGAGAGACAGGTAAGCTCTATTCTTCCAGCGTTAGCTGCACACTTCGCCTTCCTGGTGCTCGTGTTCTTGATGTCGCCGCACAGGTTCCCGAGATCCTGAACGGTGAAGAGCGCGTCGGAGCTGTGGTGCTTCACGCTGGAACAAACGATATCAGGCTGCGGCAGACGGCGGTTCTGAAGAAGGACTACAGGAGCCAGATCGAGACGGTACGCAGCACAGCGCCTGAGGCAACGATCATCGTGTCTGGACCGCTTCCCACGTACCGACAAGGACAGGAAAGGTTCAGTAGATTATTTGCACTAAATGAATGGTTAATGTCATTGTGTAATGAACAAAAACTACCCTTTGTAAATAATTGGAATCTGTTCTGGGAGCGACCTAGGCTCTACCGTGCTGATGGCCTGCACCCCAGCAGATTCGGAGCGGCTGTTCTGTCGGACAACATCTCCAAGACGTTACACACCGTATGACTAGAAAATCAAATTCCAAATCACAGTCTTTGCTGTGCCAATTTAATTGATATAAGTAGTGTAGAATATTATATAGAAACTGTGTCTATCCCTCGTTTAGTGAGGCCAAATAATAAATCCACTGTAGGATCTAGGAAAAATCTTATTGTAATTAAACCTGAAAATCTAAATATCAGTGAACAAAAACAATTTCTAAAACTAGGTCTTCTAAACATTAGATCGCTCACACCTAAGGCGGTTATTGTAAATGAAATGGTCACAGATAATAGCTTCGATGTACTTTGCCTTACTGAAACCTGGCTTAAACCAAACGAGTATTTCGGTCTAAATGAGTCTACCCCGCCAGGATACTGTTATAAGCATGAGCCCCGTCTGATCGGTCGTGGCGGCGGTGTTGCAACAATCTATAGAGATATTATTAATGTTACTCAGAAAACAGGTCACAAGTTTAACTCGTTTGAAGTACTTGTGCTAAACGTTACGCTCTTAGATGTAAGAAATAAATCCCTATTATCTCTAGCCTTGGCTACTGTATATAGACCTCCAGGACCATATGCTGATTTCCTAAAAGAGTTTGCAGACTTTCTCTCAGATCTTAAAGGTTAGAGAAAAAACTAAAGCACCATGGTACAACAGTGCTACGCATGCTATCAAGAGAGAAACTCGTAACCTAGAGCGTAAATGGAAACAAACTAATTTAGAGGTCTTTAGAATCGCGTGGAAAGACAGTATGTCACGTTATAAAAAAGCTCTAAAAGCAGCCAGGGCTGAGCATCTCCGCAAACTAATAGAAAATAACCAAAATAATCCAAGGTTTTTATTTAACACCGTGGCTAGACTAACAAATAAACAGACATCACCCGAGCAAATTATTCCGTTACAGTATAGCTGTAATGATTTTATGAACTACTTCAATGAGAAAATAGAAAGCATCCGAAACACAATTGTAAATGTACAATCCTCTATGGTGTCTTATGATTCAGCCTCAATTATCGCCCCTCAAGAACAACTACACCGCTTTACAACTATAGGACAGGAAGAGCTAAATAAACTTATCATTGCATCTAAACCAACAACATGTTTATTAGATCCAATACCAACTAAATTTCTGAAAGAAGTGTTACCTATAGTGGAAGAGCCTCTTCTTAATATTATTAACTCGTCTTTATCTTTAGGTCATGTTCCAAAAATATTCAAGCTGGCAGTAATAAAACCTCTCATTAAGAAACCACAATTAGATCCAAATAACTGAGCAAATTACAGACCGATTTCAAATCTTCCATTTATGTCTAAAATACTAGAAAAGACTGTGTCCGCTCAATTGTGCTCTTTCATGCAAGAAAATGAGATATATGAAAAATTTCAGTCAGGATTCAGACCGCATCATAGCACAGAAACTGCGCTAGTTAAAATTACAAATGATTTACTTTTAGCTTCTGACCAAGGCTGTATCTCAATATTAGTTCTACTCGATCTTAGTGCTGCGTTTGACACTATAGATCATAAAATACTCTTGGATCGACTACAAAACTACACTGGTGTTCAGGGACAGGCATTACGCTGGTTCAGATCGTATTTATCAGACCGTTACCATTTTGTTTGTTTAAATGGGGAAAAATCAAAGATAACGTCAGTAGACTATGGAGTGCCGCAAGGATCGGTGTTAGGCCCTCTGCTATTCTCAATATATATGCTGCCACTTGGCAATATTATAAGAAAACATGGAATTAATTTCCACTGTTATGCTGATGACACTCAATTATATATTTCATCACGACCAGATGAAAACACTAACTCATCAAAATTGACAGAGTGTCTTAAATATATAAAATGCTGGATGACGCATAATTTCCTGCTACTAAATCCAGATAAAACGGAGGTATTACTTGTTGGTCCAAAAAACTATCCACAAAACCACTTACAATACAACTTTACTATAGAAGGATGTCCTGTTACTTTATCCTCTACAGTAAAAGACCTGGGAGTTATACTAGACCACAACTTGTCTTTCGAAAATCATATTTCATATGTTACAAGAACAGCCTTTTTCCATCTTAGAAACATTGCTAAATTACGTAACATGCTATCTGTTTCTGATGCAGAAAAGTTAGTTCATGCATTCATGACCTCGAGACTAGATTACTGTAATGCTTTATTAGCTGGTTGTCCTGCATCTTCAATAAACAAGCTACAGTTAGTCCAAAATGCAGCCGCTAGAGTTCTTACTAGGTCAAGAAAATATGATCATATAACACCAATTTTATCATCTCTACACTGGTTACCTATCAAGTTCCGTATCAATTACAAAGTACTACTACTGACCTATAAAGCCCTAAATGGTTTAGCTCCTGTGTATTTAATGGACCTTCTATCGCCCTACAATCCATCGCGTTCTTTAAGATCACTAAATTCGAGGCTTCTAGTCATTCCTAGGATATCTAAGTCCACTAAAGGAGGGAGGGCGTTCTCACATTTAGCTCCTAAACTCTGGAATAGTCTTCCTGATATTGTTCGAGGCTCTGACTCGCTGTCCCAGTTCAAAACTAGATTAAAGACGCATCTCTTCAGCCAAGCATTTACATAATGCTTACCTTTTATAATACTGCTGAATCAGATCAAATGCATTTAATACTATAAAACTTGAAGAGACTGTAGGTTATCTGTATAGGTTGCATAATATTTGCAGTCATTACGTTCCTGTGTATATTGCGTGAATGACGGGTGGTTGGGCAGATATTGTGTTGCGGTAGGTAGTATGCCATACGGAACCGTTGTCCACTGAAACTGCCTATTCACGCACCAGTGGGGCTCGACAGCCTTAGTCAACGGGTTGGCGCGTATGGTTGGGTTGCGGAGAGATTGTGAGATTGTGGTTAGGTCTCAGCAGCAGTAGGGACGTATAGGTCAGTAAGCTGGGCTGAGTTGAGTGGGGGACGGAGGGGGGTGATTTTGGGACGCAAGAGTCACTGTCTTCATGTTTTGTCATTTACGCCTGTGTTATGGAAATCATCATTATGAACAGCAGCTACGCTAATTATTTTCCCTTTGCTTTTCTGGTGTTATCTCGGGACGCGAGTCCCGAGAAAATGGCGTTCGTCAGCTCCAGTTTGTATACAGCCTCTCACGGAGACTTCAGATGCTCCAATCACAAAGCCTATGAAGTGACGACTCAACACGGGCGATATGGACTCTCTATGGTGGACGGCACTGATCCTCAACAACTCGTCTTAAGACCGGCGTGCATACTTGGACTTCCAAAAAATACTCTAAATGTTCCGATCCAATCTGACTTGTAATGCTGCCCGAATCATGCACTGTTCCTTCGTTGGCCAGAGGAGAACTGGCCCCCCGACTGAGCCTGGTTTCTCCCAAGTTTTTTTTTCTCCATTCTGTCCCTGATGGAGTTTTGGTTCCTTGCCACTGTTGCCTTGGCTTTTGGCTTCTTAGTTGGGGACATTTAATATTCAATAATATTATTGATCTGCCTTACTTAAGGTGGACGTTGACGCAATATCTTTTAGAAACAAACTTTGTTATATTGTTTTCATGTTATCACTGTGAAGCGCTTTGATACAATCTGTATTGTAAAAAGCGCTATATAAATAAAGGTGACTTGACTTGACTTGACTTCGGAACTCAGGAGGTAAGTAGACAGGTAAACACTATTCTTCCAGCAATAGCTGCACACTTTGGGGCTCAGAAGGTAAGTAACCAGGTAAGCACTCCTTTTCTAGCGATAACTGCACACTTCAGGACTCGGAAGGTAAGTCACCAGATAAGCACTCCTTTTCCAGCAATAGCTGCACACTTCGGGACTCAGACAGTAAGGAGAACAGATAAAAATCTTCACAGTACAAGGTACTTTCTTCGGTTCACAATAGCGGGACAGTGGATTAAAAGCTTCTTTCAACAGTGATGCTGCATACTTCCAGACTCAGACAGTAAGGAGAACAGGTAAGAATCTTCACAGTACAAAGTACTTTCTTCAGTTCACAATAGTGAGACAGTGGGTTAAAAGCTTCTTTCAACAGTGATGCTGCATACTTCCAGACTCAGACAGTAAGGAGAACAGGTAAGAATCTTCACAGTACAAAGTACTTTCTTCGGTTTACAATGGTGAGGCAGTGGGTTAAAAGCTTCTTTCAACAGTGATCCTGTTACATGTGTGTCCTGAGTCTCCCCCCGTCTCTGTGTATTTGGTTTAATCCTGTGTCACTTTTCCCGCTCCTCGTTAGTTCTCAGTTCCTTCATCTGTCTACCTGTCATTATCAGTTAATTTGCCCCAGCTGTGTCTTGTTCTCATTATCCGTTCTAAGTGTATTTATACCCTGTGTTCTCCTTCACTCCTGGTCGGTTCTCGTTCGTATGTACGTTTATGTAACGTTGGTATTAGGTGTGTTTGTATCCTCTGCCCGTCTGCTCCTGTTTATTGTTTTGATTTATTAAGTAAAGTATATTGTTTTTGGAAATCCTGTTCTCCTCGTCTTCCTCTGCCTTCACCAACCGTAACAGAAGAACCGACCTTAACATCGATGGATGCAGCAGTCCAAATCCTTCTCCTGTCTCAGGAGGATCAGTCCCTCGAGGCCCACACACAGAGGTATTTGGACTTGGTTCCTCTAGTTCATTTTGATGACACCAGCCTCTGTGTGTTCTTCCGGGCAGGCCTCAACGCTGAGACCAAAGCATGCCTGCCTGGAGATGGGCCTCGGGGGAACTTCGCTGCCTTTGTGGAGTGGGTATTGGCGAGCTGTGGCTCTCCCTTCACCATCGGTCCAGGGGAAGAGGAGGAGCTTATTGACTGGGACACAGAGCTTCCGCCACTGATCCCAGCCAGCCCAGCCAAGCCCTCACCGCTGGTTCCGTCCAGCCCAGCCAAGCCCTCATCGCTGGTTCCGTCCAGCCCAGCCAAGCCCGCACCGCTGGTTCCGTCCAGCCCAGCCAAGCCCGCACCGCTGGTTCCGTCCAGCCCAGCCAAGCCCTCACCGCTGGTTCCGTCCAGCCCAGCCAAGCCCGCACCGCTGGTTCCCTGCAGCCCTGCCGAGCCTGAGCTTCCCTGCAGCCCTGCCGAGCCTGAGCTTCCCTGCAGCCCTGCCGAGCCTGAGCTTCCCTGCAGCCCTGCCGAGCCTGAGCTTCCCTGCAGCCCTGCCGAGCCTGAGCTTCCCTGCAGCCCTGCCGAGCCTGAGCTTCCCTGCAGCCCTTCCGAGCCTGAGCTTCCCTGCAGCCCTGCCGAGCCTGAGCTTCCCTGCAGCCCTGCCGAGCCTGAGCTTCCCTGCACGCCTGCCGAGCCTGAGCTTCCCTGCACGCCTGCCGAGCCTGAGCTTCCCTGCACGCCTGCCGAGCCTGAGCTTCCCTGCACGCCTGCCGAGCCT
Source organism: Tiaroga cobitis (assembly GCA_030578255.1). Taxonomy (NCBI): domain Eukaryota; kingdom Metazoa; phylum Chordata; class Actinopteri; order Cypriniformes; family Leuciscidae; genus Tiaroga; species Tiaroga cobitis. The sequence goes on from CM060612.1 coordinate 12,009,877, forward strand.
GAGCTTCCCTGCACGCCTGCCGAGCCTGAGCTTCCCTGCACGCCTGCCGAGCCTGAGCTTCCCTGCACGCCTGCCGAGCCTGAGCTTCCCTGCACGCCTGCCGAGCCTGAGCTTCCCTGCACGCCTGCCGAGCCTGAGCTTCCCTGCACGCCTGCCGAGCCTGAGCTTACCTGCACGCCTGCCGAGCCTGAGCTTACCTGAGCTTCCCTGCACGCCTGCCGAGCCTGAGCTTACCTGAGCTTCCCTGCACGCCTGCCGAGCCTGAGCTTACCTGCACGCCTGCCGAGCCTGAGCTTACCTGCACGCCTGCCGAGCCTGAGCTTACCTGCACGCCTGCCGAGCCTGAGCTTACCTGCACGCCTGCCGAGCCTGAGCTTACCTGCATGCCTGCCGAGCCTGAGCTTACCTGCACGCCTGCCGAGCCTGAGCTTACCTGCACGCCTGCAGAGCCTGAGCTTACCTGCACGCCTGCAGAGCCTGAGCTTACCTGCACGCCTGCAGAGCCTGAGCTTACCTGCACGCCTGCAGAGCCTGAGCCCGTCGCCTGCCCGGCAGAGCCTGAGCCCGTCGCCTGCCCGGCAGAGCCTGAGCCCGTCGCCTGCCCGCCAGAGCCTGAGCCCGTCGCCTGCCCGCCAGAGCCTGAGCCCGTCGCCTGCCCGCCAGAGCCTGAGCCCGTCGCCTGCCCGCCAGAGCCTGAGCCCGTCGCCTGCCCGCCAGAGCCTGAGCCCGTCGCCTGCCCGCCAGAGCCTGAGCCCGTCGCCTGCCCGCCAGAGCCTGAGCTTCAAGCCAGCCCTTCAGAGCCTTCTCCGCTGGTCCCGTCCAGCCCTTCAGAGCCTTCTCCGCTGGTCCCGTCCAGCCCTTCAGAGCCTTCTCCGCTGGTCCCGTCCAGCCCTTCAGAGCCTTCTCCGCTGGTCCCGTCCAGCCCTTCAGAGCCTTCTCCGCTGGTCCCGTCCAGCCCTTCAGAGCCTTCACCACTGGTTCCATCCAGCATTGCCGGGCCTTCACCGCTAGCCCAGCCAGAGACTTTCCATGTCCCTTCTGCCCACCCAGAGACTGTCCCAGAGCCTGTGATTCCCCCCAAGAAAGTTTTGGGGGGGGGATATAGGCCACCCGAAGGTGCGTCTCCGCCATGGCCGCCCGAAGGTGCGTCTCCGCCATGGCCGCCCGAAGGGGATTCTCCGCCAGGACCGCCCGAGGGGTGGTCTCCTACTCCGCCATGGCCCCCTGACCAGCCTGCTCCGCCCTGGAGGCTTCCTGCTCAGGGTAGGCCACGCCCTCGTCAGCCTCCAGGGCGCCCGCCCCCCCCCCCACCCCTATTGAAAGTATACGGCGCGAGGACGCGCCTTTTTGGAGGGGGCGTTATGTTACATGTGTGTCCTGAGTTTCCCCCCGTCTCTGTGTATTTGGTTTAATCCTGTGTCACTTTTCCCGCTCCTCGTTAGTTCTCAGTTCCTTCACCTGTCTACCTGTCATTATCAGTTCATTTGCCCCAGCTGTGTCTTGTTCTCATTATCCGTTCTAAGTGTATTTATACCCTGTGTTCTCCTTCACTCCTGGTCGGTTCTCGTTCGTATGTACGTTTATGTAACGTTGGTATTAGGTGTGTTTGTATCCTCTGCCCGTCTGCTCCTGTTTATTGTTTTGATTTATTAAGTAAAGTATATTGTTTTTGGAAATCCTGTTCTCCTCGTCTTCCTCTGCCTTCACCAACCGTAACAGATGCTGCATACTTCCAGACTCAAACAGTAAGGAGAACAGGTAAGAATCTTCACAGTACAAAGTACTTTCTTCGGTTTCCAATGGTGAGGCAGTGGGTTAAAAGCTTCTTTCAACAGTGATGCTGCATACTTCCAGACTCAGACAGTAAGGAGAACAGGTAAGAATCTTCAGTACAAAGTACTTTCTTCGGTTTCCAATGGTGAGGCAGTGGGTTAAAAGCTTACTTCATCGATGGTACTGCGTACTTCCAGACCCAGACAATGAGGAGAACAGATATAGTCGCAACTTTCCACGGACGTGCAAGCATGGGTTGGGGCCACTTCTCAGCAAAAGCACACCACACTCGTGTTCACTTCAATTCCACAGCCATAAATCAATGTGTATCCATAAGGCAATAGCACTGCAATTCACTCACACGGTAGGGCTGTTTAGAGGCCTCTCTCCATTTGTTACACGCACGTGGGAGATATTAAATCTTCAGTTCCTCCTTAACACACTCTGAAACACATAGCTCCTCCAACAATCAGTTACACACTCACTGCGTCCTCTTCAAAATGTTTAACGTAGACTAACCATGTTCCGTACACTTTTCGCCTATCACTGCATGTCAGCGACCACTCCTCCGTTTCTGAGAGCAAGACTAGCATGTTTGTGTGATCATTCTCCGGGGGAATACCCATTGATTGGTCCACACTTTGATTGATGTCTTTTGGACCAATAGTTTTTGAGGAAAGTGGGGAAAACTACCTCCTCCACCTGTGTACGGAAGATGATAAGCGTTAACGATGTTCCGTACAGGCTTATAATGGTGTTCCGTACAGAGCGCATAACTTATTTTCAACGGCGAAAATGGAAAATTAACTGATCAACTGATCAATTTTAATGTTAAAATATTCAATCATGTAACAATTTATGTTAATATTAACTTAATTGACCCTTTATGAATATAAACAGCATCACTGCACTGCTGACAGACGTGCTGCCTTTTTTGCTGCCTGAGAGTGACGCCAAAACGGTCATCTGCCGCAATCGTTTAAAAATTCCCTTTTCACAGCATTTAGTCAACAAAAGGGTAATATATTTAACAATTTGTGATCACATAATATTCATTTAATAAAGACTGTTATACTGGGAAAGCATAAATGAAATTCAAATGTACATTTTCACTGCTCTAGTTGTCTCCCCACTAGGGCTGAAACGATTAGTCGACATTGTCGACAATAAAAAATTGTCGACAAATATCGTTGTTGTCGAGTAGTCGTTTGATCTAACGTGACCTAATGTAAGGGCGTGTAATATCACGATTAGACCGCTACGGCGCTAGAGTGTAATGCAGCCCTTACAAATGCTACTGCGGTAAAAGAAAAAACAGCGCGAATTATGACGGAGTGCAAACGAATCCGAACTAGCAAGGTTTGGGAAAGTTTCACAAAACTTCAAACCAACAATGCTGTCATGTGCAATACATGCAAGGCGGAACTTGCTTTTCACGGGAGCACAACATGCATGTCGGAGCACTTAAAGAGGAAACATCCCGGCAGGAGAGGAGCCGGTGAGAATTGAGTGTTCTCCAGCTGGAGCTAACTAACTAGCGGTAAATCTCGTTATTAGATAATGCAATACTACTAATAATAGTAAGAATATAATCAATAATAATATAATTACAGTAATGTGATGATTTATTTTGCATAGAATAAAGCTTGATCGAGCTTAGGAGTCAGGGCTGTTTTTATTATTGTAACACTATTAGGTATTATAGTATTATCACTTGCCTGTATTTTGTTCCATAATCATGAAGACTTACAAAAGGAGATGTTAGGAAGAATATCATGGCAGTTACTTTTTCTTTTTCATACTGTAAATTAAAAGGTGAATGAGAACGTCTCTGTCAGCTCAATTGTCATGTAAAAAAAAGATTGTAATTTTATATTTAAAAAAATGGTTTGCAGATTAATATTTTACCATTATTTGTGTCCTGAAGTAAATGACCCTTTTTCTGTTTCAGTTCTAAGAAAAGCAATGGGCCTATTAAACAATGCTTAGAGAGCATTTGTGTGTGATTTGAGTTCTGAAATCTGAAAACTTAAAGAGAATGACCTGTTTAGTTGGCTCAAAGTTCATTAAAACAACTATTTCAAAAGCTGAACTGATTTTCTTTTTTTATTTTATAGTAAGAATATGTATAACTCAATGTTTTAACTAATTGAAAAAGCTGAATAATCGTTCCAAACTTACTGATTAGCCGGCAAAATAATCGACGATTACCGTAAAACTTCAAATAATAGCCGAGTCCCAAATAGACGCCTGTCTCTTTTACACGCCTGGTGTGGCTGCAGGTTTGGGTAAATAAAGGCCGGTCTCAAATAGAGGCCGGGTCTGTTTTTTAGTTTCGGGTTGTATTTAATCCTCTAAAACCGTCAGATCGTCCGCTTTTTCGCGGCCGCCAAAGCAATTTTTTGTCCCTCCAAAGCTTTTTTTGATCGATGAGTGATGTAGAATAGAATGACTGCTGCGCTTGACAGGGCGCGTTACGAGCAGAGAGAGAGAGAGAGAGAGAGAGAGAGAGAGAGAGAGAGAGAGCCCCGGCCGCGCGCGCGCACTCTCACATCTTCAAACAACACGAGCGCTGTCTTGCTCTCTCTCCCTCGCGCATATTAATCAAAATCAATTGACGACGCGACAGTAAAAGGTTGGAAGACCGCAGTTTAACGTGGAGCATTTGGAGATTTTTATAGATTAGAGACATACACTCAATGACCAACATCTCAACACTAAATTATAAAGGCCTGACTCATATAGACGCCTGTCTCAAATACAAGCCGGTGCAATTCGACGGTTTGGGAAAATAAAAGCCCGGGCTACTATTTGAAGTTTTACGGTAGTCGATTAATCGCTCTAATAATCGTTAGATTAATCGATTATCAAAATAATCGTTTGTTGCAGCCCTACTCCCCACCCAAGCCGCTGTCTGAAGTATAGCTTGCCCACGGGCCATTTTCAAGCGAATTGGGCGGACCTGGCAAACTTACTGAAATATCACTGGAACAAACAGCTGGAGTGTCTCTGTTTTGATCGGGGATGAAAGAGGGAGAAATGAAGACGACACAGATATGCATTTTGTGTGTGACCTAGAAGTATTTATTCAGCGATCGGCGGTTAAAGTTAATCTGTACGGAACATCGTTGTTGTACGGAACATGGTTAGTCTACGTTAAATGTCCACAAGATGAGATCAATTCACTTATCTTTCTCTCTCTCCTTCTCAGTGCAGATTCGATCAATAACTCAGTCCAGTAGATTTCCCACAGACGATCACTCTGATCCAGCAGCTTCAATGGGCGGCTTCCACACCCAGACAGTTTCCCAGAATCAGCTTATGCCCCAGGGGCAGTTTCTTCATTAGGGCGACTGGGCGACGCACCACCAAAGTGTGAAAGTGATTTTTTTCAATCACATTCACAATCTCATTCAACAACAGAGTTACGCTAGCCGTCACTATAGTCCAATCAGCGTCATGTCACGTTCTGTGGAGTACCGCCTCTTTTTGGGCGATTTCACTCTGGCTGAGAATCGCCCCGAGTGTTCCCATAGACTTCCATTCAAAGATGTTTTTTTTCGAACTGGAGGCACTTCAATGCATTCTCTATGGGTTCCGGGAGGGCTCGCACTAACGTGCTTACGTCATCATACGTATCCTTAACTTGTGCAGCGATTGGTGGGAACAAACATACACTATTAAATATCTTTAAGATTAAGTGACAAAATAATATTTAAAAACAATTTGAATTTGAATAACAAGAAAAAATGAAACACTACTATAATATCTTTATCAAATGTGATAAAAAAAAAGAAAAAAAAAAAGAATGAGAGCGAGAGCTTGAGAAACTGTTGGGACAGGGATCTCGCGACTCGCGCGTTGAGGCCAGCTGAACTTGAACAACGTCATGGCAAACGCAGTCATAACGCAGTCATTTATCGTGTCATTAAAATAAATACCAGTCAACCCGTCGTAGTAATCAGCATACATTGAGCAGGAGCAAGTAGCAACAGGAACAACAAAATCTAGGCTGGCCTTGGGAGAAGAAGACAAGCGGAGGCTGTCTAAAGAGGTATTGCTGAACATTTTAATACTCGAGTGTTGAAAAATCTCACTTTGTTTTTACAATCAGTTGAGGAAAGGATGGTAGCAGTCTTTTTTACTCCTAGCATTTTACTTTGAAATTTGTACATTTCCATTCGAACACCAACACAATCTTGTATGTCCAAAACTGTTACTTTTCAGGAAACGAAAGAAAACCTTTTTTTTCCCCAAAATAATTTCCAAGCTCTTTTAATGCTTTCCATTGGTAAAATATTTGTAAAACACATTGACAGATGTAAAGGGTGACCAATAGCATTAATTTTTGAAAAAATAGGGAGATAATACAATATGGATTCTGCCTGATACATTGTTGCTGTCGGGATGGAAACCTTGTAGGCTATCTCTATATTTATATTATAATAAATAAATTCTTTTATAACTAAAATAAATGTATTTATTTTGTCAGGTCTGCGACACAATCTTAAAGTAGTGAAGTTGCCTTTACATGCTTAAGCTGTTAATTTATCCATTGCATGGGTGGACCTTATCCTTATCAATCATCCAAACATTTCCGCTTGTTAAACGTTTTTGTCACCCGTGACAAAAAGAAGAAAAATCAAGGTAAATATGACTAAAACTGAGAGTAAGTTTATTGGTCGTCATTTCCAAACGGCTCATATTTCACATGGACGTAAAAATAACTGGATAAATTTAATTTAATAATGTGTAATTTGTGTATATTTAATGCTAACTCTAAAACTAATATTAACGGGCTAACATAGCATGATATTTTAGAGGGAAAGGGGGGAAATGTCATTTCCACCACCGTGTTCATTGTGGCGGTAAAGACAGGTTGTGGTGGAAATGACATTGTTTGTGCTAAACAGCAAATAATTTGAGCTATAATACTAAAACTTTAATGTAAAAAAACATAATTAAGTTAAGGTAGTAAGGAAATATTTTTTTATTTTTTTATTGCTACAATATTGCTGGTAAAAAAGAGAACAATAGATAAGTAAGTTTGACATGATGTCACAATGTTTGGATCACCGATCTAATCCAGTGTATAATCACTTATCAAAAATGTGTTTTTTAATAGAGCTTAATTTTATATTGCTACACTGTGAAATTACAGCAAAAGATCAAGCAGCCTGCACAATCAGTTATGAAGGATTTTCTAAACTCATCATTCACTCACTAATTTTTTTTTTACCATGGCTTCAATTCGACACACACAGACATCAAGAATCAACCAATGAATCTCAACAATGGTGACAATCAACAACAAAAAATAACATCAAATCTGAACATCACAAAACACACTGCTAGAAGTCAACACAAAACCAACAGCAAAAATAAAAGCAACCAGTAAAAATGAAAGAAAATAACCAGACAATTTAGCTGCATATTTTATTCATGTCGCAGTGCATGCTGGCAGTCATGCACAATTTTTTGTTTGTACTTTGGTACCAACCCAACATGCATTGCAGCATTGAAACTTTTTTGATTGTCACCATTATTGCGATTCATACGCCAATTCTTGATGTCTGTGTATGTCTGTCTAATATTGAAGTTCAAAATGTTCTGAGCATTAACTTTTTAAAATCCTTCATATTTTCTGGTTGTCAAAACTACGATAGATCTCGATCTGTAAAATCACAGTGATGCCATCATCAAAAAAACAAAACATCACCCATATTGGACATACGCATGTGTATTTCCCTCATATTACATATAAAATGCATGTGTAAACTTATATTTTTCTAATGCATTTATTAAGGGCAACACGTCCAACATGCAGATGCATATCCTACGGCACCATCCCAAAATCAATTTAGTTGGACCACAGAAAACAACCCAAAAGCAGCAGCCTGCACTGCTTAGTTTAGTATAATAATTTGCATAGTTAATATTGTTCTTTTGTGTTCAGTTTATACAGGGTTTTCAAATGTTATTTAATACAAATATTTTTTTCTCTCTCAAAATCTTTTTTTTTTCACCCCCAACCCCCGCCCCCGTTATAGAATTGTGATACTAACCGAATCGTGGGTAAAAAATCTTGACACTAACCGAAACGTGGGTTTGGTGTATCGTTACAGCCCTAACAAATAGTCACTGTCATTTAATCCTGTTTTTTTGCAATAGCAAATGTATTTCAAAAACACAGTTACCACTGCCAAAGAAAAACTAATGTTCAAAAGTCAAGGGTCAAGAGCCCAACTAAAGCAAACACTGATCACCATAATGGTAACATCAAATGAAAATAAAATTACATCTAAACCTCTGTCACTTTTTAATAATAACTTCTGTAGACATCAGACATAAAGTCAAACTCGTTAGTAATAAGTGAAGCTGGTAATGCTGTTTGTGGAGTTGTTTAATCCTCCTCTGCTGAGATCTTCAGAGATTTAATGTCTTTTATCTTCAGTTAATTTCATCTTTTTTCTGTTCTTGTTCTCTTGTTCCTCTTTCCTTCAGTGATTCTGCTTGTTAACAGCAGGTGTTCATCAGTGTCCAAATGAACTCACTTGTTTTTAATCACTTAGTCAATTGGACTATATTAGTGAACTAATGTAGGGAATAGTGAATGAGGGTATAGGGTGTGATTTGGAACACAGTCTCTGAGTGTTGACTTTGAGCGCTGTTAATTCACAGTATATTCCTGTAGGCTACTTTCTCGAAAACGACATATATCACACAGAATGCATTTTTTCTACTTTATAGTGCTGTTTTAATGGAAAACAGCATGTTACTGTTAAAATGTTGCCGGGTTTTTTTATAGTTTTTTTTATTATAATTTTTTTACAGTGTGAGGGACTGATTGGAAGTTGGTGTGTGGTACGGTATGATGGGGATTCTTACCCTGGCATTATACAGGATGTGGACCCTGAGGGTTGTGTATTGTGTATATTAAGGTTATATTAAGGTAATGATGTCATAAAGGGTTTGCTCTAGTTTGCTCTAATTTGAACTAGTTTGTCCAAGTTCAGCATGCAGAAAGCAGTGAATAAATGATTTGCTGATTTTTAACACATAGGGCCCTATTTTAACGATCTGAAACGCAAGTATCAAGCGCGAAGCGCAAGTAACTTCCTTGGCGGGTCTTGGGCGTTGTTGCTATTTTACGTTACGCCCGACGCAAGTTTAAAAGGGGTTGGTCTGAAATAGCTTCATTATTCATAGGTGTGGTTTGGGCGTAACGTGAAATAAACCAATCAGAGCGTCATCCAACATACCCTTTAAGAGCATGTTCGCATGTTTCATGGTGGATTGTTATTATTGTGGCAGATTTACCAGGCGCGCTTCATAATCTGTTCTCAGAAATACGAATGGTACATGCGTCGGTGTACAAAGTCAATTGCGCTGGGTGCAAGATAAGGGTCCATGTTAAATTTTTTGGATTGTTTTTCATTTAAAAATATTGATATGTTTTTGTTTACTAATGCTAGGTAAGTAAATTTGCACGTACACACTAATTTATGTAGCTGCTTCCCATTAAAGTTATTACAGTATACCAGCTTTTTTTGTAGAACAGTTTGGGCCGGTTTCACAGGCCTTAGATTAAGTCAGGATTAAGCCTTAGTTCAATTAGGGTATTTAAGTAGCTTTTATAAACATGCCATAGATAAAAAACATTTACCGGTGTGCATCTTGAGACGAAACAAAGGCTCTGACATATTTTAAGAAATTTCAGTGCAAGTTTCTTTCAGTGAAAACGAATCGGTTACCTAACGTAACCTCGGTTCTCTCTAGAAGAGGGAACGAGTATTACGTAAGCTAGCTTACGCTACGGGAAAGATTCATCTTTGCTGAGATTTTGAAGCCAAAAAATTATTTCATAATTTGTATCCATGCACAACGCAGTTCCTCTGCGGCAGACCTAGAGCAGGCTAGCTAGCAGCTCATTGGTTCGCTCAGAGAGAACTGCTTAAGCCTATGGGAGAGCGGGGCTGAACCCGCTGCCAATGAGAGGCGCCCGCGCGCTCATTGCGTCATGGCCAGCCAGAATGGGCGTGGCTATGGTGTATATAACAGTCTCTCCCAGGCTTATATGTTGATTTATTTCAGCGTGAAGCGAAACGCTAGTAGCGCAAGCACGGCCGGGAACGCAATACTCGTTCCCTCTTCTAGAGAGAACCGAGGTTACGTTAGGTAACCGATTCGTTCTCTTACGAGAGGTTCTCTCGTATTGCGTAAGCTAGCTTACGCTACGGGAACACCTGGTCAACGCCGTGCGCGCTATGAATCCACTCATGAATCCCAGGGTGATACCGGGGGATTTTTAACGTGGATTGAAATGTAATATGAGGCCAGCAGAGCGGGCACATGAAGTGTATACATAAGCATTTTAGGAGAGCACAAGGGGCGAACCGGTTGTGTGAGGGACTCCCAGTAATGCAGCTTCTAGGAGCTGGTCTTTTAGACAGCTAGTAATTTTGCCTGCAAGGCGGGAACTTCCAAGTTGTAAAATCTGACAAAAGTGGACGGGGAGGCCCATCCCGCGGCCACACAAATGTCATGAATGGAAATTCCACAGGACCATGCCCACGATGAGGCCATGCCTCTAGTGGAGTGCACCCTGATGCCCAGAGGGCAGGGCAGGCATTTAGATGCGTAAGCAGAGGCGATAGCGTCCACTATCCATCTAGACAGTGTCTGTTTAGAGGCGGCCAGACCTCTGGTGCGCCCCCCAAACGACACAAAAAGCTGCTCAGCGCGTCTGAACGCGGCAGCGCGCGTAGTGTACAACCTCAGAGTCCGCACCGGGCAGAGGAGATTGGCGTCGCGCTCACTATCGGATGAAGGCAGAGCCGATAGGGAAATAATCTGAGCCCTGAACGGGGTACCAATCGCCTTCGGGACATAGCCATGCCTAGGTTTGAGAATGACAACAGAATCATTCGGTCCAAACTCAAGACACGCGGCGCTGGATGAGAGCGCGTGAAGATCCCCCACGCGTTTTACTGAAGACAGAGCCGTCAGAAAAACGGTTTTGAGCGAGAGGTATTTCAGGTCCACAGACTCGAGCGGTTCGAACGGGGGTGCTTTCATAGCTTCGAGGACTATAGAAAGATCCCAGATAGGAACCGAAGGGGGCCGCGGAGGGTTCATCCTCATTGCTCCTCTGAGGAAGCGGATGACTAACTCATCTTTGCCCAGGGGCTGAGCGCGTCGGGGTTCAGAGAACGCTGCGACGGCTGCCACGTAAACCTTGAGAGTGGAGGGGGACCTGCCCTTGTCCAGCATCTCTTGAAGGAACATTAGCAAAGACGGCACCTCGCATGACCGTGGGTCCAGATGTTTGTCGGTGCACCATTTTGAGAACACAGACCATTTAGACGCATAGAGCCTTCTCGTGGAAGGTGCTCTAGCCTGTATGATAGTGTTTCTTACTCCCTCTGGCAAATCGCTGAATAGTCGTTGATTACCCATGCATGTAGCGCCCAGCGCTGTGGATGAGGGTGCCAGATCGTGCCGCGAGCCTGAGAGAGGAGATCTGCTCTGACTGGGATGGGCCACGGGGCTGTCTGTGACAGCTGAGTGAGCTCCGGAACCCAATTCTGACTCTCCCAACGCGGAGCTATGAGGAGCACCGAGTGGCGTGTGTCCCTGATCCTCAGAACTACCTGCGGTAACAGAGCGATCGGAGGGAATGCATAGAGCGGGCGGTGATGCCATTCCTGGGCTAGCGCGTCCTCGCTCTTTGAAAAAAATATTGGGCAGTGAGCGTTCTCTTCTGACGCGAAGAGGTCCACCTCTGCTCTGCCGAATAGTCGCCACAGTGTTTGGACCGTTTGTGTGTTCAGGGACCATTCTCCTGTAGAGATGAGGTTCCTGGACAGTATGTCTGGACCGTCGTTTAGATGGCCCGGCACATGCGTCGCTCTGAGCGAGAGCAGGTGGCTCTGAGACCAAACTAAAATGCGGCGTGTCAGTAGAAAGAGATTCTTGGATCTGACACCGCCCTGACGGTTGAGATAGGAGACCACAGCCATGTTGTCCGAACGGATCAAGACGTGGTGTCCCCGAATGAGCGGGAGGAAGCGCGAGAGCGCGTTCTCGACCGCAAGCATTTCCAGACAGTTTATGTGTAAGGGGCTTTCCTGAGTCGACCAATGGCCAAAGGCCGGTGAGCCCTCGCAGACTGCACCCCAACCCGTGTTGGATGCATCTGTCGAGATGACTTTTCGGCGGGAAAAGGTCCCCATCGTGACGCCTTGTTGAAACCATTCTGCTACTGTCCACGGCTGCAGTGCCGTGAGACATGTCTGCGTAACCCTGATCAGCTGGCGGCCAGTGTTCCACGCGCGGTGGGGTACACGGCTGTTTAACCACAGCTGAAGCGGGCGCATGTGCAGAAGGCCCAGCTGAAGCACAGCGGAGGCTGAGGCCATGTAACCCAGCATCTTCTGAAAAGTTTTCAGAGGCGTGCGGGTGCTCATCTGAAACGAGGTGGCTAGACGCTGCACACTGTGCGCACGCTGTGTGGACAGGCGAGCCATCATCGTGACCGAGTTCAAATCTATTCCTAGAAAGGAAATCGATTGATTGGGTTGAAGGGAGCTCTTTGTCCAGTTGACAGAGAGATCCAGCGTTTTCAGATGGTCGAGGAGAACTGCGCGGTGCGACAGAAGCTCCGTCCGTGATTGGACCAAAATCAGCCAGTCGTCCAGATAATTCAATATGCGCAGCCCCTGACTCCGCAGGGGGGCGAGCGCCGTATCCATGCACTTCGTGAATGTACGGGGCGCCAGGGATAAGCCGAACGGGAGAACGACGTATTGATAGACATGACCCTCGAAGGCGAAACGTAAGAATGGCCTGTGACGGGGATTTATCGGGATCTGAAAATAGGCGTCTTTCAGGTCTAGAGAGATGAACCAGTCCCCCTGGCGAACCTGCGCGAGGAGTTTCCTGGTAGTGAGCATCTTGAACGGTCTCTTCATGAGCGCTTTGTTCAAAGACCTGAGATCTAAAATCGGTCTGAGGCCGCCGTCTTTCTTGGGAACCAGAAAATAACGGCCGTAAAACCCCGACTCGGTCATAGATGGCGGGACTCTCTCTATGGCGCCCTTTTGCAACAGCGTCGCAATTTCTGAGCGGAGCGTGCCGGCGGCCAGCGGGCTGACAGTAGATTCGAGCCGAGCGTGCGCACGAGGCGGGCGGCGGCGAAACTGTAGCAGATAGCCGTTCTTTATAATGCTTAACACTAGTGATGTGTCGTTCATGAACGATTCGTTCATTTTGAACGAATCTTTAATATGACTCGGGACTACCGAGTTGTCTCAGAGAGTGATTCGTTCATTTTGTGTTGACCACGCATGCGCATTGCGCAACATATGGTTTCTGAATCTGAATCTGTACTGGAAATGATTAGTTCATCTCTCTCGAGTCTTCGGGTTCGGGACGGGTCCGAGTCTTTCGTTCTTCCTGTCAGTCCCATAGAGGCTATGCTCTCAGTACCGGAAAGAGAAATGATTAGTTCATATTTCGAGTCTAGAGTTCGGGTTCGGCCGGGTCCGAGTCTTTCGTTCTTCCTGTCAGTCCCATAGAGACTGTGCTGTCTTTACCGGAAAGAGTAATGATTAGTTCATTTTCTGAGTCTTCGGGTTTGAGCGAGTCCTTCGTTCTTTTGTCACGTGACTTGTCACGGTATTGAATAGCCTACTAATTCACAACCTTTTTACAGACAAGCACATAGTTAATGTATAATATAATAGTAGTTAATTAATGTATAATATATAATAAAACACACCACAGATGCACAAGAAACATTTAGAAAAGAGACGAACTGGGACAATAATAAGATGGAACTTTTATTTTTCAGATAATGTTTATTTGTATTTTAATTCCTAAATATAAAACAATATACAATTCAGACGCAGTCAATAATACGAATCTAATGTTGTATTTGATGCGAAATACCAGCCGTCACGTGACAAAAGAACGAAAGACTCAAACCCGAAGACTCGAAGAAAATGAACTAATCATTTCTCTTTCCGGTACTGACAGCACAGTCTCTATGGGACTGACAGGAAGAACGAAAGACTCGGACCCGGCCGAACCCGAACTCGAAAGATGAACTAATCATTTCTCTTTCCGGCCCTGCTGTATCACACACGGCACGGCCCAGCAGACAGCACAGATCAGAGTCAGACACTGACGAGTCGACAACGTCTCGAGACACGAAAGGAGGAGAACAAACCTGATAAATATAAAGTTGCAAAGGAAAGAACGTCTCGGATCAGGAGGTGAGGTGAACTAACAGAATCAGACTGCAATAGCCTGAACTTAAGACCCAACTACTAATCAATTAATACAAATTTCGGTTTCTTATAATTTGGCTTTGGCTGCATTACCCTAGTTTATTTTTATCATTTTTTACAAATTTAATCAACATTTTCACAAGTACTAGATGTGTTGGGATATTTAACATGCCATTTTAATTATATTATGCTGAAATGAACGAAATGACTCGAAAAAAGATTCGTTCATTTTGCTGAACGAGACTTAAAGATCCGAGTCAGTAAAATGATCCGAACTTCCCACTACTACTTAACACCCCCTTGTATAATGTTCCTGGAATGGCTTCCCACGCTTTGGAGCATGCGGCTAGTGGCCGAATGGCTATATCGCCCTGATTGCTGTACATAGCGGGCTGGACACAGTGTGTGGGCGCGCTTTGAATGTGTGTGGCAACGGGACTTGCACTCAGAGAGGAGTCTATGGGCCGTGAAACAGAGCGAGCAGAGAGGGGACACGCGCACGGGCTCGTGGGCGTGTTTATGTTCTCTGATATTAGAGCGGGCTGTGCCCGTTTCATGTGATGGGGCTCTGAGAGAGACACGGGATATGTTATGCTTGTGTGTATGGGTGAACACATGATTGTGGGCACATTTTCTACACAACCGGCATATTTTCTCTTTTTGAGATTTCTCTGGGTAGCCGTAAAAACGGCTTTTTGTCGCTCGCAAGCGGGCAGGGACACCGGCTTGTTTGTGGCGGTCAACACTACAGCAGTCGGCGAAACAACGGGTACTGGCAGAAGGCGAAGCTTTGACGGCGGTCCGGCCGCAGCGGGAGAGCGCTGTCGTTTTCTTAACTTTGCTAGGCAGACTTCTGATGATCAGGCTTCAGCGTGATTTTGGGTCGCGGGCCCCGTGGGGGCGGCGGTCTGCGGCGGCTGTCAGAACGAGAGTGAGGGCGGCCGCCCTGTCTGCGTTGGGCTGTTTGAGTCTGCGGAGGAGGGCGCTGTGGTGGAGCTCTGGCAGGAGGCTCGTGAGAGCGGCCTGCGGCAGAGCTAGCGCGGCGGGGCAGAAACAAATTCATGGCCTGGGTGGCTTTCTGGACCTCGGAAAAGCGATCGACGATTCCCGTGACAGCAGATCCAAAAAGGCCCGTCGGGGAGAGGGGTGCGTTTAGAAACGCGGCACGTTCAGCATCTCCCATGTCGGCGAGCGTGAGCCATAAGTGTCTTTCAGATACACACAGGCTGGCCATGCATCTTCCCAGAGCTTGTGCGGCGGCTTTAGTGGCGCGCAGGGCGAGGTCCGTAGCACTTCTCAGATCCGTGACGGCGGAGGAGGGGTTTCTACCGCTCTCGGCCCACTCACAGAGAATTTCGCTCTGTAACACCCGGAGGACGGACATAGAATGAAGCGCTGCGGCGGCCTGACCGGCGGCGGCATAGGCGCGAGCATGAAAACTTGAGGTCGCTCTGCACGCTTTCGACGGAAGCGTGGGGGAAGAACGCCATCTAGCAGAGGGCGGGCAGAGGTGTGTGGCGACCAAGTCCTCAACAGGCGGCATGGCTGAGTATCCCTTTTCGGCTGCTCCGTCCACTGTGCGCAGTGAGGCGGATATATCCGAACGGTTTCTCGCCGAGAGCGGGGCATTCCAGGACTTCGTCAGTTCAGCGTGAATTTCAGGCAGGAATGGAGCGGCCCAGTTGCACGCGGGGGTTGAGCGCCGATGGAAAAAGCTGCCGTCCATCCGGTTCGGGGGCTGCTCGGGTGGAGGAGACCACTCGAGACCGAGGCGTTCGACGGCCTGTGAGAGGAGGCGCATTAGTTCCTCCTCTATTCCAGCGCGGATCCCCGCCGGCTCTCTCGTGGATCCGAGAGATGACCACTCCTCACTGTCTGATGCAAGCAGTGAACATGAGTCCTTCTCCTCCGCGGCGTCATCGGAGGCGACAGAGCGGCCACTCGGCGGCAACTGTATGTCCGGCAGGGGCGGGGAGGGAGAGCGGGAAGCGGGAGGCGGCGGCGGCGGCCCGCTTGGTTCCACAGGGGGCTCCGGCGGCCTCTGGTTGCGGCGTTTCTTTTTCCGCGGCGACGAAGGAGGCGGCGCGGGAGCGGATTGTGCTGCCCGAAGTCGTGCCCGCAGGGACGACAACGGCAGGCTCTCGCAGAAGTCGCATCCTCCATCCGCGAGGGCGAGTTCTGCGTGCTCGAGTCCCAGGCAGAGAGCGCAAATGACATGGCGGTCTCCATCCTCGAGAGGAGCGCGGCAAGAGCCGCAGGAAAGGCGAGGCATCTTTACAAAGACGCTCGGCTCTTTTAGAAATACAGAGAAAAGGATACAGTCGTCGGATGGCGCTAGCTTGCAGGGCGGCTGAAGGTGGCGAAGACGGCCGGCTTCTTCAGGGTCCGGGAGCTCGCTAGAGTGATGCCTTCTCGACGGCGACGGCTTTCTCTCGGGACAGCAGAAGCGTGTAGCTCGCTGAAGATGAAATGAATCAACATATAAGCCTGGGAGAGACTGTTATATACACCATAGCCACGCCCATTCTGGCTGGCCATGACGCAATGAGCGCACGGGCGCCTCTCATTGGCAGCGGGTTCAGCCCCGCTCTCCCATAGGCTTAAGCAGTTCTCTCTGAGCGAACCAATGAGCTGCTAGCTAGCCCGCTCTAGGTCTGCCGCAGAGGAACTGCGTTGTGCATGGATACAAATTATGAAATAATTTTTTGGCTTCAAAATCTCAGCAAAGATGAATCTTTCCCGTAGCGTAAGCTAGCTTACGCAATACGAGAGAACCTCTCGTAAGAGAACAGCTCAAACATGCATTTTAGTCTGGGACTAACTTAAGGCTTGTCTGTGAAACCGGGGGTTAAGGTCTTTAAAGTAATCCAGGAGACTCCAACGGTTTAACTTCTGTTTGATGAAGAAACGCAAGTGCTTTTTGTGTGCAGGGAAAAAAAATAACACTTGCGCCATGACGCATGTGTGTTAAACATACTTTGTGTGGGCTTTTTCGCTTCATAAAATTGAGGTTAAACCCGGGAGTCACATGGAGTATTTTAATGATGCCTTTACTACCTTTCTGATGCTTGACAGTGCTGCGAAGCCTGTCCGTGGAGTGACAGAAAGTTATCAGATTTCATTAAAAGATCTTCATTTGTTTTCCGAAGATAAACAAAAGTGTTACGAGTTTGGAACTTGATGAGGATGAGGAATTACAGTTTCCATTTTCTGGGTAATAGTTATTTAACCATGGGTCATTTTCTAAACCCCAGATAAACAGCATCCTAGGTTATCTTGTATAATGTTCAGCATTGCTCATAATATACCCAGGGTTTATTTACATATTTGTGGTGTCATTTCCATTGATTTTTGACAGCTGCTCATGACCCAAACGCTATGATATTGTGGATTCTTAAGTTTAACTGAGTTAAAATAGGGTTTAGAAAGAACAATAACCCAGAGTTAAGTCAGTAAAGCCCTTTTTTTGTGACGGGCATCATTGTACCATGCTGTTGCTAATAAAAAAAGCCTGTCACCTCTTCTTCAAGCTCAAAATGTCTCCCCAATTACTCTCTCCTTCAAGTTAATCTAAATTCTTCTTAGTCATTATTTTTGTAGTGTAGCATTATGTTGCTTTTTGTCATATTCCTTTGACACTTTATTTACAAGCAAACAACATACAAGTTTATTTAAAGTTTCCACATTTTTTTTTTAATCTTTCAGACTACACCTGCATCACTTTGAAGATTCCAGCATATTCCTGGCCTGTTCCTGTTTCTAAATATTTGCCAGGTTTTGACTTCGATTGACTGACTGTTATTAAACTAAAATTAACTTCAAAAATGTTCACACCATTTACTATTTCCTAAAGGCTGTTAGGGGAATGGGCACCCCAAACACATTCTTGGCCTGTTCCTGTACCAAATACAGGTTTTGACTTTTATTAAACTAAAATAAATTTGCAAATTCACTATTTCTTAAAAGCTGTTTTTATGTTTTTATACAAAGACTGATTATTCTATTGGACGTGGTTCAGTTGTTATGATTAGCTTTTTTTTGTCTAAGCATTCAGATTATTTGTCACTAAACTCGATAAATTGTGTGCTATAAGAAATACCCTCTTGAGCTGTTTTTTTCCCCTTGGGAAAATCTTCTAAATGAAATGTTACAATACCAGCTTATTTGTACAAGTGTAGATATTAAAGGTAATAAAGAATATGTATCTTAGAATACAGTAATAAAACTGCAGGATTACGGTACAAAGCTGGAAACCCTGCTGCCAGTATTTTACTGTTAAATTATAGAAAAGCTGTAATTTAGATTACGGTAATGAAATTGTAAAATTACGGTACACAGCTGGAAACCCTGCTGCCAGTATTTTAATTTACATGTACATTTTTTTACAGTGTAGAATTTGGCTTAAATAACCTCTGATGATGACGTTCTCTGTAGGTTATACAAACAAAAACCCCAAATATTATATTTTATTATTTATTATTTATTTTTGGTACATTGTTCAGTACTATATTGAGAGCACTTCTTGTTAAAATGTTTACTTTTCTGAGGAAGAAAATACTTGAAGTAGGCTACAGTATGTTTACATTTGCATTTATTCATTTAGCTGACGCTTTTATCCAAGCGACTTACAATTGCTATATATGTCAGAGGTCGCACGCCTCTGGAGCGACTAGGAGTTAAGGCCACGTTCACACCGCAAGTCCTAATGCTCAATTCTGATTTTTTGCTCAGATCCGATTTTTTGATTGGCAGTTCACATTACCTTTTAAAATGTGACCTATATCTGATTGCAGTGTGAACTGTTTGAGGTTTCAAACTAACCGGCATGCGCAAAAGAACAATAACGACATCAGACGCAGCAAGCGGTTGCACTAAAGTTCGGGAGGTTATGGAGGAAGTAAGCATATTCGCATTTATTTCATAATGGTTGTGAATGGAACCCCCCCGAGACAGACTTCCGCGCACTCACCAGAAGGCGTTTTTTCTAGACAGACTTTGTTAAATATTTTCACCTACATCCGAAAACAAACGAGCACAATTTGAAAGAGTCCAATTTTCATTAAGCTGTAATTTGGCATGAACCAATCACTGAATAGATTTCCTTATTTAAGAATATTCTCAGATACATTCGCATTGAATTCATCATTTTCAGGAGAATACATTATGATGTTGAACGAAATGAAAGATGAACACCTTCTCCAACATGTCTTAATTACAAAAATTATATTCCATATTTATGTTAACATAATATAATTTTATTTTTTATTTAATCTATGTCGATTATATGAAAAGTGAACACCATGATAGGATCATAAGATGGGTCAGACATGATTTTGACCACTTTATTAAGTTTTGTTTTGTAGAAAGCCTTTTATTAAATTAAATTTCGTTTTGTATAAATTGTATCTTAATTTTAATCACTGTTTCATTAACTAATTGCCTGGAATTATACAAATATAGCAGACATATAATCAGGACGATGTGGAAGCGACGGTGCGATCTCTTGCGCGTGAACTAGAGCTCGTCTCATAAATGAACCGAAACTCGTGCGCCCATCGGAGACGGAGTTCACTGCTGATATTCTGAGGATACAACATAGCCAATAGGCTATACTAGGGACTTTAGCCTTTAAATATCTTTGCTGCATGCGCAGTCTCCTTCCTAGAACAGCCAGGAGCTTTCTAGCCTCGCGGCAGCAGCGCCTTGCATCGCTCATAGACCTTAAAACTGATCAAAAAATTCAAAAAACGAAAATTGATCAAAAAACGTTGGTGCGGACAGATGATGAGTTTTGTGCTGCGGTTCCGTTGCGGATGAAATAATAATAGCCCATCCGCGCATCTCTAATACGAATGTAATGCTATGTGTCATGGAACATTGTGCTCCCCAACTCGCGAAAGGGATTTGCTCCATCTTTTGATAAGTTACGTTGGAGTTACGTGACCGCGGTATTGCGGTAATCGTCCCAGCCCTAACTGTCTGTGTCTGTTGTGTCTAGGGCTTCGCCGGTGCATAATTGTGACAAATGTCGACGTAGATTGATGTAAAAGTCGCATCAAATCCGCCTTGATTGTTCACACTGTGGCTGCATTGAAAAAAATCAGATCTGGGTCTGATTCAGGACCACATATGTATGTGGTCTAAATCGGATTTGAAAAAATCAGATCTGGGCTAGATTTGAATGTTCACACTACCTCTGAAGAAGTCTGACCTGGTCACTTGACCCCAAAAAAATCAGATTTGGGCCACTTTTGCCTGCAGTGTGAACGGGGCCTAAGTGTCTTGCTCAGGGACACATTGGAGTCTCTCACACCAAAGGCATGTGTCTTATCCACTGCGCCATCACCACCCATGTCTATCAGTTGTGAAGTTGTGTGACAGTTTTATCATTTTTATTTGCACTACAAAGAGTGTATATTTTTTATTATTATTAATTCATTGTTGGTACATTTCTTAAGAAGCATAATTTATTTTTAGACTTATGTGTTGGCCAGTTGTGGTCTGTGCAATAATTATAAAACGTTCTAAACCATATATTGTGTTTTACTGTTCCACTATAGTAATGATAATATTGACTATATATATATATATATATATATATATATATATATATATATATATATATATATATATATATATGTCCCACAGCAACATTAAAATAGTGTAATTTATTCTATAGTGTCCATTTCATTCATTTAACATATTTAATTTTCGGGGCTTCCAAGTTATTTGACATATTTTAACTTTTTTTAAAGTAACTCAATAGTTACTTTCCCAGATAATTAGTTACTTTTATAATTATGTAATTCAGGTACTAACTTAGTTTCTATTTGTGAGAAGTAACTAGTAAATATAACTAATTATTTTTTTAATTAACATGCCCAACACTGTATGTAGTTAACCCTGCACACAGCTTTGCAGTAACAATGGATACAACATAAACTTAATAATTTCAAAGTAAGTCAGAATAAATGCAAATGTAACAATGTATTATTAGTCAGGTAAATGTATCATGCCAATTACATAATCAAGTAGATAATCAATACAATAACACTGAATGCTCAGAGATAAAGAGTGAAAGATGCATACCTGACACTAGATAAAATGCATAATGCTGAGCATCCAATTATGGGCTGATCTGACTACAAAATCACACTGAGCCTCTTGCAACATCTCTTTAAATAATCAGCAAGACAGAAACCTCTTTCAAATGAAAACATTTGCTAACAATGGGAATTTGCATCAATCTTTTGAGTTTACACCTTTTGAGGCCAGGATCACATTTGCATGGAAGTCCTCCTCTGTAAAGAAGATATCTCTAAACTCCTAAACCTTTATTAGCTTTTGGTTTGCTTGTGTGGGGATGAGGCCGTTGTGCCAGTCGCACTGAGATATTTTCAAATGATACAAACATGAATAGTGTTGTATGATAATTGTTCACATTAAACCATATAGATGTCTGGGTGGATTCCAGGTTTTCCCAGCATGAGGAGAGAAGGGATGGGATGAGGAGACTGTAAGGATGAGGTTCGTCTCAGATTGTGTTGTTACTTGTGCAAGAGAGTGGTCACATGTTAATTCTCAGGAGAGTCCTTTGTTTCTTCGAGGAGTCGTCATTTCTTCCGTCCGTTCAGGCTTACAAAACTTAGCTCAATGCTGTCTCTAGAGATGACAGTAGTAGGCTCCATGGAGAAGTCCATCCCAGTAAATTCAAGTACTTTGGCTAAAATTAAAGGGTCACAACACAAAGAACAATTTTTTTTGGATGTAATGAATGCTGTCATGAAATTATTTTTGTAATCATCGCAGTCAGGTTAATAATGTTTATTCATAGTACCATGTAATGTTGCCAGCTGGGTGTTAAGGGTGGTTGTGACCATGGAACAGGCCTGAAACAGCAGATAGTTAACATTGACATGGAAAGAGACTCTTGGTTTCTGTTGTGAACAGTGAATGTTCAGTGATTGTCTCACCTGATTGTTAAAATAATCTGGAAAAAATAAATTAAACGCAGGAAGTAGAGCAGGCAATTTATCAAGCCACCACGATCTGTAAATGCAATATTTTAAAGTGTTAGTTCTCATAAACTGTAAGCTAATTTGTTTACAATTCTGTGACATAAACTTTGTTGTATTATTTTCATGTTATCACTGTGAAGCTGCTTTGATACAATCTGTATTGGAAAAAGCGCTATATAAATAAAGGTGACTTGACTTGACTTGACATATCCTCTGGGAACATAAACCAAAATAAATGGGTCTCTTTTTAAATGTTATGTGATATTTGCAGAACTTACAACTCAATAAACGTATATTTTATTATTGAACATACAAATCCTGATTTAGCCAGTTATTAGCCAGCTGCTATTTGGGATGTGGTGAGCTGAACAACATTACCCGGTAGGGTCGACTCTGTAAGGTCCAATTTTTGCTTTACAGTTTTCTCTGCTGAGTGTTAGGTGGCCAGCTGTATCAACTTTGACTGGAACAGTGACAGTAATGTCCAGTGTATCCACATTCACGTTAATCGGATAACTGCTTTCTCTGTGGAATAGAGTTCAGGGCATTATTTCCTCTTCAGAAGCCTCATTTAACTCACTGTGTATTATCCTCTATATACTGTACGTGTCTTTCCACAGACTTGTTGAGGCTGCTGAACAGGCACTGTGTTGGCTCCAGATACTTTGAAAAGACATATTCACATTAAAGCCACTTTTTGTAAAGATCAGTGTAAAGATCAGTGCCATGCAAATAAGTTGTATAGAGCTTCTGAACCACCAGGTTCAGAAGTAGGTTTAATACTAGTATTGTATAGTTGATGTATCCTGGACATAACCAAAATGACAAGGCAGTTATATAAAAAAGGGGTATTAAAAAGTATTAAATTGGAAGTGCTGATACCCTGAAAATAACATGGACATTCAACAACGCTTGCACCTGGCACATTAACCAATACAATTTTTCCATCTGTTAAATTAAGCAAACAAATGTTTTTTTTGTTTTTTTGTCTGTTCATTGTGTGTTTATATTAAAAATAGAAGAATTTTACCAGATTGTTACTACTATTCTTTTTTCTAATGATTTCTTTGATGAAAATTTGTAATATGAACATTATACTAACCCTCTTACCAGCTTTCCAGTCACGTGAATGTTGGCAATTGTTATAGTGATTCCAATATTTTCAACAAACTTCTGCACCGAATGGCTATCTGTATCGATCTTCATTCTGTCAAGAAAATATGCACATTTTGATATAAAATATACTATAAAATAAATACATTTATATAAAATTCTATGAAGTAATAATATATACAGTATATATTTTTTAGCAGAAGGATATTGTAGGAACACTGGTCTCACCCTGTAGCTGTATACTGATTTAAGGGAGTTGGAAGAGTTGTGTCTGAAAAATCCTTGTGTTTGAGCATCTCAATAGCCTTTTCTGCAACTGTCAAAACAAGCAGATGAGGGTTTTGGATCTGCTCCTTTCTTTTTTTTTATGACATGGAAGATGCAAACCCTTCCGGGATCTATATTCTTGTTCAATGGAAATGTGTAGCCTGCTGCCTACATGTGATCTCCATGTCCATGTAGTGTTTTGATTATTGAACTACATATTATAAAGATTTTAGTCACAGGTCAAAAGCCACAAAATAGATTATTATTACAAATATAACTCCCTTCTCCATTTATATTCATGGGAGATTTTAATAGTCGTAATAGTCATTTATTGTTCATCATATGGTGTAGTATCCATGGCAACACTAAATAAATAAGGATTGAAGATTAAATAGAAAACTATGCTGACTGTCTACTAATTGATGAGAGGACATACCAAGCAACTGATTTAACAATCTGTCAACCTTAGATATTCTTAGATCTCTCATGGCATGGCCATGGAAATGACCATTTTCCAATTATTATACTTACCATTAAAGTAGAAAAGAAGAATCAAGCATACCAAAGTTAAACAAAGGTCAATTAAAAACAGAGGATAATTCATATGCAATTAAAAACTTGTTTATATAAATAGCTAATAATACAGTTGCAATAATGTTGCAACTGTATCAAATCAAAATCAAAATGCAGGCAGCTTTCATGGTTTGATGACAAATGCAAAGAAGCTGTTAAAGTGTAGGAAAAAAATTAAAGACTCCTCTTCAGAAATCTGAATTTTTTTTTAATGAAATAGATCACAAGCAAGGAGAACAATAAATCTACCTCACACTATTTTAATAAATGTTCTTAAAATGTTTACCTCTGGATATTGGGAAATATCCACTCTCTTGGCAGGAAGCAGAAATTATACCTGTTCCAAAGCCAGAGAAAGATCATAATGATTCCAAAAAAGATTGGCCTGGCCCTTACGCTGTGTTGTAAACCCTGTAAAATATTTGATGTGCTAGGTCAAAAATTACCAGCCTTTTAAAATTGCCTGTAATCACTCTGTGTCATATTATCACCAAATATTGCTTTCAATCTTTTTGTATTAGCACCAGTTTTGCATTTATTTTTGGAACTGATTGATTGTTGGCCTCATTAATCTTAATTGATGTACCTTCTGTCAATATTCGACAAAATATTGGGGGGATGCAGTTGATCACATTAGTGTTTTTAATGTTTAATGTTTGTTTAAAAAAAAACCTTTTAAATCTTTCATTATGCTATATTATCACCAAATACTGGATTCAATATTTTTGTGTACATGACTGTTTGTGTGAGGTAACGCGAGTGTGCATGTATGAGTGTGTGTGTGTGTGTGTGTTACTAAAGTCTCAGAGCAATCCGTGACAGTTACCCATCTTGTTCTGTGTTGTTTTGCTAAACCGTGTGTAATAACTTATATTCTCATTCGTCTTCCTTGTCTTATCATATTACAAAATAGAGTAATGAGAGATTTATAAGCATTTTTTTAAAAGGAACACCACAAGTGTAACAAGATGGAAAGAAAATCAACAAAAATAAAAAATAAATTTAAGCATCTAGGGGATGCAGTGACTTGTTCCCCTTCTCAGGGAACCATGTTTACATGCATAACCTGAGACGTTACTATTTGTTTCCTATTATCTATTTTGTAGTTTTCTTGTTTATTACTTCCCTGATTCTGTCCAGATGTGTCTTGTTAGTCTGTTACCCTCTGCGTACACAGTGCATCCGGAAATTATTCACAGCGCTTCACTTCACGCTTGTCTTATTCCAAAATGGATTCAATTAATTATTTTCATCAATTCTACAAACAATACACCATAATGACAACGTGAAAGAAGTTTCTTTGAAATCTTTAAAAATGTATAAAAAAACACACAGAATATATATATTTTTTTCCTTTGCTCAATACTCTGTTGAAGCACCTTTGGCACCAATTACAGCCTCAAGTCTTTTTAAATATGATGCTACAAGCTTGGCACACCTATTTTTGGTCAGTTTCTCCCATTCTTCTTTGCAGAACCTCTCAAGCTCCATCCGGTTAGATGGGGATAGTCGGTGCACAGCCATTTTCAGATCTCTTTAGAGATGTTTAACTGTGTTTAAGTCTGGGCTCTGGCTGGGCCACTCAAGAACATTCACAGAGTTGTCCCGTAGCCACTCCTTTGTTATCTTGGCTGTGTACTTAGGGTCATTGTCCTGTTGGAAGATGAACTATCGCCCTTGTCTGAGGTCTAAAACGCTCTGGAGCAGGTTTTCATCAAGGATGTCTCTGTACATTGCTGCATTGATCTTTCCCTCGATCTGGACTAGTCTCCCAGTTCCTGCCACTGAAAAACATCCCCGTAGCATGATGCTGCCACCACCATGCTTCACTGTAGGAATGGTATTGGCCAGGTGATGAGCGGTGCCTGGTTTCCTCCAGACATGGCGCTTGCCATTCAGGCCAACGAGTTCAATCTTTGTTTCATCGGACCAGAGAATTTTGTTTCTCATGGTCTGAGAGTCCTTTAGGAGTCTTTTGGCAAACTCCAGGTGGGCTGTCATATGCCTTTTACTGAGGAGTGGCTACCGTCTGGCCACTCGACCATACAGGCCTGATTGGTGGAGTGCTGCAGAGATGGTTGTCGTTCTGGAAGGTTCTCCTCTCTCCACAGAGAAACGCTGGAGCTCTGTCAGAGTGACCATCTCTTGATCTCCTCCCTGACTAAGGCCCTTCTCTCTCGATCACTCAGTTTGGCCGGGCGGCCAGCTCTAGGAAGAGTCCTGGTGGTTCCAAACTTCTTCCATTTACAGATGATGGAGGCCACTTTGCTCATTGGGGCCTTCAATGCTGCTTCAACGCTTGGTTTGTGTTCTCACGCACTGTTAACTGTGGGATCTTATATAGACAGGTGTGTGCCTTTCCAAATCATGTCCAATCAACTGAATTTACCACAGGTGGACTCCAATCAAGTTGTAGAAACACCTCAAGGATGATCAGTGGAAACAGGATAAACCTGAGCTCAAGTTTGAGTGGCAAAGGCTGTGAATACTTATGTACATGTGATTTTTTCATTACTATTTTTAATAAATTTGCAAACATCAAACAAACAAACAAAAATAATCAAACAAACTTCTTTCATGTTGTCATTATGGGGTATTGTTTGTTGAATTTTAAGAAAAATAATTATTTTAATCCATCTTGGAATAAGGCTGTAACATAACAAAATGGGGAAAAAGTGAAGCGCTGTGAATACCGGATGCACTGTATAAACCCTAATGTTTCCAGTGTTGGTTGTCAGGTCTTGTCCTTCAAAGGCTGTGATGTTGGTGTCCTCAGTCCAGTTTAGTGTTTTGTTTTCCAATTTTTTTAGTTATTTGTATTTTGGTATTACATTAACTCTTTCTCCACTTGTTTTTTTCTTTTTTTTTTTAAGTTGCCAGTCAGCAGCAGCATTTTTGATCATTTTCACAAAAATTTCATAGTGCCCAGAATATTTTGTTGTATGTTTATATGAACATACAATATATATATATATAAAAAAAAAGACAAGAGAAGGACATTCTTTCTTATCAACACTTAAATGCGGATACGTTTCATAAAATAAAATAAAAACCTTAGAAAATTGCGTTTTTTGTCAAAGACTACCCAGACCGGATTCGAAAGATGATCAAAACATAGATTGAGTAGATCAAGTCCATCAACACTCCCAAAGCTTGTGTTGTCTCTTACCACTTTGTGGGTTTGACATTTCATTTAGTAACGGCAGTTTTGATTTTTATGCTGTTTTATGTTTAAAGATCGCATTAGCTTGCATGTGCATAAGCAATGCTTCTAACGCTTGTTTCTAATTCTTCCTTGATTGGATCAGGTACTATTTCAGAAAATGTGTAATAGTGCCCCGTTATGGTATGACAGTGAAAACATGGATTGCCCGAAAATTCAATCAACACATCGTGTCATAAATTATGGTAAATTCTGTCAACCGTTGGAAAATAGTTAATAAAACTGCATTTTGATGACAGCAGTACCACTGCAAACGCAGAGCATATCACGAGAGCAGCATAAAAGGATGTGACGTTACATTGTTGCAGTGCCATTATAAGAACCGTTGTGGACAGTGACATTGGACAGTGTGGACAGTGACAATTTGTGAAAATGGGTGAATACACATCTGATTGTTTGGACATTACGTGTGGGGTCCCCCAGGGGTCAGTGTTGGGACCTAAATTATTCGTTCTCTACATTAACGATATATGTAAAATATCTAAATTACTCAAATTTGTATTATTTGCTGATGATACAAACATCCTTAGTTCTGGTCAGAATTTACAGCAACTCCTGGACTTAATCACTGCAGAATTCAGAAAAATTAAATTGTGGTTTGATACAAATAAATTATCATTAAATTTGAGTAAAACTAAATTCATGACATTTGGCAATTGTAAAGTTAGTAATCAAGTTCAGTTACAGATCGACGGTGTTAACATAGAAAGAGTATATGAAATGAAATTTCTTGGAGTGATTATAGACGACAAGATTTGCTGGAAATCTCACATAAAATACATTCAAACAAAATTGTCAAGAAGTATTTCAGTACTGGCTAAAGTTAAGTACATTCTGGATTACAGATGATCACTCCACATTTTGTATTGTTCACTGGTGTTACCGTATTTAAATTACTGTGTAGAGGTTTGGGGCAACACATATCAACATTCATTGCAATCGTTATTTATACTTCAAAAAAGAGCAATGAGAATAATTCATAACACTGGATATTTGGATCACACAAACTCATTATTTTTACAGTCAAGAGTATTAAAATTATTTGATTTAGTTGAATTTCAAACAGCGGTCATTATGTTCAAGGCTAGAAATAATTTATTGCCTGGCAATATACAGAAAAGGTTTTTGGAAAGAGAAGGAGGCTATAATTTAAGGGGAAAGTCGAATTTCAAAACTCCCACTTTTCGAACTACTAGGAAAAGTTTTTGTTTATCTGTTAGTGGTGTTAAATTATGGAACAAACTAAATAATGAATTAAAGCAATGTCCAAACTTATTCCATTTTAAAAAGATGTTCAAAGAAACTATATTCCAGAGGTATAGAGAAACTCAGTCCTAATAATAAACTGTGCTAGGCCTATATTGAATATTATGGTAGTATGTATAAATATTGTCGTGTTTGTGTACTACTATTAGTATGTGGTTAGAACTTTTTGAATATATTTTCTCATTGATTATAGATTTATTATCTCCGCAGAGTTATTATTTTGTAGTTATCTCGTTAAATATGGTAGTAATGATTAAGGGGTAGGAGTATATAAGTTTTACTTCTTCCTACCTCCTTTTGTGCATGTAAATAGAAGTCTTTAAGTTTTTTAAAGTATGGAGTTCTTTACTTTGCTGTTCATTTGTTTTGTTTTTCTATTATTAGTTTTTTTGATTGATTTTAATTTGTTCTTATTTACATGTTCAAATAAATAAATAAATACAAATACAAATACAAATACCCTCTACCACAATCATACTTTCAGATTTATTTGAAATATCACAGGGCACATTTATATTTTGCTCACACTTACCTAAATCAAGTCCCTTCTTAGTTAGTTTGGCTTTAACTACAGCATTGTCACCTGTAACCACTGGGACCAGAGTCAAAAGCACTAGAGTACACCAATAGAACATCATCTTCTCTCAGACCTATAAGAAAGACACATGGGTATTTGGTAAGACAAAATAATAATTTTTCCTTGACAGGATACAAGACACAAGTAATATTTCCCAGTCTAACTGTTTTCTCTTGAAATCATCGGCAGACTTGTTCTTTGCATTCCACCATGTACTGTAGCATTGTTTCGACGTGGGGACAAGACAATAGGGAAAAATGTGTTGTCAAAACCACATAAGCTGTAGAGATTGCCTTGACTTGGGAGCCCTTCCTGGGTGACCCGAAGCATTCCAGTAACTAGTCAGACTTCCTCCACTGGGAAGATCTGATTACATACATCTCAAGAGCCCTCACAGGGCAACATTAGGTACATTCGTTGGTACTTTAGGCACACACCCTAGTCTCAGGTGTAAGAAGAATTTGACCACAACTGGGGCAAACTCTAAGCAGGAGAAGGCAACTGACAGGGCCTGCAAATATCCTACTCTCTTTAGGGAGGGTAATTGCCAACAGGAATGCCATTTTGAGCGTGACATTTTTCTCAGAGCAAAAGACAATTGGTTTGAAGGGAGCCAATGACAGCCCTTCCAGAACCATAATGTTGTGTTATGCTGAGTTAATATGCTCTGCCCACTATGGGTCGCTACTATCCTGGAGTGTTGAGGAAAAGGGAGTGGAATAAAAAGATGGAGTGTTGAGCTGAACGCTTGTTACTGCTGCATTTTCTTTTATTAATACAAATGTAAGATACAACACATGGTCAAATCCCAGGCCGGGACCCTCTCATAAGCTGCAGGCCTCGGCCTCAAAATGCCATGATGGAAATGAATAACCAAATGGTTTCTCCCAAAAGTCTACTAATACTCCAAGCTTATTCTACTAACCCCAACCTAACAGTCTACCAATTCTCTAATGAGAGTTAGTTGATAATGTTAGCCTACTTATAGTTAGTAGAATGTGGACTGAAATAAAGTGTAACCAGTTTATCTGTGGTATGAGCAGAGACAAAATACAATGTTATACACCATGGCCAGAAGCAACAGTGCAGAAGTTTTTTAAACAAAAAAAGAAAAAATAAGGTTTTAAACAGATTTCAAAAAGTTTTAAACGTTACCTAAAATAGCAACTGCCAAATAATTTAATGATTTAATTTTAACTAAATAATTATGTTTAACTTTTATATATAACCAATGTTACAACATTTCAAAATAAAATAGACACTGGAGAAAGCAAACCCATACCTGAGGAGACTTTCGAGGAGACTTGCACTATGGAATTACAGCACCTAAAACTGTCCTCCTGCAGGAATGTTGGATGTTCTTTTATAGGTCAGGGTGTTAAGATAAGCACTGTTCCCATCTTCAGGTTTTTCATTATAGCCCAAACGGGTCTTTGCACTTTGCATATCTTTGCATATTTGCATGCTGTATCTACAATCCATGTAAATCAAGTAATTTAATCTAAACGGTCATTGCCAAAAGTTTGTACAGGATTTTTTATTGGTTGGGTTGGTGAGATGAGCCCTGCTCCTATCTTCGTGTATTTTGTAATTCGGGTTTCAGTAGCTTGTGCTCAGTATCTCGTGAAGTGTTCAAGTTAAAAAGCTTATGAAGCTTAATGAAAAACGAAAAATATCTGCATTTTCACTTTCATATTTCTTTAGATTTTTTTATTGCTTTGGCGTAATTTTCACAAGCAATTGGTACATTTTCTAAACTCTTATTACTAATATCACAACTGATCATCAAAAGTGCACTTTTTTCCAAACATTTCAGCATATTTTCAATTGTGTTAGTACAATACACAAAATCACAAGTATCTTTTCACAACAAAAAATAAGTGTTTAATCTAAATGTTTCATTCACAATAACTGCCTTTCATAAAGCTCTTACTATATATTTTTTTTTAATTTTCTTGTTCAGTTTAATACATTTGTCTAATATTGAATCCAATTAAACTTAAACAATGAATCATTTGGTACACCTACAGATGGGTCAACGATGAGACGACACCATTTTGGTGTTAAATTAAATTGACAAAAATCAAGTTGTGTACATAAAAAAACATGCAAGTAAAGTGTCTACATTAATATTTCAAATAAAATGTCAACATATAGGGGTTGTTACGTATGTAACGGTACGTATAAAACCTTAGTTCCCTGAAAAGGAAAAGAGACGCAGCATTGAAACGCTGTGAGAACGCCTCTGCGTGATTGTGTTGTGAAGCACGTATGGAATCAGTCCAATGGCGTGACAGAACGTCAAAGTGACATCATCAACCAGGAAACTAAAAAGCGCACGTGAACAAAACAAGGTCAGCTTCTCATAGGCTGAAGTTTGAATGACAAAATTTTCATGGATTTTGCTAAATGTGGTCATTGAATGCATTTTGTGTGAAAGCAATGAAAAACCATTCCAAAATGTGAGTTCCTTTCAATCTCGATTGATGCTGTGGGACCTCTCTGCATGAATGCGTAGCGAAGCATGAGTGAAATCAGTCCAACCGTGTGGCAAGGCGTCAGAGGAGGGTGACGTCACCAACAAAGCCTGCCCGAACAGTGTAAAGCTAGCTTCTGTGTCTTTAGCAAGTGCTCTATGTAAATCGTGTGTCTTATTTGGTGTTGTCTGTCTCTAATATATATCTATATGTTACATGTTACATTACAGGTGCGGACACACAATCTGTGTGTTGTTTGTTTGGGAGTGGAGCACATACCTGACAAGTATCCCGTTTTGGCCGGGAAAGTCCCGTATTTTACCCTTCTTTCCCGCCGTCCTCCCGTATTAGGATTTTCCCGTAAATCTCCCGTATTTTAACCTGCGTTATTGAAAAATAATAATACCCCAGGCGGAGTAGAAATCAGTGTGAGGTCAGATGATGAGTGACAACACGGGGAAAACAAACGGATGATGGACGCTATGACAGAGCAAGGCACTCCTGCCAAAAAAACAAAACCCTCATGTACTAAATACCGTGATCAATGGGATAGCGAATTTACTTTTCTGAAGAGGAGGAGGGTGGGGGACAGTCACGCGTTTTGTAAGTTTTGTAACTGCGACTTTAGCATCTCACACGGGGAAGGAATGATGTATGTCAGCACGAGAAAGGGTGTTTAGCATGGTACGAAAGATTGTTACAGAGAATAGGATGACGTTAGACAACAGAACTGTTTGCTCTACTCTCATGTAAAATTAATCACTCTGGCCCAGCCCACAAATACACTCCTTCCAAAACAGTTTATACAGTCTGCATTAAATTTGTTCAATAACTCACTAAAAGAGTAAAGAAAAGTTATGTGAAATGAAAAGAAAAACTGCAACTGAAAAGAAAAACTGTAAAAGAAAAGCAATATGAAATGAAAATAATGTGTGGAATGAAAATAAAATGTAAAGACAAGCAATGTTAAATGAACAGAAAATATGCAAATAAGCCTTTAAATAAATGCTCTTAATATATACCCTATATGTACCATACATTCATATACATATACATATATATATATATATATATATATATATATATATATATATATATATATATATGTGTGTGTGTGTGTGTGTGTGTTTTCATTAAGGCTATAACACCTGTCTTAAAATGTAAGGGATACTGGAGCTTGGTTGGGGTGGTGGGACTGCTCGCGGTGGGCGCTGGAAAATTTCCCTTATTTTCAAATCCAAAACTTGACAGGTATGGTGGAGCATGCAAAGGCAGCGCTCGAGGGTGTTGGCTGTGCAGACTGTGAGCAGCTTCCTCTCAGGACGATCTTTGATGAGACCGCTCAGGCCTGCGTTCCTCATGGGTCCCGGTGTTGCCGAGCCACAGTGGCCATCTAGATCGTGGGGATCGCAAATGAGTCTATCAGAGGGGTTTGAGACGGGCCCTGCCTTATCTCAGCCCTCAACTGATAGATCTAGTGCCTTTTCCCATGCAGTGTCAGGAAGCACGCATTGGGTGAGGCACCGGTGCTTCATATGTCCAGCTCTGAGGGGATGGATGTAGAAAGCATCAAAGTAGAGGGTGGTGACTTGCCATCTCACTCTCCTGCTCATGATTGTGTCTCGCGCCAAACTAAACATTGACTGGCCAGCAGAGAAGCAGGACGTGCGTCGCAAGTCCAAACTGGACGAAAGTTTTCTGCCCTCACGAGCGCAATCTCCGCCTGCCATTTTTTCCCACACCGAAGTGTCGAGATCGTGGAAATAACCGGTCTCCACAAGGCTGACTCCAGCTCCTTTTTCACCAGTTCCATATTCGATTGGAAATCACAACAGTGGAAAGTCCTGCTCAAAGATGTGCCTGGTAAATGTGTACCTAATAGGAGAACCTCATAACAAACACAGGGTTTATGCAATCAAGGATGATCAGAGTAATCTATCTCTGACAAGATCAGCCTTCTTTGAGATGTTTAACGTTGCAGACAATACAGCACCTTTACACACTTATGACATGTGCAGGTGTGGCTGAAGCTTTTATGGTGGACTCCTTTGATGAAAAGACAGGCCTTGCTCTTCCATCACTTATTGAATGTCACCTCATCCCAAACAACAGAGCAGAGATTCCCACTCCAGAGGCAGCACAATACCACAACCATTTAAAATCAGTAGCCTCCAAGATTTCATGTCTAGATCCCAAGGCCAAAATTCTGCTTCTTCTCGTAAGAGACCTCATTCAGGCACACACAGTGCTGGAGCAATGCAACAGATCACAACATGTTCCCTTTGCACAGAGGTTGGCCCTTGGGCGGGTGATAGTTGTAGATGTATGCCTTAACGGAGCTCAAAAGCCTTTATCAGATGATGTTTTCAAAACTCATATTTTAGGAAATGGGTGCCCTAGCTACATGAGTCCATGTCCAAACAGTATTCACGTGAAGGACTGTTTTAACTGTCATGATGAGCCACAGAGATCCTCCACCCTGAACCTTGAAGATTATGGAAAATGACTTCCATCAGGATGAGTCAAACAGCTGGGTTGATACCGCTCAGAATTGACACTTCCGAATGGCTGGCCCATGGGAATGATGTTGAAGGCAAGTTCAGGTCAGGAAGGAAAGTTGAGGTCAGGGTGGTCAAAGAGGGATCATCTGAGGAGTTTCTGCGATCTATATCAGATATTGTCTTACTGCCATCTCCTGAGACTGAATATACAAACTTAATTATGTTTAACGGGTGTTTTCTTAGGGTGTTTTGAACCCCCCCCCCCCCCCCCCCCCCCCCTAAAAGGTCCCAAAAGCAAACTATTGTGCAACAGTAGTCATATTAAGAGTATGTATATATCTACTGTATATTTTGCAGTTCTGGCGGCAGCTCGACATACATTCACATCACATTTTTACTCAGCGGTAGTTACGCACACATGACACTGCAGTTATCCGCAGTCAGGAATGTTTATAATTTGCATGCATTTAAAGGCTTGCCAGTTAAACGTTTCATTCGCGAGCTATTCTGAGCGCGTTCACCCGCAGCACGTGCTCACTAAAAGCCTGCAGCCCAGAGGACTGAAATAAATTAACTTTCACGTCTTATTGGGCTAAAACACACGAGGTAGACAGTTGGGAGAAAAAAGTTGCTTGAGCTCTTAAAATGACAGCAATCTAATATTATAAACAGGCTTAGTTTAAATAAGAATCAATGTATAATTTATACAGTGAAGTCTATGTGGTGTTTTATTTTTTACATTTGTTTATTCAATAGGCCTAAACCTACTGTGGCTGAAAAAAATGAAACACTGTTTATTCAATTTGTACATTAGGTTGTGAGCATCTTTGTTCTTATTTTTAATAACAAAGATAAAATAATGAAATTTATATTTTATAATTATAATTATATTATTATTTTGTTACCTTGTAAGGCAAAATGTTTAAAATAGGGAAATTAGTTTGACTGTACTGCTCTGTCACTTGCAAAATAGTAAAAAAAAAAAAAAAAAAAAAAAAATTGTGATAAAATCATGAATCGTGATTTTCCTGAAAGAAATTGTGATATATTTTTTTACATATCGTCCACCCCTAAAAGTGGCTATAACAGAACAGTGCATCAATGCCGCATAAAAGTAAAAAAAAAAAAAAAAAAAAAAACATGAAGAACATGAGCACCTGTGACAAAATGTGTTGAAGTGGGTGAAATTAAGCATTCCTGTCCCTTCTATGATGACCAGGGTGAAATTTTGGGTGCAAGCACTTGTGCTTGTCTGAGTTTTTTTGAGGTTGTGCTGTGAACAAGAAAGGGTCTGAGATCACTTCAATGCTGAAGAGAAAAAAAAAAGAAAAGAAAAAAAAGAAACCGGCTTCTCTTTTGAGTCCACTATATTGTGAACACCAAAAGGACTGAAGTCACTTTCGGCTGGTTCCCTTTCTGGTTCACTTTAAGTGTAGTGTAAGTATTAGGTTTACAAGAAGCTTGTTTCCATCATATGTTTGGAATTGGTCAATAAGCAAACTGTTACAATTATTAATGTACAGTCTCTTTAGAAATGTGTTCTTCCCTTTTTCTGTACTTCACTCTGTTCCACTTTGAAGTGGTGGTGCTAATACATCCATGCTTCAGTTCAGCTTTCTTGTGGAAGGAGTATCTGTCTGCATAGTTGAAGAAGGGGAACTATTTTACGAGGGTAGAATAGTGAAGCTGGACAATCTTCATGATGTTAAAACACTTATTCAAATGACTGTAGAGATGTAACTTTAAAAACAGTTAATAGGAAGCTAAAGGCAGGTTTGCTCTGGGCACACGTTTAGTTTTTTTTGGTCTATTTGTTCAAAACTCAACCATTGATTATATATAATCTCTTGTCTTTACTGGCAGCAAAATGACACAAGACATTGAGAACAGCCCAGTTAACTCAAATGAATAATAATGCTCTAGAAGTATTTTTTTTCATTGTTTGTTCATGTTAACTAGTGTAGTTAACGTATGTTAAAAAATGGAACACAATTGTAAAGTGTTATCATGGTGTTTTATGACGTTCACGTGGTTAAAATTTCAAACCACTTGATGCATGCAAATGTATATATATCATCAAGTGACCAAACCACTTTGCATGAAACCATGCTGTGTAATTTAATATCAAGAATAACTAAAATAGTTACAGAGATAAAAAAGCTCATTTGCCATGTGGTTTACAACTTTTACTGCTGAGCATGTCAGCGCACTTATAACAGAGAGAGAAAAACATTATATTACTATATATATAGGCAAGATAATTATAAATTAAAAATTGAAATCCACACATTTAAAACATAATAACAGTAGATTTTAGTTTGTTCAAAAAAAAAATCATATGTAGGTACACTTTGTATTCATAATGTCCATCACATCGTACATTGGCTGTAGACAGTAGTGCTCTGCTCCTGACTCGGCCTGGTGTTTCTGGAGCACATGAAGAAATCAACTTCAGCACACTGAAAGAGACCATATTATATATGAATGGACATATACAGTATATTAGACATAATGTACAGTCAGCTGGTCATCAACATTTCAGATCATTTAATTAATCTTGTGTATGCAGCTTGAAGTTGCACTGTAAGAATCAGGATAATAGAGGACAAAATAAGATAACATATATTAATATTGAAGATGCATCTTACCTGTGGATTATTCGAGTTTTGAGCAGCAGATTTTCCAGTTGCATCAATGAATCTCTTCACCAAACCTGAAACACACTGAATATGAAACATCACTGAATTCACACATTGTAACAGTCCAAGAGCTGATTCACAGAGAATGTGTTTTACTGTGAAAAATGTGAGATTCAGGCCTGGGGAATGAAAAAAGTGTCTATAGAAATGCGTTTTTTAAAAGTTTAACATTTTTTAGGAACTTTAAGAACGGCATGTCTCGCACGAGACGCTGAAAAAGAAGACAGACGTGAGCGCAACAGTTAAACACGTTCAGTGTGTGTTTACATTAAAAAAACAATGCAAAAGTAGCGCAGCGGAATAGAAAAACACGTTCTGTGTGAACCGGCTACATTTGTGTAGATCTAGAGTTTGTCTCCTTGTAGTTCACTGACACTTTTACTGTAGTAAAACAGGAACAAACCTATTAATGCAATGATCAGAAGCACATTCAGCAGGACAGATATGATGATGGTCATATTTCTCCATGGTATCTGGTGTTGTGGAGCGTCTGTAATATTCTTTTGGACAAAGTCTGTATAAGGTTTGTAGTTCAATCATTCAATGTCAGTCTTTAACAGTTCCCTTTCGAGGGAACTCTAACTGCGTCGACTACGACATTTTGGGGAACGCCCTTAGCGTAACACATCTGAAGTATGAATGAAACTAATCCAATCCTGATGTTGCGTCATGGCGTACCATGTGACGGCATACACAGAAGCTACAAAGGGACCCCGGCACACAACAGAGTTAGCTTTTTTCTCTTCAGCAAGCACTCTGTGTCAAACTGTCTGTCATATTTGGTGTTGTTTGTCCCATAATAATTGTCCTAAATAAAGGTCTGCATTGCAATAAAGAATCTAGTGGCTCTGATCTCGCGTTTGCCGAGGCAGCACGTATATTACGAGTCTACTCTGCAATAAAGATTCTGTGACAGGGATATCACGTTGTCAAGGCAGCGTGTAGATTAAAGGTCTGCATTGCAATACAGAATCTATAGTGGCTCGTATCTGCGTTTGCCGAGGCAGCACGTAGATTACGGGTCTACTCTGCAATAAAGATTCTGTGACTGTAATCTTGCATTGTTGAGGCACCGAGCAGATTAAAGGTCTGCATTGCAATACAGAATCTAGTGGCTCGGATCTCGCGTTTGCCGAGGCGTAGATTACGGGTCTACTCTGCAATAAAGATTCTGTGTGGGTGCGAGGCATGCACAGTCAGCTCCTGATGGGGCTGGCTGTTTTCATTGAGAAATATTCCGACGCGAACAGCCGTGCGTTTTCGTGTGTTTCAGCCTCGCACCTGTTGACTTTCTTCTTGAGGAATGAAAGCCAAATATATTGTAACGACTCAAATCTCGCGTTTGCCGAAGCAGCGTGTAGATTACGAGACCGTATAAATATTTAAACAGTATTGTCATTTTCGCTGCATTTCATTTTAAGAAATTAAAATTCTGAAATATTATCTGACTTTAGGAAGTTAGATATTTTAGTTCAGCCTACCATTCAGGCTGTGTTTCACTTATCCAGTGTTTATGGCTGCTTTTAATTCTGAGGAATTAAAATGATGAGCAGCGAACGCACACTGCTCTGTGTGCCCCACAGGCTTGCGGCCATGCAGTGTTCCTTCTGCACATCGAAAATCGTTTTTGATTTTTCCCTGCCGGTCCTCCGCTTCAGGGTATCGAAAACGAGATGAAAATAGCAGAAAGAGAAAAACCGAAAGAGCCTCCCCTTAGGGGAGCCCTCAGGAAGTCGATTTCTGTATCCCACCATTAAGTGCGCTTCGGGACACATCGGTTTCCAGCGAATGCACGCTGCTCTGTCTGCCCCACAGGCTTGCGGCCAGGCAGTGCTCGCGTCCGCACATCGAGAATCGTTTTGACCAAACCCTGCCGGAGAGCCGCTTCAGGGGATCGAGAACGAATCTTGAATAATACCTGAAATCAGTCTCGAGAGGCTGGTTCCCTTAGTAGAATATTTCAAAGCATGGTAAGACCTGCCAAATATTTTTCCTTGGGTCCTGAGAAGGGTTACAGGCTGCAGTTCGATTCCACCCACCGAAATTACACGGGTTGGTGTGGACTGCAGTCGACCCAGTGTAGGGTCAGATATTGGAACAGGAAGTAAACTCCCTGCTGGTAAAGGAGGCCATAGAGCGTGTTCCTCCGCCGGATAGAGAGTCCGGGTTCCACAGCCGCTACTTCATAGTTCTCGAGAAAGATGGAGGGTTGCGCCAATTTTAGATCTAAGGCATTTAAACCGGTCTCTGAGGAGATTCAGGTTCAAGATGCTCACTATTCTCATCATCGTGAGTCAGGTCAAATCTGAGGATTGGTTTGTCACGATAGATCTAAGGGACGCATACTTCC
The DNA here is from genome assembly GCA_030578255.1 of Tiaroga cobitis. Classification (NCBI taxonomy): domain Eukaryota; kingdom Metazoa; phylum Chordata; class Actinopteri; order Cypriniformes; family Leuciscidae; genus Tiaroga; species Tiaroga cobitis. The sequence continues at coordinate 12,049,007 of CM060612.1, forward strand.
ATATATCGGGGGCGAAGCGTTCCAATATTGGGTTATTCTTCCATTCGGCCTAGCTCTCTCCCCTAATGCATGGATGCAGCTCTAGCTCCGCTGAGGCTTCAGGGTATCAGAGTGCAAAATTATATCGACGACTGGCTTATTATGGCCCAGTCACAAGAGCTGGCAGTTCGGCATCGAGATGTCGTCCTTGCCCACATCCAGAGCCTGGGCTTGAGACTCAACATGAAAAAAAGTGTTTTCAAACTCAGACCTACGGTATATTTGAACAAACGCTGTGAACGAAACGTCAACAGCGAACGCTCTCTGTGATTGATTGGTTTCGCCTTTTATGTTTTGATTAGCAGGAGAAATAGTTCTTTCCAAAACAATTATTCGCAAAAATAGTTTTTTTTCCCCATTTATTAGCTTATTTTTTATGTGAGGATCGATCCTGTCGATATAACATCAGCATAGGATACTCGACAACATCAGTATCGATATTTCAGGATGAACGCTGCTTTCTGTCATTAATTAATTAGCCAATTAATATCAATTTCCATTAATGTTATTGACCCCAGTAACGTTAACAGCCCTATAGATTAAACATCTCCACAGCCCACACACAAATATAACGTTAAGGCTACAGCAACGTTAGGATTTCTTAATGACAGCACGTATGAACAAATATGTCCAGGCCAACCTGGACGACGCGGGAATTGAAGAAGTAAGGGATAATCCACGGCTAGCCATGCATTGAAGGATTTTAATGCACGAGAGGCGAAGAACCACCCGACGCGAAGCGAATACGGTCTGAAAAAATCTGTATCCCACTATAAGTTTTGTCAGGAAACAGGAAATGTGTCCATATTCACTGCTGTTATTACACATGATGTACAGTATACACAAAATAAAACACTTGATGATAGGCCATCATCTGTAAAATCGTTTTTTTTTTTTTTTTGTGTATTCCATTGACCAGCCTATGTTTAAGTGCAATGCATTATTGAATCATTTTGATAATAATTCACCATGGAAGGAGGGGGGGTTCAGAACAATTTTATATCCACAGGCTGTTTGCTTGTGAAACGATATGGTCGTCTTGGTTTTTCAGTAACTTTAGACATTCTCGTGAGAATTGATCAATTCAGTGCATGAAGTTCGATCGTTAGCACACAGAAGAATAGAATAATTTGCTTTTGATGGGCCACGTGATAGCTGTCTTTGCTAAACCTCGTCGATAAAACAACAAAACGATAACTTAAACAATTCACGTGTTATGGTTTCATTTACCTTGGACAAAGCAATGACACACCTCCTGCTGAATGCGAGCGCGCTCCCGCGACCGGGGATACACTTCCTTTCAGGGGTAAGTACCTTGGCACGACACCTGGTTGATCATTTTGTAGGGTCATAGAAAAAATTATTGCTGGCGAAGGGAGGGTCAAGTCTTTTTTGACTACAGATCTCAAATCTCCTCCGGTGGCCCCTTAAATAAATAACGAACAGTCCCTTACATATTTTTACCTTATGTTTTTAAAGTTGGGGAGAACCGGGGCAAAAGTAACACGGGACGAAAGTAACAAAGCGATTTTTTAGGCATGCAGCCAGTGACCGAGCTGCTAAATATCACGTGATTTCATCATCGTTTCCCGCGGTTAGGTCTGGAAAGCAGTTTTCGAGTATGATAAGTAAATAACTGAAGCGGTAATTTTTTTAAATTACAAGTTGTGTTTTTCGTTTCATGTGTCACACAGTAATGATCAATCTATAAGTTATTTAGTGCTGTAACACATCCTGAAGTTTGCTTGGTCAGAGTTTTTCACTATAAAAGTAAATCGGGTTTAAATGTCAGGAGTTCCTGTCGGGACGAAAGTAACACTTGTTACTTTTGTCCCGCTATAGGGAAAACAAGTGTTTCTTTTGTCCCTCTGCTAATGGGGAGACTTTCTGTGTGTTGCAGCATTTATTAAAACATGTTTATGTCATATTATACCAACAGAATATGGCAGATGTTTCTGAGGGGGCTTTTAAAGATTAAGTCACATTTAAATCAGCTGATTTCTGTGTCACCATTTTTTTTCCCACTCAATCTGTTTCCATTTACCCTAGTCACATTTAGGTTTTAGCCATACCTTATAGCTTTAACACCTCCACCTATGAATTTGCAGGGTTTCTATCCAGATGTTTTTTATGCACATTTTAAAAACAGCTGGATGGAAACATGACTGTTACATTATGTTGAGAATTTATATTGTGCTAATTTAATTTAATTTTCGTATTTTTCATGTTGAAAAAAAAACATTTTATAAAATCGATTGACAATAAAAAAATATTCTAAACAATTCAAGTTTGTACTGTTGGGTTACTTTTAAAACATTTGATGAAACTGAAATTTAAAATAAAAAAATGTAAATTAACAATTTTTTCAAAGATAAAGGCCAAAATATGTTTGCAGTTACATGTTAACAAGGTCATACTCAAGTATATTTAGGCAAAAAAACAAACAAAAAAAACAAGAGTAACACATAAAATCTAGCTTGTATATTGTTGTGTTACTTTTGACCCACCTGTGTGTTACTTTCGTCCCAACTGATGGGGTCGAAAGTAACATGAGCAGTCTTAAATTCAAAGTGAAATTATACTGAAGTTGTTCTACATTTGTACAAAATTCCACCTGGTATTGATAGACCACACTTGTGAGTGACTGACCACAGCAAAAATATATCTCTGTCTAAACCATCATCTTTTAAAATTATGTTTTTCTGAAAAATGGTACTTTCGCCCCCGCTCTCCCCTACTAAATATGGATTATTATTGTGTCATTAAACATTATAAATCAGCTTATAAAGAACAATCAGACATTCATAAAGTACATTAACTCACAGAGGTGAAGCTGCACAATCTTCATGATGTTAACACACTTCAGTGTGATGCAGTCTTGTTTCTTTCTCACAACTGTAGAGATGTAACTTTACCTCAGAGCTTTCAGGCGGATAGTGTGATTTAACCACAGTCAAGAGGAAGTTAAAGGCAGGTTTGCTCTGGCCACACGTTTAGTTCGGGTGTCTATTTCTTCAAAACTCAAACCTTGACCTATACATCATTTCTTCTCTTTAAAAATATATTTATCTCTAATTCACTGGCAGCAAAAGGACCCAAGACACTGAGAACAGCCTTAATAACTGTCTCTTAATATTACAACCATATTCATTCATTTCCATTTCATTTAAAATTAAATTAGCATGAACTAAAATTAATAACTGCTGTAGGAGTATTTCTTTTTTTTGTACTGTTAGTTCATGATAACTAATAATAATAATTCATTACATTTATATAGCGCTTTTCTAGGCACTCAAAGCGCTTTACATGGAAGGGGGAATCTCCTCAACCACCACCAATGCGACGGCAGCCATAGTGCGCCAGAACGCCCACCACACACCAGCTTACTGGTGGAGAGGAGACAGAGTGATGAAGCCAATCACTGTATATATATATATATATATATATATATATATATATATATATATATATATATATATACATGAGGTTAACTTTTGGAAACATAATTGTAAAGTGTTATCATGTTTCATGTCATGTTCACTTGGTTAAAGTTGAAACCGCTTGATGCATGCTAGTGTTTGTGATCATGTTGTTCATCAAGTGACCAAACCAGTGGAACACTTCATTTGCACAAAACCATGCTTGTGTTAACCACAAAACAGAGAGCAGAAGTCAGATGTTTTTAAACTAGCAGAAAATGTCATGATTTCAAAAAATTGTTTTATGTGGTGTGTGATTTAATATCAAGAATAGCTACATTTTTTGCTGATAAAAAGCTGCTTCATCCCCAAGAAAGCTCATTTTGAGGTTTACAACTTTTACTGCTGAGCATGTCAGTGCACTTATAATAGAGAGAGAAAAATGATTATATTATTATATATAAGCAAGATCTCCACTTAAAACAGTACCAGCAAAACAAGTGTTACTATCATACACACTGCATATGTACATACAAAGCAGCAAACTCATAAATGGAAATGGAAATGAAAATCCACATATATAACAGTACATTTTAGTTTAAAAAAAACCCCACATATGTAGGTACACTTTGTATTCATAATGTCCATCACATCGTACATTGGCTGTAGACAGTAGTGCTCTGCTCCTGACTCGGCCTGGTGTTTCTGGAGCACATGAAGAAATCAACTTCAGCACACTGAAAGAGACCATATTATATATGAATGGACATATACAGTATATTAGACATAATGTACAGTCAGCTGGTCATCAACATTTCAGATCATTTAATTAATCTTGTGTATGCAGCTTGAAGTTGCACTGTAAGAATCAGGATAATAGAGGACAAAATAAGATAACATATATTAATATTGAAGATGCATCTTACCTGTGGATTATTCGAGTTTTGAGCAGCAGATTTTCCAGTTGCATCAATGAATCTCTTCACCAAACCTGAAACACACTGAATATGAAACATCACTGAATTCACACATTGTAACAGTCCAAGAGCTGATTCACAGAGAATGTGTTTTACTGTGAAAAATGTGAGATTCAGGCCTGGGGAATGAAAAAAGTGTCTATAGAAATGCGTTTTTAAAAAGTTTAACATTTTTTAGGAACTTTAAGAACGGCATGTCTCGCACGAGACGCTGAAAAAGAAGACAGACGTGAGCGCAACAGTTAAACACGTTCAGTGTGTGTTTACATTAAAAAAACAATGCAAAAGTAGCGCAGCGGAATAGAAAAACACGTTCTGTGTGAACCGGCTACATTTGTGTAGATCTAGAGTTTGTCTCCTTGTAGTTCACTGACACTTTTACTGTAGTAAAACAGGAACAAACCTATTAATGCAATGATCAGAAGCACATTCAGCAGGACAGATATGATGATGGTCATATTTCTCCATGGTATCTGGTGTTGTGGAGCGTCATCTGTCTGATTCCTGTGGACCGAGTCTGTAATATTATTATGGACAAAGTCTGTAAAAGGTTTGTAGTTCAATCTTTCAATTTCAGTCTTTAACAGAACAATAAAACTATTATTAGTTCTTCATACAGTATATTCAATATGGACTCCATCATGTGGTTTATAAAGACATGAAATGATAAAATAACTCACCGCTGATGTAGATTTTGGTGCCGTTGCTGAATTTTAGTGGTTCACTAGTTTTCACACAATAATAAACTCCTAATTCATCAATGGTGATATTCTTGATGAACAGACGACTGTTAGTTTTCACTGAGTATTTGTGTTCAGAGATGCTGTTTTCATATTTACCTCCTTCATATGTGTTGCTGAAAGTGCGTAAGATAAACACTGGAGGATCCGGTAATTTCTGTTTGTACCAGTAAATCTCCTCTATATCAAGATCACAGGTTATATTCACATCAGATCCTAAAGTTACTGGTATGTTTGTTAGACTCTCTGTGGCTTGATACAACATGAACAGATCTATGACAGAAAGAAATACACATTTATTAAGATATAAATCAAAAGAAAACTGACTCAATCAAATATGACATGAGAAACTCACAGATCTGCAGCTGTATGATCTTCATGATCTGATCCAGATGAATAATATCTGCTATAGTGATCATTCACACATCTCGTACTGAGAGCGGAAACACAAACCTCGACCACACAGACGAGAGGGGAAGTCAGAGCTGGGCTTCTCTGAGAACATCATCATTCTTAGTTGTTTAAATCAAGTAATTAGAAGATACAGTTTGTGTTAATATGCCAGTGTGTTTTATTTGAATATACAGATGTGTGAATTTTGATTTCCTCCTAAAAGAAAACACATAATCATGTACAATTTTATTTCTTTCTTTTTTTGCTACCAGCATCAGGTGACATATAAGATTGAGCTTTGACTAAAATGCCATTGTAAAGAGTCATGCTTCAAGAAAAACATCTGATGACATCTTGATGAACAGATGAAACCAAAGCCATCAATGTGCATCTCTGACTGCCTGTGTGTTCAGATGTTTAGTGGGAAAACATGCAGTGTTCCCACGTTTTTATAATGCAAGAATTTCATTTCAGAATTCAGCTTAATTTAAATATATTGTGTTGTTTGCTTATATTGTTAATTGTGAACATTGCTACTGTCAGTCCTACATTTTAATAATCAATACCATTTATAAATTTGCACTGCAATTCATATCTCTACCACATGATGTCCCTGTAAACTTGTGTACAGACTTAAATCAAGAGAGATTTACCTGAAATATGTCCAGGACAGCCTAATATCATGAAAGATCAGTCAATCTAGTATTCATTTATGTGTTCGTTTATCTATCAGGTTTTATTGATTTTTAATATTCATCCAGGTTTTATTTACTACATTTGTGTTTACAACAACTCGATGTATGTATTTAAACAGCCTTTAATCTAAGGATTGTTCATTCACATTTGGTGAATATGTACCCATGTATTCTAGTGCACTGTTGTCTGGATGACTGTTGCGTTGCTGGATCACATCTAGACTCCATGCAAACATCTCTTTGACTAAACATCCCTCGAATCTGAAATCTCACGCTCATAACAAATCGAATCTAATCTTTAAAGATTCGCCGGAGAAATAAACACACACCACAGTCCCGTATGCAGCCACAGACATGCTCCTCGTGACGCAGCGAAGCGAAGGATGCGTTTGATAGTTTTAACTCTCAGGCTGAGCACAACATCTTTCATCTGGAGAATTCTCAGCTGAATCGCGATGACTCAGTGCTGTTCGTGTTTCAGGGCCTCTCTTAAGTCTTTTGAATCACAGCCAGCAAGAGTAACAAATAGAAATTCCCATCCCTCCATATGCTGTTTTATACATCACACTGGAGGCTGAAAATACAAACTATTAAAGAGGAATATTTTGGTATGCTTTGCCCTTATGCATCAATATATATAGACCTATTTGGCTGATACGTGTTGCTGCATATATAGACATGCATGAAATCCCTGCATGTGAATGCATTTGGATTTCAAAAACACAAGAATTTAAGTTCTCATGACTACACAAGGTTGCACTGGAACTGCAATATTATATTGAAATGCAATAAATATGGACTTGGAATGAACAGATGAGATTATGAATCTGATATAGGCACTTGCTCAGCGGGGTCAGAATCCGCAACACCCACAATGACCATTAAGACGGAAAATGCGGCAGGTTGCCGTTGGCATCACCATGGTTACCTCATGTCCGGAATGTTTATTCAGTTCTCGCAGGATCTGGGTGTTGGCAGACAATCACCTTTACATCTAAAAATAAACAATGAAACAGAGTTTATGCATCAGTGGCTCGGCAAAAAACAACCTGATTTTGAAGTGGCTCGTGGAACATCGGGGTAATCCGAGTTTGATCTTAGCATTTATAATTTATTATTAATATTTAAAATGATAATTATATGTAATAGTATCAATATTAACTGTAATCATAATAATACATATTTAAAAATAATGTTTATTTTATTTGTTATTATTGTAAAAAATAAATACCACAAATTTAATTATTCTGTCTTTTTCTTTCATTTTCCTGATGCTCAAAAGACTTGCAAAAGAGAACATGCCTATCTAAACACACACACACACACACACACACACACACAAATGGACTGTCATTTCTAAATGAAAGCTTGAGTAAATGAGATGGGAAGGGCAGAAGAGCGACTCCCACCCCCGCCTGGTTCCCCCCTTCACCTGCTCTTGTCATGATAATGTTCCTCTGCAGTCTCATCATTGTTTTCTTTCTGCAAGATAGTTGCTGGGTTTGAACCCTTCTGGATCCAGTGTGCAAGTCTGTAGATAAATTAAGAAAAACGACACAAAAATAAGTAAAGCGAGAGGCTTGTTTTCTAATATAGCCACTGGGGGCTTAAAGGCGAGGGTATAACTGCTGTCTTGAGCAGTTTTTATACAGTCTCCGGTACCCATTATACATCAACAAGTACTGAAATTGTTATAGTAAATGAGAGGTGCGAAAACATCCCTGACACTGGCACACTTGCCGTAACAAAAAGACAATATGGCCTGGCAACGTAATTATGCCCATGATAAGTGTAGTTAGATTAAGAATTATAACATGTTTGGACGATGGCTGGTTAACCCATATTCAAACATGGCATTTAAATTTCATAGGTCTATCAATCACCCTGCTGAAAAAAAAAAAATAGAAAAGAAAATCCAGCTAAAACCAGTCTAAACTGGTCATTTTGGGATTAGCAGGTTGGTTTTAGAGGGGTTTTTGGCAACATCTTTAGGCCGGTCTGACCATCTTAAACTAGCTAAATCCATCTTAAGAAGCCAACTAGCTTAGTTTTCTCTCTCTCTCTCTCTCTCTCTCTTTCTCTCTCTCTCTCTCTCTCTCTCTCTCTCTCTCTCTCTCTCTCTCTCTTTTTATTTTTTATTTGTAGCTTTTCCAGGGTAACGACAGTAGCCTATAGACTTTGTATTGTGTCTTAAGGGATTTAATTTGAATTCAAAAATATTTTAGGTCACTCCCGCTGCTTTAATCCTCTCAAATATGCGGTCAAATATTAATTCAGTCTTGTCCAATTTAGTTTTTCCCTCAACGCCCAAACGCATAACAGGTGTTTTGACTCTCGCTGACTGCACAACATCGCCTAAATCGTGACATATTTTTCACAACAAAAGAGCGGTTGGTAGTTGTATTGACATTTCTGTGGTACTTACAACTTCCGTTCAGAACACGTCATCCGAACTCACGCGCGTTTGAAAATAACCGTTCAGCTGCTGTGTGAGTCATTCAGAATAAAACTGAGGTATAAAGAATAATAATTTAACTAAATGACAAAACCAAACGCCATAAAAATTGTGAAATCGTCGTACACAGTTGGGAAATCGCATACTATTTTATTATAATTCTACAGAATTATTATTTTAGTTGAAAGACTGTGGTAGCCTACAGTTATGTGATAGCCTACACATTGTTTACAATTGTGCCTAACTGTAACACGAAAACTAATGTGAAGTGCCTGTCAAGTGTTTAAAAAATCGACCATCCTAAAAACTCAAACATGAGTCAATAATAATCCAACGCGCGCTCTGTCGAGCGTTTACTGCTACTGTAAAGCGCGTGTCCCGTTTGAGCGACAATCTGCGTCATGTGACGGCGGACGGACGGACGGACGGAGAGATGAAGATGGCGCAGCACCGGCGATGAAGAGTCTCTCGTTCACACCGGAAAATCACGGAAAACCGTATCGATTAGGCGTAGAAGAACACCACGCGCGCGCACGACTCGAGAAACCCTCAAGGTTAGTTTGTCCTCGCGCTGTTTTGGCGGATTCCAGCGCTAAATCACGACTGACCGAGTCAATGAAATAAATAAATGATCGTCTCCATCCTCAGATGTTGCTGCCGTCGCATCCATAACGAGAGATCCAGGCGCGCGGGTGGGAAACCTGAGCTGACGTGTGAAATATGTCGTTTGTTTTATGAAACACACTGCTGTGAGATAAACACGTCTGAGCTTCTGCTTGAAGTTTAATGTGTCATCGTACATGACATTTAACCGAAACTCTTCTGATATCTTGGTTATTTTACCGGGATCATGTGGACACCGACCGAGGACGAGAAAATCGGAGTGGGTGAGTTGAAAATATGTTTGTTTATCATTCTTGATGTAAACATACACATTAAACTATTAGTCAGCGACTGATTTAAAGTGTTTTATGTGCCATTTAATGATTTGAAAAGGCAAATGACATGCTATGAAACTATGCCATATAAAAAGGCATGTTGAGTGTGGAGAAATTCGTTACCCGTTTTATACGTGTAATACTGGTACTTTCACCAGGGTATTACTATAAATTGTATTGAATTCCTTGTGTAAAATCTGTCTGCACTACTGTTGAATACTAAGGTGATGTTACAGTAGTACACACACACACACACACACTCACACTCACACACACACTGCTGATGTTGAAGATGCTCGACTGACCGACAGGGGGCGATACGAGCGGTGCGTTTCCAACAGGTGCATATGGTGGAAAACATCTAACATTTAGGTCTATTGCTCATCATCCACATCACCATCACCATCATCATCATCTCAGCTTCCAAAACAAAAGGACACCGTCTTCATTGTTGAACTGCACCATCAGCATGTTGCAGTGGTCACCGTTTATCCGAAAGCTTCGCGTCAGTGTGTGAAATGCCAGTGCTGTTTGTACCTCCCCTACTGTTCCTGACAGAAGCACACAAGCTTTGTGTACAAACAGAAGCAAATTTAAACGCAGAGGTCATTAGTATAGCCTACCTTCAAAAGAATGAGTCATACAGGGGGGTAACATTGCTGCAGTAAATACAGGGAACTTGACTTATTATTCTCATAAGGGCCTGATGAGTCACCATTTTCAGGGAGAACAGCATTAAGGGTGGGTGTATGATTGGTCTTGTACAATCTAGTTGTGATATCGGTCAGATTAATGCAGATTAATAAAATGCATTGTTGTGCAGACTCAGTCCCGTTTGTTCACTTCCTGTGCTCGTGTGAGTCACAATACAAAATGGCAGCCTTCACTACTATCTCTTTGCTTGATGAGATTTGTTGGGTGTTTTGTTGTAGTGTCAGTGATTTGAGGAAATTACTCCTATTTTCAACAAGCCTTTTTAGGTGCTTCAAAATGTAATTACTCATATGGGTGATTCTTTAAAAAGGGCAACCTTTTTTTGTGTCCAAGGATGATTTTAAAGAAACAATCCTTTTTTTTTTTGAGCGAAACAAATATTTAATATTATATTTTTAGTAGTTTTCACGGATCCTTGTGAACGGGTTCGTTTTGACAACGTTGTCGTCTGTACGCGGAAAACACAAAGGCATTTTTTGTTTTTAGTACATCATTGTCGGGTAAACGTACCCCAAGGCATACAACTTTTCCTCCAAAAAAATAAAAAATTTCATTACCATCACACACAACATCAATATTATTATCATTGCTATTCAAAATAGGTTTTCGTTATCTAAAATACAGCTGTAATAAAATATAGTTTAGTTAAAAAAAAACTTGAAAAACTTGCATGAAAATAAATGTTGTTTTGGCAACTAACTGAATTAAAATACTATTAAGTTGAAGTACTACAATTATTAAAAAAAAATTATATATATATATATATATATATATATATATATATATAATTACTCAAATTGAAAGTAAAATAATAAGTCAAAATATTAATAAATATTTTAGTAGTGGATATACAGTACATAATATTAAAATAACACTACTATCACTATACAATATACCAAAATACACTTCTTGTTGATCAGGTTTGAAGAAGTTAATTAGCTTTTAGGTCGTCATAAGTGTCCCTAATTGAAGAATAACGCATGTGAAATGATGAGGCGATATTCAGTGCCATTTTATAGTCATTTTTCTTCTTCTTTGATGCTGCATCTTGTTTGCAGGGAACAGCAAAGCAGTCAAAGTAAATACGAGCAAGTTTGAACTTTAAAACCTCTCCTCAGGGAGCCATGTAACCTCAGATACGGCCCATTTGTCAGAGCTGTCATCCGGCATCTGCTTTAGTTTTAATGACTATATTTTTAAGAGCTACAGAATTATAAACCTATAGGAACAGAGCAACTATTTGTCATCTAGAAAGCAGATCTGTCAAGCGGATGGGAGTTTTAGATTCGGAGGCAGGAGAAGGTGGAAACTCATGGATGTTCTCCAAAAGACCGACTACCCCCCCCCCCCCCCCATAATCTGGCATGCCATTGAAAAAACAGCTATTCACTGGCTCTGTGTGAATGGGTCTTTGTGATGCAATGGCCATGTTGAATGTGATGCTAACCTCACAGCCTGCTAATGCACCACACAGTTCACATCAATGAAGGCCATTTTTCTCCCCATCTCTACTATTACTATAGAAAACATGTTGAATCAATAGTGGTTCGATATTAATTCTGCGTATTTTTGAAGGTATTTTACAATAACCATCACTGCCACTTGACTTTTAATACCATTTTTGGGACCAGAACAGGTGATATTAGTGTCGACACCGAACATTTTACAAGTAAAGGAAATTTTCATATTTGAGATGATGATTACCACCACATATTACAAATTCCACCTCTTATTTTGATTATGAGGACAAGGCTACTAAAGTACGGCCTCATTTTAGTAACTACGCTATTCAGCACTGCTTCCTCTACATAAGTCATAGGCGACATTGTTGATATAATGGAGATAATAAGATGGATAATCTTCAGTAAGAGGGCCAGACTGCCCAATTTTATGGTTAAAGAGCCAAATTTCCTCTAATGCCTAGAGGTGATGTATAATTTACTAATGTGCACAATTACATCCCATTTTGATCTGGCATTGCGTAACGTTATATCCTTGGGGTATTCGCGAATGGCAGCACTCATCTTGCATTTCATTCAAAGTCAGATATTTCTACAAGGATATTTTTCTCATAATTGTACGATGTTTGGAAGATAATGGCTGCGTCTGAAATCGCATACTTCCCTACTATATAGTAGGTGAAAAACATTACGTGACAAAAGAAGTCTGAATTCACAGTACTGGCAAAATATTCCCAGATGACCTACTACTTCTGGTGAGATTCTGAAGTGTGCATATGATGGACACTTTAATATCCCATGAGGCCACAGGAGAGGATTTATGAATAGCAGTGAATCGACGTAAGTGACACTGGTAGGTCACATGACAGTGACAACATGGCCAATGTAGTACGTCCGGATTTATTCATACTACTCATAATCATACTATATAGAACACACTTTTTTTAGCGCTCAAAAAGTAAGTACTTATTTAAAATAAGTACCTACTCAAGAGAGTATGCGATTTCGGACGCAGCCAAAGTGTAAAGAAAAAATGACTGCGCTAGCATTTGTTTTGCACGATTATCAACATAAAAGATAATTGACTGTTTTCGTTGGTTGAACGTTTGCGAAATTTAGCTAGACAGGTTTTTATCTTGATCTTTACTTTTTAATTGGCGTAAAGGTCATTTTCTGGTAGCGTTGCACCAACTGTGCTGGTGGTCATCTTGAACTCACACTGACACCTAGTGGTGTGGATGTAGAATCACACAAGAGTTTACAGTTACTGATGCCATTGCATAAATGTTATATTTGCTGTGGGACATGATTAATTTATTCTGTGAGCAAACGTGTCCAATTTTAGGAAATTACCAAGATAAAGTGAGTTGTATTCAGCTGGTCATGTGATTTCAACATGGCTGCACCCCTGAGGCGACCAGCTCCTCCTTAAACAGAACTGCTTTTTGGGCTACTGATATAACTGCTGTCTACATCTCATAGTGTACATGATTTTCAAAAATACTACTCAGTTGTTCATGTAAAACTTCTTTAATGAGGGAAAAATGACTGAGCGCTCTATTAAATGTGAATGTTTATCATTAGCAACATAGTGATGTATCGACCAGGGGTGCGTTTCCCAAAAGCATCGTTGGCCAACTATGATCGCAATTTCCATTGAACTCTATTGGTAACGACGGAACTTGCGACCATAGTTGGCTTTGGGAAACGCACCCCAGGCTGATTAATCAACATCCTGCTCTATAGACATCTAAGATCAGAGTTCGGTAAATTCGGAAGTAGAAAGTTTAAAACATGAGCTCTTAGCATGTGCTAATAGACGTGATGGCGCTAATAGCACTCTTCTAGTCCCTTTTGAGATTTGTTTGTCATCTGTAACTCTGCTTAAAGGAAGGAGTTAACAGGCAGATAGGGGAACTATTATGTCCCCTAATTTAATCTGTATTGGATGGACGGCTATTGAGGCCCAGCCTCACGCTGAGCCTGGGGACACTTTGGATATTTGCCATTGAATATTCATCTTTGCTTAATGAAGAGGCTGCGCTCAATTAGAATATTATAGAAGGATGTGATTGTGGGCTGTCAAAGAGACGAGGTGAGAAGGAGGGGGTCCATTGTTGTTCAGGAGATCATTAAATGCAGTTATGAGCCTATGACAGGAAAAGAGCGCTCAGGATTTCTGATGTGTTGATGGAGGCACTGTGAGAACTTTTATTGAAAAAGTAGATGGTGGAAAGTTTGTTTGTTTGCGAGACTTGTCACATTGCAGACTCACTGCAGTTAGTTATTAGCAATGTTTGCTAAGGCTGATCCCTCAATGTATGCAGCTTGTTGAGGTGTGCTATTATTTTTCTTAGTATCCAGACTTCAAATTTTCACCTGATTGACAATAAAATTGGCGATAAAATCACATAGACCAGACTATCAATACTTGGAGGTTACTTGTTAGGTGGCTAGCAAACGAATATCAACATGCTAAAACATGCTAACTTGTAATCTAGCAAAACAAATTAGCTCCAAATCAACATATGTGAGAGATTGTTATCGATTTTAGGTTTTGTTTAGGCTAGTAACGCAAATAACTAACAATAAATCTGCAGCTATTGCAGAATATAAACTATTTTGCTATTCCTACCATTTCCTGTTATATTGATTGATTAACTTTTATTCAAAAATTAGGTGGTGGAAGTTTGTTGGTTTGGGAGGCTGTCACATTTCAGACTGCAGTTGGTTATTAGCGATGTTTGCTAAGGCTGATATACCTCAAATCTTGTTGAATTGTGGCATTATTTTTCTAACTGTCAAGATTTTTCAACTGACAAACAATAAAATTGGCAATAAAATCACATAGACTTACCTCTAACTGCGACCAGAATATTAATACTTGGAGGTTAGTAGGTATTAGGTGGGCAGCAAGCAAACATGCTAAAAATGTTAACTTGTAAACTAGCAAAACAAAATGGGCTTCAAATCTACTTCCGTGAGAGAATATCATATCATTAGTATTATATGCTTACCAATTTTGGTTTGGCTAGCATACAGTAGCAACATGCTTAAACACGCCAACTTGTAAAGTAGCGAAACAAAACTAGGCTCGAGCATTTATTAGTATAATTTGCTTACCAAATTTGGGTTTGTTTAGGCTAGTTACACAAATTACTGATAAGTAATTTGGGAGAACTTAGTCTCAGTGCCATTATTGTAGGATATAAACTACTTTTGCACTGTTATGTTGATAACATAGATCTCTTGTGGAACTGCTGGAACCATTTCACCCCTTGTGTGTCTCCAAAATGTGTGATTGTGCTGAATATCAGCAAGAGCTGAGCACAGGGAGAAAGATGCAGACAGAGGAGGGAATAACATGGCACAAAACACTGGAGATGTCAACAGTCGATACCTCCACCAAACTGTTTACAGTCATTCTTAACCAGAGGGGGCTTGTTCACACACAAATGTCACTGTTGCAATGCAAGCAGACATGAACATTTGGGAAGGGAAGCTTGCTGGGGGAGTAGAATTGGCACGCTAGACCTGTCATCTCGAGCCCCCACACAAATTCACGCGCGCTTTCGTTTGTGAGCTTCCTCTACGCGCACTCCTGCTGAATGTTTGCTTGGGGCAATGTATGTCAATTATATTAAAAACTGATCGTTACTCTTATTTGGTCTTCGATCGGGCATTTAAAAGCTTCATTCTTAATGAAGTCTTATGGTCAGCCTGTGGCGTTAGTGCAGCTTGCCTAGGTCTAATGGGTTTCTGTAGATAATTTTAATGTTTTTGCTTTTTATTAGTGTCTCCTCATTACTTTGTCTATTATGTAATTCATGATATAGTTAGAATAATTGTTCTACAACTACCTATAAGTAATTTTGCAACTACATGTCAACTAACTCTCATTAGAGTATTAGTAGAGTATTACTTATAGTCAGTAGAATGTCTGTTGAGAAGCATCAAAAATAAAGTGTTAGCAGATATTAATAAGACAGTCTATTAATACTCTAATGAGAGTAAGTTGATATGTAGTTGAAAATTAATAAGTTGTTTCAAAGTCACGTCTAGTTAGTAGAATGTGCAGTGGACCATCGGAAAAAAAGAGTGTGACCAAAAAATTCCCAAACTATTTGAGCAGTGGTGTATAATATACCAACCTGAGAATTTTTTTTTCTCAGTAATGAAAATTATTTATGAATTTAAAATGTCAAATACAAGAAAAGAAGCGACTCTTTAGGAATGTTATTATTTTACGATAACGCAAAACCCAATTTAATGTGATACATTTCTGATTGAAACTAGACAGTGATAAAAAAAAAAAAAAGATGTTGGTGGAGCTTAATTGTATTATTCAGGAATTGTTTGGATCGTAAAAAAGTGGGCGATGCATACCAGAACAGACAGAGGCAGGTTTTTCTAGGGGGAGGGGCTAAAAAATAAGCAACCTTGATGATGTCACTGGAAAAGAAAAGTTATTTCAGAATTATTGCAAATTTTGATTTATTTTGTCTGCACACCATTTATTATATAAGAATATATAAATCATATAGGGTTTCATAATAAGGGTTTATAGTTAAACCTCACTGTAACAATATAGATACTATCTCGGCTACATCCTCCTTCCGAGGTTAGAGCATGTTTTAATTGCATTTAAATCATTACCGCTAAGTGCTCTGAATTAATTAGAAGATCTGATACCGAAGCAACAGAGCGAGTGGTTTTAGGGGAGGCGCTGTCCAAGGTGCTGAACACAGATGCATTGTTCAACACACACGGATTGATACCTGAGACGCTCTGGCAGCAAATGGGTTTACCACGCTTTTCTAACACCCGACACGCATTCAGCAAATCCTCGGTTAGATACTCCTTCAGAACACGTCCTCTCGCCGAAATCCCAGGTCTTATGTCAGTAGCGACATAATCGCTGTGAAAGTGGCGCGTCGCAATCCTCCTATTTACCTTTTCCTCCGGCCGATCCTGACTCTCCTGAATTAACTTGACTGAGCAGCCGGCAGGTCATTAGTAAAACATTCTGGAGCTCTTGCAATAAGATCCCCTGATTTTTTTGTCTAGCTGAGCAAACTTGATTAGCTCTCTTTCAGTCACTCACTACGTCTCAAATCAAACATTTACCTCGCATCAATATTCCACTGATTTGAAGTAAATTCCAGGCACCTTTTCTTCACACACTTCCCTCTAGTCAAACAGTCTCTCTCTTGCTGTTTATTGCCCTCAACGATTGATTCTTTCTGTCGACAGCTTGCCCTAACGCTAATCAGGGAGATGTGCTACAAGATTGCGATAGTTCTGTGCGTTAGTGGCTTTAGTTTTGGATTGACACCCACAGTGGAGTCTTTATGAAGGTTTATTTAGTCGCCCTTTGATCATCACTCGTCCCCAGGGAGGCGAAGGCCTAAAATTGGCTGTTATCTTCCCAGGATTCAATCTGGATTTTTTTTATGGTGCATGTATAGCTTGTTTTAGCAGTGTAAATAATCCAGATTTTGACGCAGAGCGTCATTGTGGGATGTTTTCAAGGACTTTGAATGTGTGTGTTTTTTTATAGAATACATGTATTTAGAAAGAAAAAAATATGGATAGATATTGAACAACAAAATGCTGGATGGATGGATAGATCAAAACAACAGATGGATAGAGAATGACAAAATGATAGATGGATGGATGGATGGATGGATAGACAGACAAACAGACACTTTAGAAGCAGAGCATCATATTGGGATGCTTTTGAGAACTTTGAATTGTGCTTTTTGTTTCGACTCCCTACTTTTGTCCTTTTAAACTTTTTTTTTTTTTTTTTTCAGAACCAAGTACAGCTTTTTTGTTTATTGAAGGTATCTCTTCCTCATAAGGATGTGCGTTATTCCTCTTGTAGACAAGGCTGACAGAAGGGCCATACGCATTGTGGGATTCTGTCTGAGAGTTCCGTTGATGTTATGGCAACCGTTGTGAAACAGAAGCCGGCCTGCGGAACTCTGGCACAGGGATTCCAGCATTACCATAACAACCCTGTTGTCACAGTCAGAAATTAGCATGGTTTAGTAAGCAAGTCACTGCCGAGGTGGAGAATCACATGCAAGCCGACCTTGTGTTGTAGAGCAAATGTAGATTAGCGTGAGGGATTGAGATATTTTGCTACGTATTTGCAGTGGTGGACGAAGTACACATACCATGTACTTGAGTAAAAGTAAAGATACTCAAGGTAAAATATTACTCAAGTAAAAGTAGAAGTGCTGCCTTTAAACATTCACTTGAGTAAAAGTACAAAAGTATTTGCCTTCAAATGTACTGAAGTATCCAAGTACTTTGATTTTTTTATGGCTATAATGTCCTATTATAATAATTTGTCACACGACTCTTGCTTAACAGTCTAAGTGAAGACTAATGTCACTCTTGGCACACCAATCTATTAATGAAATGAAATTAATTAGTCTTATATATATATATATATATATATATCAGTGTTTCCCCTAAGATTTTTTTCAGGGGGGGGGGGGGGGGACTGCTAGTGTTGCGGAGCGGGCGTGTTACGGATACGTGGTGTAATTTTTTTAGTAATCAAAAAGCATGTCTAATTAATTGAAATCATGTATTATGAATCATTAAACTTATACAACATTTTTTTTTTAAATCTATGAACAAAATGTCACTATTTCTGTGTTGTGTTTTTTCTGGTAATAAAATGAAGACATAAAACACAAATTGTATCATTTATCATCAATTTTAATCATATGCAATTAAATAAACTTTTTGTCAAATAACGTGCTGCACAATGAGCTTTAGGCTACTGTTAAAATTAAAACATGGAAGAAAAAATATATTATTTTGTAAAAAATTTAGTTTTGATCATTTATTTGGATTAGTGTTAGTACATTGGGACATATCTAAATTCTACAGTACAACGGTAATATATTTCTGTAAAGTTAAACCGAACTTTTATTTTGACGGGTTGCCGTGAAGACCTTTTGAGTTTCTGTGTGTTTGTCATGATGGTAGTTTTTCTCAAATGAAGCGGTTAAATGATCACGAAGTGACATTCAGAGTGGATCTAGAGCCTGGAGAGGAAGTTCATGCATTTGTGTCTTCATATAGGCAAAAAAACAGCGCAAGCGTCACACGTACTTCAGTGTGTGTGTGTGTGTGGTAAATGAAACTGCACGTAAAGTTGTCTGCACCATTCATTCACACAGAACATGCAGGATTCGTATTTAAATAGTCTTTGTGGTTTAATATTCACACACACTAGTCTATATCGCAATTTGATTTCAAGTGTAATGAACTGCTTTCTATTAATCAGGCATGAAAACGGGTCAGGGGTGAAAAAGGTGAGAAGGATATAACCCCTCTAGGGGGGTCCGGGGGCATGCTCCCCCGTAAGAACATTTTAAATATTCCATATTTTAAAGCATCAATCTGATGTATTTTGAGATGCATTTTTTGCCAACCTGGGGAGAGCTGGAGAAACTTAACTTCAGCCATTAGTCAAAAATATTATGGCCTCCGTAGCGTTAGCTAATAATAATAATTTTTTTTTTAAAAGACCCATACCGATCCGTTACCAACGCAGTTTAAAAAAAAAATCAAGTAGAATTTCTATAACTGTGTGTTGAACTGATAATCACTCTTTTGTGTGTTAAACACAATCTACTTAATACAGACAACTTCCTTATAAAGAAAAACAACAACAACAAAAAATATGATCATAAACTGACAAAAATTATATTATAAACTAGATTAGTGGGTAAAACTCAGTAAAATTTAGTCTAGAAAAACAATAATTTTATAAAATCAGAACATTTAGTGAAAAAAAAATATATTTAGTGGGGAACAAATAAGAGACAATAAGTGTAGCACTAAATCTGGTAAAACGTTACACATTGCTCTTTGTATTGTTGTAAAATACATTCATGAAAAACAAGATAAAAATCAAAAAAGATCAATTATTTTATAGTCTACTATAAAATTAAGAAAATATATATAGCACAAATGTATAGCACAGCTGTTTAATGAGGCAGCAACATATGATAGATAGGGCAGAACAGAACAAAATATACTATTAATAATCTTTCATTGCGCAAAAGTATTATGATGAAAGACTCCAATAGAGTGCTGCACACAGCGCTTATGCGCATCCCGAGCGCTGAATGATGCGCTTGAGGCAACACGAGTCACAGCGCGCAGCTCTTCGAGTACGCAGTGAAAAGTTCAAAGCACAAAGGAAATACATATCGATGCATAGTGTATTATACAGTATCTATCTATGTAATAGTTTATTGAGCCTTTTCTTTTAACAGTTTTAAATTTCAGTTACTGTGCGCGTGAAGAACAATAGTGCTCTCCAGTGTTGTGATCTAGACACGCGGTAAAGGAACATGATTGAGGTACTACAGCAAGATAGTCAATTTATGCGAAACCACAGAGCTTTATCTACAGATCAAGTATAATAATATTAACATTTAATTATCTTGGAGAGAGTTCATCGTTGCCGAACGCGACGCGCTGTGCTGTTTGAATTGTCATTATATAGATCAGTGCTCGCAACTCTCATATTTAACGGCTCTGGTTCGCGCTTAGTAGATACCGCCAAGGCAAGTTCAAAACAAAGTGTGCGCGCTGTACTGTGATTGGTGGCTCGTTTGACCAGTTACGTTTTTATCCACTCATAAAAAAAAGGAACGACTGATTTTGAAAATGTAGTAGAGTAAAAAGTAAGATATTTGACCTTGAAATGTGGTGGAGTTAAAGTAAAAGCAAAATTTAAATACTTGAGGAAAGTACAAATACGCAAAAAAAAACTACTTAAATACAGTAACAAATTACATTTACTTCGTTACTGTCCACCACTGCTTATTTGTAATGTATCGTGTCTCATGTATCATTTCTGATGGAGATATCAGTAGTATAACATTTTTAATATGTTAACACTTTTTTTACTCTATCCATCAGTATATTATCTCACAGGTAGGAAAGTGCTATAAAAACTACTAAAAACCTGTTCTCTCAACCATATATATCAGTCTCACTAGAACATTCTGAAAGTGCTGATGGCTAGTCCCCAGATTTATTTTTTTTCTCTACTAAAAATTGCCAGGCTGCCCTTTTCACTAAGCCCAAAATAGAAGGGTGAAGTCAGCTGTTAGAACTAAACACTTTTGTCTTCCGAAAGGCCTCACTGCCTATTGATTAGCCCTCAATGACTTTGTTAATGTTGACTGTGTATGGCATGTTCATTATGGCTGACGTGTGTGTGTGTTTGTGTGTGACTGTCTGTCTGGCCTGTGTGTGTGTGTGGGGGGTCACATGGCTGGAGGCTGGAGTCAAACAGCCCTTAGTGGTGACATAAAACTGCATTTCCATTCCCACTTTGGGGCCAAATGGATTTTAGTGGTTCACTTTACAATAATCATTTCCAAGCATAAATAATGCAAAAAGACTTTGGTTTTCACTATGGAGTGTCTGATTATATTCATTTGTTAGGGGGAAATTGAAGTAAATGAAGAGTTAAGTTGGTTTAATAAATTGAAACTCAAAATATTGTGCTATCTGAAGCACATTGATTGTATAAAAAGGTAGATGATGGATGGATGGATGGATGGATAGATGAATGGGTGAATAGGAGACATGCCAGATCGATATAAAAAAAGGATGGATGCATATATAGAATGACAAAACTAAAGAAAGTATGATAGACCAATCAGATTAGAGCTTGCCAGTTTGACAAAGCTCATATTTGCAAACAATATGCTCAGTGATCAGTGAACAGACTGTGGGTGGCTGAGTTTAGCAGGCTTAGCAACATGTAATAAATAGAAACATACAGAAAAAATGTTATTTAAATTATGAAGGAGCAGAGTACATGTTTCCTCTTTATTTAGCCTGTACTCTTTTATATTCTTCTTGAAATACTCCTCCTGCCTGCGGACTCTTGTCACATATGTGCCATCATCTCTTTGCCAGTTTTTTTGTTTCCTGTTTTCTACCTCCCCTCTCATCCTCACATTTCCTACATTTTAAAAATCTTCATTTATTTCTCACCCACTCTGTCCCTTTCCCCTTCTCACGTTTCCACAGATGGGCAATTACTTTGACCCAATTCCCAGCTGTCCTCATGCTAATGGAGCTGCGCTATGACTGTTTTTAAGTCTGCTTTACCTTGTACATGCTAATGTGCCATTAAGTTTTGACAATAGTGTAGTACACGCATAATTTTCCTACACCGTTCTTCCCTTGTTCAGGGGGGAACGGGTTCCTCATTCACGTCTACATGCATTCCGGTAGCTAGCAGATATGGTTTAAAATTCTGCTTCCAGCACTTCGCATCAAACGCACTACAGTTCACATGGAGTTCATATGGCTTTTTGTAGTTTATTGACCACAAAATGTGTTTTGAACTCATTCAGAGTCCACCATTCCCATTGGGATAGGATGTGCTAACGCACAACTTAGATTTGCATTATCCAATCCAGTTGCTCATGATAGGGCTGCACAATTTGGGTCAAAATGATAATCACGATTATTTTGATCAATATTGAGATCACGATTAATTATCACGATTATTTGTTGATTTTAACCAAAACAAATTTTATTGTCACATAGGCTAATTATAACTGCTTTCACATCCATATTGTGCTACATTCCTGCTGATGTACAACTATGTGCATCAAAATAAAATAGGTCCTCTTATTCACCAAAATTCAGTGCATCTCCTTAAAGAATAAATAAAAATAAAGAAAACAATAAAGAAAATGTAGCAAAACTTCAACAGGGCACTATTTTACATTTTACATTGTGTAAATATATTTTAGGAAGCAAAAGATTGTACCTGCATAATGGATGTAAATAAAACGCGCAAAATATACAATCAATAAAAAAAACAAATATTCCATAACATAATGTAACCAAATGAGAACATTTCAAGGCAGAACTGCACTATGGAAGTTCGATTAATGGATGAAATTCAGAGTCATTGTTATTTGACGCTTAAGAAATGTAAAATGCTGTGGTACAGTGTCAGTGATTAGTTGTGAAGTCTTACTGCATAAATAGATTCAATTTAATTCTCCATATGTAAGTTTATGTGCTTGAATTATTTCTATGTCTTAAACAACAGTTCAAAACAAGACGTTTGTAGTACTGATTATTGGAGTCCATTAATCGAACTTCCATGCCTCATTGCCTCTTATATAGCTAGTAAATATATATTACTATGTAGTATGTACCAATTTACTAATGCTCACACTCGGTCTCTCTCGCGCACTGGGGCTCATGGAGGCACGTGATCAGACAGTGGTTTACGTAAAAAAAAAAAAAAAAAAACCTTTGATACGGAGCGTTCTGTGAACGGAATGACGCATTTAAATATCGCTCGATCACGCGAATTTGATCGTGGGAAGCCAAAATCGTGATCGTGATTAAAATTCGATTAATCGTGCAGCCCTAGCTCATGACATATAGTACATTCTGTTGGAAAAACACAGCCAATCAGAACACATGTATGGGCAAAATTGTACCAATGTTTTGTGGTATGTCTGTAGAGGCCCTGCAAACCATGAGGATGGGGCTCCGCCCACAAGTTGTAATGTCACCAATTTTGGGCTGTTATATTTAAAAGCAATGCGTTACAATACTGCGTTACTCCCCTAAGAAGTAACTAATTTCGTTACTCAGTTGCTTGCTTTGGAAAGTAATTAGGGAAAGTTTTTAAATAAAAAATATTTAATTTTTGGCAAATGTAAGGGCCATTTTGAGGAATACTGAATCTGTTTTTGTGCCAGATTATCATATTTAGTCTCCAATAACTACAATAACCATCATGCTACTCACCTTACTCACGATTTCTCTCAACATGGGGACAGGAGAGCTGTCAGGCAGTGAATGGGAAAGATTATTATTGAAAAGTAACAGATATTTTGTTAGAAATGATGTTAGCTTACATAGCTTGATGTTAAATAGCATACTTGTTCATTTATGTTGTGCCCGGCGTAAGGAATGTCTTTGGTAGATTTCTGTTGAAGAAAGCCTGATCAGTCCTGTGGGGTATTATAAATAGCTCAAATTATTAATTAATCATGATAAGCTGCTTGGTTTAACATTATGCTAAGTTAGCTCTCTAGCCAGAAGCTAAAATAGTGGTCCCATCAGCAAAGTGGACGCTTAAGATCTGCATTTTTCAGATTTTTACAGTAATCTGCCTATGGCGTTGATTGAGATCCCCAAGAAGATTTAACTTCAGGTTTTGCATATCTTCCCCCTCTCTGTTGTAGAAATGTTGCTAGCTTATCATTCTCATTCCAACATGATCTTTGGTTGTTTTGATGGATTTAACATCTGTAGTTCCATAGTAGAATAATTTCTCATTTCTGTCAAAATATAACAATAAACAATAACTACATTACAGTTATGATTCTCCAAAAAGCATTTAAAGATTTTTATTAGGACATTGAGTTGGTATTTTTTTACATAAATCTGAATTCTCATTACACAGCGATTTGAGGAAGCAGTTGTTCTTGCTGCCCTATTCGAGTACTCAAATGAACTTGAGACTTATTGCATCGATAACATTGTACTTCTAGGACATTTTTGCTATTTTTATTGATAGGAAAAGTTGAGGAAGGATAGGATGAAGAGTGGGTAGACCTTGAGCCTAGTACAGAGGTTTTCACTGATTTCAAACACCTATTAGTTCTGTTCATTCTCTGCCTCTTGCTTGTATGTTTATTCATATTTTGACAAAGTTTTCATGCTTACGGCTGACAGTAAGCAGCTTTGTGTTAAAACATTTTACCATATTTAATCCATTAAGGACCACTGTTGTTGAAATGCAATCATTTTTAGCATCAGAACTGACATTAAGTCTCCCTTCCACCTCCAAACTTTTTAGTTTTACACAAAGCATTCCTCATTGGTTATGCTTCTTTGTTGCCTTCTGAATGTTAGTATGTTAATGACCCAGATAATAATTCTCCAGAATGTGAAATCAACTTATTCATGCTATTCACGGACATGGCGCTCTTACAAAGCATCCAGTCAATGCAACCGGTAAACAGCACGGAATAATTCACTCCACACATGCATTGTCTTGAGAGGAAGGCCTGTCATAGTCGATCAGCTGAAGGAATGTGTGTGTGCTCTAAAAATGTGTGTGTTTTATATATCGTTACACTAGCAGGAGGACAGAGTTATTAGTACATAGGAGACGTCTGGGCACATTTGTCTCTTTCCCGGCAAGGGGGCCAACTTCAAATTTCCTTAGCAGTGGGAGCCCTGGTAAATGTTTAGGCTGTACTATTGATTATTACAAGGTTCCCTAATGGGAACAATGTGGATAAACCATTCACAGTTAAAGTGAAGGTCACATCCTCTGTAAAGTCTATGGAGTTTTTATATGAATTAGATATAACTTGCATAGTAAGTAGCTGGTGGGAATACAATGAATTGAATTTTTGATACCAAAAAAAAACTTTTTGTTAACTTTATTTTAAGGGAACATAGTTACACGTTACTACATGTACTTACTATAATGTATATGTTTATTACAGTTTCTTGAGTTATCTAGTCAGTATCAGTATTGGTATTTTATTAATATTAATAACATAAAAATCGGCAGGCCTGCATTTACAGTGCAGAAACTAATGCACATATCTATTTTTCTATGAGATGGTCTCTTTTCTACACATATGACATGGCCACATTGTGTGATCAAATCGTTTTTTTCCCCTCTCACATTGTAGCGCGCTGTTTACTTGAGTGTAGTAGTACACATACTGTAACATTACAAAGGCTAAACACTCCCCCAGTGAACTCCTGAACCTAAATTAATGCAAACCCTTCACCTAATGCGATGGGAGATGTTGCTGCATTGCTAATGTCAAGGCTTTTACATCTGACTGAATACATTACAGACGTAACAACCATGTAGCTTAACAGTTAGCTTAGACATCTGTTACCTTTTAGACTATTATTTTAAAAAATGCAAATGTTCCAAGGAACTTGCACTCTCTTGCAAGTCATAGTTGGCTGTAGACCAGCAGGATTTAAGCTAATATCTGTAAAATACTGAAAATGCTAATATCTCACTTCCTGTTGTGCGGCACTAAACATTGTTGGTTTTCCAGCAACTCGTCAAATTAAATCTAGAGGTTTGTCATGACAAACCACTCAATCCACTCACTCTTAAAAATTTAGAGCGTGCATCTTTCCATCAGGTGATCTAAACTAGGTTAAATGAGAAGATAAGAGAATGGCGTAGGTTCACAGGACCTATGCTAATGATGCTAATGCTCTAAAGTAGCAAGCATCAAATGGCATTAGCGCAAATCTCGCCAACATTTTTCCCTGTTTGATGATGAAGCTCATGCTGTTGACATCAAAGCCAGTCATTATGGGACATGTTATATCTTATTCACGACTGTTTCATCCGTGTTGTTTACGAGGGAGGAAGACGGCCCACAAGTGTAACGTGTAGCTACTTAGAGCCAAAATAAATACAAAAATACACTCAAAATAAATGTTTTATTCAGCCTTTATTTTACATAGAGCAGATATTTGGACCAATGAGATTTTTCTGACAGGGCTACCCAATGCGACATGATAGAAACAGACATTAAGTGGCTGACAAAATCTCTTCTCTAGCATTGCTTGTAACTGTTGTAGGTGGTTAGGACAAACATTTGACAGGACAGAGATTCCATGAATCCGTTTGAATCCGTTCCAGGAATACTGGAAAACATACTGATAAAACGTATGTTGAGTGCACTGTAAGTCACGTCAGATAAAGGCACCTGGCAAATGAACAAATGTAAATGTAAATGTAAGAGATAGATTTCATCATTCCATGTCTTGTTAGGAAATTATGTTAAGCAGAGATAGGGAGAAACATAGACAATGGAGATAAAACAAATGGGACAGTTTAATCCTGTTGTCTCTGCTCGGCAGCTGTGACATGTTGTTTTATGTGTACCCCCCTCTCTCTCTCTCTCTCTCTCTCTCTCATCTCCCTTTTCTTATTTTCCGTGATGGGCCTGCTGGTGATATCTGAGATTGATGTGACAGCAATAGACAGGAGTAGCCCAGGGACTCGACCCTCAAGCTTTGGGGATATGAACCTGTGCCATTTTTGATTCCCTTAATTACCTTCAATCTGGAAAAAAGCTAAAAAAGTGTGCAGTGTTAAAATACCTTCTCCTGTCCCAGTTTAATATGCAATAACTTAATTGACCATTTGCTAAACTCATTTGTTTTTGAACATTTTAACACCTTACTGACCAATCCTACCTTAACTGCTGTTGTTTAGCCTAGCATTTTATCAGACAGTCTTTTATTCTTGAACCCTTTGAAGGCTAATTCATCCTGCCCAGACAGACGCTGACCAATGCTGACTATCACCAAATTATAGTCACTTCTCAGACATTCCACTTCCCGACAAATACAGACTGAACATGTTCAGTCGACAGAAACAAATGACAACCAACGGCAACAGGGGTAACCCACTGATCCGGTGTTGATCGGCATCTGTCGGTGCAGTGAGAATTAGCCTTTATTCACAGATAGTTCTAGTTTTTTCCTTCATGATGTAATGCTTTTGAGTTAGCATCAATAACCACGGGGTGTGTAACTTAGAAAACAACATAAAAATCAGAGCCAGATGATAGTCCTGCAAGGCAGTGTTGTAGTTTTCAAGACCAAGACCATATTTTCATGGTGTTGGTCTTGATATGACGCATTTGGACTCGTCTTGACTCGGTTACTATTCTCAGTCTTGACCCGGACTCAACCTACTGAGTTCTTGGCCTGGACTTGGATTGAATAACCTGGTCTTGACTACAACACTGCTGCAAGGCCCTTGGACACACCTTCAGAATCCCTAAGCCCTTCTGCTTCTTGTGCCAGATCCCTTTCCTACTTTAAGCATGGACAATGGCCATTTGACAAAAAAACAAAACAATTTTTTTATGTAGGCCAACATTAGATGACTAAGTAGCTGTGGACCCCAGTGATCAGCTTATGCTGAGACCATTAGTGCGCTTTAGATTACAGCCCGGAAAGTAGAAAGTACTGTGTAATTAAGAGGAATTTACAGTGTAACTTTCTGTAATTATAGTGTACCTATAAAGTACTTGCGTATATTTACGTATGTAAGTATAAGGGAACAATATGTAAATGTTGGGGAATAAAGGGGTAACAACCAGGAGAATTAAAAAAATATTTATACTGTAAGTATTATAGAACTAAGGTGAACTTATTCTACTATATGATACAACAATCTTACATTTGGGAGCAATTTAGCGAGAACATACACTGCGTACCTTTTTGTAATAATTGTGCACCAATACATACTGTATAGGCTTTTTAAAAATGATATACATATATATGCATACATTTTTTTTTTAAGACTATTGCAATTTTTTTAAATATACTGGGAAGTATACCTGGTTTCATGTGGTTACAGGGTAAGTGGTGCTTGTATAATAAATAAAGGTTTCCGAGTCAGTGATATAAGATTGTGTGTATGCATTTTTATTGTACTTACCCTGTAACTACATGAAACAAGAGGGTAACAAGCACCACTACATGAAACAAGAGTATCTTTCCCCAATATTTAAGCAAAAGTTGCAATAGTTTTTGTTTTCAGTGCACTTTTGTTAAAAAGATTACTTTATAAATGCGTAGATATGTACCCTGTGATTTTTGAAAAGCCTATACAGTATGTACTGGTTCACCATTATTTTAAAAAGGTAAACAGTGTATGTTATCGCTAAATTGCTCCCAAATGTAAGATAGTTGTATCATAATAGTAAAATAACTTCCCCTTAGTTCTATTAAACTTACAGTATGAATATTTTTTTTAATTCTCCTGGTTGTTACCCCTTTATTCCCCAAACTTAAAATATTGTTCCCTTATACTTATATTGTAAGTACGTTATAGGTACACTATAATTACCGAAGGTTTCGCTGTAAAATAGCTTTAATTACGCAGTACTTTCCGGGCTGTAATCTAAAGCGTTACCCATTAGTGTTCTTTCTTTGACGGTCTTGAGTCATGTGACCTGAGGTTTTGTATGCCGCTGACAATCTGAGGACTTGGAGCACTGGCTAATTAAAATTATTGCAATTTTACATTACCCTTTCCTTGAATAATACCAAGCAGGAAATGACACACCTAGAGTGAGCATACATATGCATGCACAGACTCATCCTAGGATGACAGATGGCCCTGAGAGGGTTATAGGAGACACATGGATGGTCTGAGGATAGCAGTACATTGACACACTATTCATGTGTAAGATAGAGAGGTCAAGAAGAGCTTTTACACCCTGCTGTGTCAGCATGATTCCATTCATACCCAATTTCCTGCTGCTTGTAGTAATTGGTAGCGGCAGCTAGATGCACCGGAGGAATCTTCATGTGTGAAGTCTTATTTGCTAATGCTATTTTGTACTCTAATGCCGTTTAGAGTACCTGACAGCCTTTACTTGTTTCTTTTAAGGTTACTTTCTGTTTGTGTGTGTGTGTGATTGTATGCGTTTCAGACTTTAGCTCCACTGCTAATCTGTGAATGTGTGCGAGCACCATCTGGCCATGGGGATTTATCTTCCTTCGTCCAATGGCTTCTGTCTGCTCTTTCCACCCTCTTTCCTACGTGCTCTCACTTTTATGGTTCCAGTATCAGCCTCTCTCTTTCCTGTCTCATCTCTGCTGTCTTAGTCGCTCGTTTGTTCTCTCTAGCCTCTCAATGTCTTTTTGTTTGTGGCTTTCGCTTTTGTGTTCGTTTTTCCTTCCTTTATGCAAGGTGCAGTTATTTTGGTCATGCTATTGTCACGTGTCCATAAACACAACAGGACAGAAGAAGAATGCAATGAACACAATTTAGTCTTTATTTCTTTCATGTTCTTAGCATAACAAAAAGATTGTGCTAAAATGATTTAGAGCGATTTCCCTCCTCATCCATGAAAAGATTGTTCCAACTCTGAATTGACCGTTCGCAGGCCCCTCCCACAAAACGGCCATTGTCCAATCACACATCACAGCAACCGTTACTATGTGAGCAGGTCCGTCAAACATTGACTCCAAGCAAGATGGTGAAACGGTGCGCCCGCGGCGTTTGTAAATCGGATACTGAGTACCCCGAGAGATTGTCTGGAGGAGTTGTGTTCTTTCCGTTTCCAAAGCCGAAAACACAACGTGAGCGGTGCCTACAGTGGATAAAACAGTGTGGACGGCCCCACTCCCAGTTAAATGTGTCGAACATGGTTAACTCGCGTGCAGTGTGCGTGAGACTGATACACTGAGATTAGTCAAAGAAACATGGAGAAAGCAGATCAAGAGGATCCACAAAGGAATTACGTTTTATAAAGGGTTGTTGTTAACATGATATCCTCGGGGGAAAATGAGCAGCAGTCAACTAGCAGTGCAGCACCCGTAGCTACAGTTTGGAGGAGTGCACGTTCGCAACGGGGAAAGCATGAAGCTTACTTGACAACATCAGTTCATATATCAATATCGTAACGAATAGAAATAACCTTAAATAATGTATGGTTATCTGCATCTTTCCGTCTCTTATGTATAGGTATTTTTTTAAACACGAAAATCGCATTCAGCAACATGACACGCAAGCAGTTGCTGAACAACCTTGTTAAAGCGAACGTGTTAATCCTGTATTGGCATTTTTCCATTTTTGTTATCAATTTCTGTTTTCTTGAGTTTCTCAGGAAATCCCTAAGGATACTGGCAACTGCAGACAGTTGGGATGTCCAGAGTTGGCACCTTGGGCTTTGCTATTGGCTTTAGTTTTTCTAGGCGACTGGGATGGTGGAGGGCACCCGATCCTTGCCAAGTGCCAGCACACCTCAGGACAGGATGGTTTTCCCAGCGTGGCTCTTAGCACACACCCGGATACACTTTAAGTAATCCATTTACTGGGCATGACAATATGAGATGCCCTTGGCTGAAAGAGCTGCTCTTCTGCTCTCATGGATTCTTGCAACAGGAAGTGGACATCATGACTTGGGATATTTTATAGGATTTTTTGATTGTCCTAGTTGATATTATGGCTGTAAAGTGTTGCATGACTTGCTTTGTTTTATTTCTAGGTGAAGTGGTTAAGGAGGTCACAAGTGATCGTGCCCTTGAACAAGGCACTTAACCCTGGGTTTGACTGTGTAATAAGTTAATTGAGCCGTTCTTTAGCAATATTACAGTAGTCAACATTTGAAGTGGATCAAAACCTTTCATCAAAGTTATACATTAATTTTGAACAATACCTGTACTTGTCTTAGGACAACTTAGATTCACTTTTTTTAATCCACTTCAAATGTTGACTTCTGTATGTGAAAGCCATGGAAATCAGTTCCATTCAGCAACAATAGTACATTTCTAGTTTTTTTTTTAAACCGATTTTGTGCTTTCTGAAAATCAATAACTAATGGGCTTTCAATGTGATTCAAATAATGAAATCTATTATGCCTAATGATATGATCTACTGATCACTGGAGTAACATTATCCATAGCGTTAAGAGAAGTCAACGATTATAGTGACGTTAAGCCTGTGTGTTGGTGGCTTAGCCCACTGCTCCAGTTACTGTGCAGACTCACCATCTGGACCCTAATGCCGTAGAAACGCC
Organism: Tiaroga cobitis; assembly: GCA_030578255.1. Classification (NCBI taxonomy): domain Eukaryota; kingdom Metazoa; phylum Chordata; class Actinopteri; order Cypriniformes; family Leuciscidae; genus Tiaroga; species Tiaroga cobitis. Next base: position 12,080,468 of record CM060612.1, read on the forward strand.
ATCTTTGTGCACCTTTGCATGGCCATAGAAAGCATGCTAGCCAGTCTGATTGCACTTGTATGCTTCCATAACAATTGCAGTTATCATTACTTGAAAAAAAAAACTTATAACAGGACAGTATTAGACATTGCATTTTGAATTATTGATGAAATTCAGTGTACACTGAGGATTGCCTAAATGATACAAGAATTTGAGACTGGAGACTAAGACATTTAAATAACTTGCTAAAACTCATTTACGTTTACACTTGTTGTTTTAATCCGTCTCCTTTGTCCAATTTCGACTGCTTCTGTCCTGATTTCTTCGAGGGGAGGGTCTATGGGCGGGTAAATGTATGGTATTTTTCAGAACTTTCGATCTAATGGATGAAATAAGCTCACGCAATTTACATATGGATGCAACTGGAGACAATGGAAAAACACACTGAGAGCAGCATCTTTAGTTTCTGCTCTGATAGCCACGAGATCAAATGCTGTGAGTGTGTGTTAGAAATCAGGAATGGTGAGAGAACATTGTGCTTGGCACGTTTTTCATCTTCAAACCAAACTTGGGTCTTCAGTCGACAAAGTTGAAATCCTAGGTGTTTCTCAATGTCAAGGATACTTCCTTGGCAGGACGGGTCCTTCCAAGTCATTTCCTTCAGAGGCTAGGCGAGGCTCCTCTTTAGCATTCGGAGAACACGTAAATGGAACAGGCTAGCAAGTGCACGTCATTGCGCCATTACGTCAGTGAAAAGGTCCGCTTTCAGCGCTGTTTAAACACACTTGACAGTCTTTTTTTTTTTGTCTTGTGAGCCCTCATAGAAATAAATAAATAAAGTTAGTTAGGTATAATGCGAGGCGGTTGTTATAGCAAATGCAACCCCGCGAACTCTAACGCGAAGCGTAGGGTTCTTGAATCAGCCTGAAGGGTTTGTATTCGCTACACAACCGCCTCGCTATACATTTTCCCGCTTATAACATGGCTTCCTACCAAATAAATGAATAATTTGACACAAAATATTGATTTAAAAAGGTGTTTATTAATTTAAAAACGATTATATTGCCTGAGTGAACAGAACTGCGTCCACCCCCCCCCCCCCTTCCCCCTGCAAATCAGTTGAGCCTATATGTTCAATAGTTTAACAAACATTAAATAAATGGCAACATTGAAATTATACTTGAACCTTACATTTGAAAGCATTTCCCCGTTATCACTCCGACTCCGCTAACGTCCGACATTTTATATTTTTTTAACAAGATAGCAAAGCTGCGCATAGGATTGTGGGTGCTTTGAGAGCGCAAAGGCTACACATATGCATCCTTTCCTGTGTATGGGATATTTTCCGAACGAAGGACTCAGTTCTTGGTTGAAATTCTGAGGATCCTCGACATTGGAACAGTCCTTCGGCGGTCACGGATGTCGATGACGTAGCATCCTCGAAATACCGGCTTCCGAGGATCCTTCCTTGACATTGAGAAACACCTCCTGTCTGTCTGTTAGTGCGCTTCCCATAATGTTTACTCATTAGATCGGTAGGTGGAGAGTACGCGTCTTTTATGACTGTTTGAACACATACAAACACATGAGTGTTTACACTACGAAAATCCGGTTGAATCTGTTTTCTACTACATCTGGAAATGATCGAAAGTGGACAAGCTCAAAATGTTTTAGACCCCGTTTATACTTGTATTTAGCGTCGTCCACTGGTGATCGTATTGATAAAAACAAATTCTTAGTGAAAGGTGTAAAAGAGAATTAGAGCTTGAGTCGATTTGAGTTCTCAACTATGGATAGCAAGTCAAATCTATTTACTTTATCCCAAGAATTATATGAACATGTCAACTTGTGAATGTAGAGTGACAGGAAAATACTAGAACAAGAATACATCTTGTTGACCATTATATTTCCAATGACCTTTACTGGATAGGGTTTCTAAAACTCCCTGATATTTCCATGAACGTGGCAAACCTGCATCTTAGAATTTCTCCCCCAAAAATGGACTGGCCATACATCAATGCATTTTTGCTTCTGAAATGGGAGCCTTCCTCTTGTGTGACCCTATGAGAGATAGTAGTTTTGACAATGTTTTTTAATATCTAGTCATGATTATCCAGTGCACATTTAAATAGCTTACATCAGTATTTTCAAACATATCACCATAGTATTGTACCAGATATGGTACAACAGACACCATGGAAAAGATACCTGTAAAGAAAGGGCATCACCGGGGGATGAAGAGGTGCCACCTGGGCATCGGACAGAAGGAGCGTGGCCGTCCTGGCCGCTGCAGATAAGTGCCACTGACCTCATTAACCGCATCCCTGGCAGCACGGGAACCGCTGAGATCAGGCTGACAGATTGCGGGCAGTCTGTCCTCCGACCGTGCCACGGAGCGCGGCTCTTCATTCACGGCTGATTGGAAAAGGCAGCGTAGAGCCAAAACTCACTCACATTGAAAGGGAGACAGAGAGAGAGAGAGAGTGAGTGATAAAGAAAGAGTGCAAGGGGCCGACTGACGTGTTGGGGAAGCTGCTTGCAAACACACCGGGACTTTGGCTCTTCTGATTTTCCGGATGCCCCCATGTCTACTTTCAAGGACGCTGGTCTTCTCCTTTTATCTCTCCTTAGCGAGGCACAATAAAACAACACCACCCAGTTCCCAAGATTAATTTTTATATACCTTAGAGTAAAAGCAGTAACTGTTGACCTCAATAAAAAGTTTATGTGTGTGCAACTTCTGCCAAAAGACTTAGCAAAGCATCTTTCGATTGTTTCAACTGAGTTTAGTACAGTATCATTTGAGACCCCTCATAGCAGAGATTTTGACCTCCTGTCAATCATTTTCTTCTATTTCTCTTTTTCATATAACTGTATTTAATATAATCTATATATATAATATATTTTTTTGTTTCCTTTTGTTTTTTCTCTTCTTTGTCTTGTGTGTCGTGACATTAACCCTTAAAAATATACCATTGAAAAACCCTGGAAATACAATGATATTAATCTTGAAGAACATTCTACATAGTACCACGATATATGAATATGATAATACATTATTATGATAATACATGATTATTGAAGTATGGTACCACCACATTCATTTTAGATTTATGATATTATATATTATTATGTATAAAAAAGTAGTAAATGCATAGTATCTAAGCCAATTTTTACATTATGTATCACTTGATGAGGTACAGTATGAATACTACAATATGCAGGTCTTAAGTTTGTACCCTCTCTACAAAACGAGTCACATCAGATTCATCCACGCAGGGATTGAGACATTAGTTTTGCATTAGTCATCCCCTGCGCACACAGACATTAACATACACTTTACATGCACCTCCCTTGCACACATTTATAAAAAATGCACTGCCTTTGTCGTCTTGTTTCAACACGCACCTTCAAGACACAGTGCTGAACGGGTTTGCGTTTTTGATCGGCGCTTCCTTTCATTGCATTTCAGAGCGTATATCATGAGATTGATTCTGATGACAGCTGGCTAAAAGACCAATGCTGACCAGTTATTTGAGCCATTTTGTTGCATCATCCGCCCAAAGCCAAGTAGAAACCCCTCGTATGTCAGAATTGAAGTGTGTACATTCAAAAATGCTAAAATTAGAAAAATGCATGGTCGCGTGCACATGGCAGGACAGAGCTGCAACATTTCGCCGGCTGTCCCAGTTGCGATCGCACGCATGAATGCTCTCGCATCCGAACTCACATCATTACCTCTCTGTGTGCATGTGTCTAGAGGGCTAAACCAACTGGCTTGCTGACATGTTATTCTTGTAATTATTCTGTTTTATTCCGACTTGATGAAACGGGGAATACATTTCAACCGAGAGACTAATTAACAGAGCTTCCCAGCAGCTGAGAATGATGTGATAAACCCCGCTAATTATTTGAAGAGAACATCTTTTGCTTTAATGCAGTTCGCTAGCACCACCTTAACAGTTTTCCCCTTAATTTCTACGCCGTGCAAGTTACAACGCAGTCATTAAATAGTAAATGTTGTAATTGGCGTATGGTGGTGTTGTGCAAATCTGAAGTCATATAAGTCAGCCATACTTGTAAATCAGTCAGCAGATGCTAGTGCATCCTCTGAGAAAGATTCATTTGTTTTCTGTGAATTGTGTGTCAGCCGGTAGAAATTCTGTTGCATTTTTGGTGAGTTTTTAGTTTATTTTTAGTGTTTAAAGTTCAGTTGTGTAACATTGACGATCAACGTCGTAACTAGCGGCATTAGTGTTGAATTTGTAGGATGTGAAGTTATAGCTTTGTGTAAATTGGAGATATTTTACACAACAGTGGCTCATAAAATCAGAATTCTAAGTTTAAACTATCTGTTCCATAATGCTAGATTTATAAATTATAGCGTATATAATATGTAATTTGTTTGTTTAGAAAAATATCTTCTGGTTTGTGTTTATATAATTCTAATTCAAAAATGTGATTTTTCGATCTTTTGTAATGTATTTTAATGCTCTAGATTATCTCAAATTTGAACAAACATTACGACCTGGTCATGTATATCACCCACAGTGTTATTTTAGCTATTATAATGTTTATTAATATTTGAATTAGCTTTTACTTTTATATTTTCAGGTTTCATTAGAATTTTCGGTTACGTTTTAGTAATTTTGCTTCGTCATTTTATTAGTTTTTGATTTCTTTTTTAATATTTAGCTTTAGTTCATTTTTATTTCAGTTTTAGTATTTTTAGTACTTAAAACTTATTTATAGTACTTTAATCTTGTTTATTTCAGTTAGTTGCCAAAATAACATTTCTAATTTTAGTGTAACGTTTGTTTTCATCTAATAATTATATTTTATTTTAAGATTTATTTCAATAGCCAAAAACGATTTTTAATAGTTTTAGATTGCTAACAATAACAACACTGATCGTAAATGAAATGAAAAGTTAATACATAAATTATAACGTATAACATATAACATATATTATATTTGATTATATTTTGTTTCATTACCTTCGTGAACACAGGGACATCATTCTTTAAAAAAACAAGCTTGTTTGTAAGTTTTGAATGGTTGTGTACAGTGATATAAATGACTCATAGTGTGATATAAGATTTTCGTCATACCGCCTACCCCTACTTGCTGTTTGTCTTAACATTCAGAAGCGTCTTCATTCAAACAACACCTTGTAGCGCGTCATTGTCCAATGCGAATGTGAGAAATAAGCAGTGAAATGAATATGTGGGGACTTCGGTCCCTTGTGACTGGTGACTGGTGATATCATGACGCTGCGGGATGAGTGTGTTAGCACTGTAGGCAAGAAAGAGGATATCAGTGTAATCACACACTAGCTTCTTTTACATACTGGCCCTTCCTCCACACCGTGACACACGACTCCACCGCTGCTCGTGATGCTACAAGACCAGGCTTTGTCCTCGACAAGGCCTCTGCTGCCTTTTGCTTCACCACAAGACCCAGTGAAAGAGATCGAGTCAAGATTTAATGCCACTGATTTTATATTACTAGACAGCACTCTAGAATACCCGTTTCTGATTAGTCAATCGCAGCATTCAGCAGTCAAATATTGTTTTATAATGACTGTTAAATTGTAAAATGGACCGTTGTCCCAGGTAATTAATGGTTGTGCAAATTTTTCGCTATGTTCTGCGTTAACATGCACCTTTATTTTTCAGTGGTGGTAACCTCCGTACTGAAGGGGGCGATAGAGTTCCCTTCAAATTTCTGTGTCATTCAACCAGATGGATTATGATTTCGGTAGCTCGCTGTAAACATGCACTGCAACATTCTCTTCAAACTGTTTCCCCGACAGTATGACCTGAAAAAGAAAACTGACAGTGCAGTTTAAGCTAATGTGCTAATATGCTAATAATGAACTGCACCCTATAATATTTTGTAACACAGTCCCTGCGTTCGAACACCTACTTCCCTGCGATATAGTTCGCAAAAAAAAAAAAAACAGTATGTGAAAAAAGCACGTACAAATTCCTAGTATTCATGAAAGTAACCGGCGTTCGTGTACAGACGTCAACGTTGTCAAAACGATCCCCTTTGACATGGATCCGTGAACATGTCTAAAAACACTGTATTATTCATGCCAGGCCAGGCGATGGCGATGTCACTTTGTAAAGAAACACTACACGTCTATAGACTGAACACGTAATACACACGCGCATGACATCAGAGTTGTCGGAAACTCAACGGTGGTGACGTTGAAGTCATGTGACCGTAGTGTTGTTCGTTTATAACCTACTTTTGGCTTTTTACATCTGTTGTACTTAGGCTTCAAAATGCATAAAAGTTGTGTTCATTTATCATGATGAACAAAGCGGGGAAGAATCATAAGCTTTTCTTGGTCACAGAGCTTATTTTCTGCGATGATCCAAAAGCCAATGGAAAAATCTTATTGTGTTTTTGTCAAGGAAACCAGGATGACGCTAACTAATGCGCTGGCCTACAAAAATACATCATCACTGCAGCGCTCTCCATTTCCTCCTTTTTCTGTTCTCATCATTTCTTGTCATTTTTCTACGGTCAAAACATCACGTTTTTCTGAACAAATTGCCTTAAATAACCAGACAGTGATTTTGTATTAAAATAGGGTTCTATTTTAATACAAAATCACTGTCACAAAATGGGGAACATCTGATACGCTCACATCCGAAACACAAACCTGCTCGGACAGGTCGAGCCCTCGAGGGATGTGGCTCATCGGGGGGGATCAATAGCTCTCAGGACGCCAGTGTGGGATCGGTTTGTCCCCTTCCCCCCACACAACCGAACAACAAAAGCGAAATTCAACCGCACTCAGTCCAGAAAGCTTGCGTGGCACATTCCTCTGTGAATTCACTGCGTCAGGTGGGACACTTTGACTGGTTTCACCACAAATGTATCCATAAATGCCTTATTTTCCTGCAACTCCTACTTTCCATTACATCATGGATGCTAAATGCTTTTTTTTGTTTCCATGAAGAGAAACGTTACGCAAATCCAACCCACCCGAGTTGCTCTTAGATCAGGGTTCCTCAAAGCTCTCGATGCCCTGCAGAGTTTAGCTCCAACCCTGATCAAACACACCTGAACAAGCTAATCAATGTCTTCAGGATCACTAGAAAATCACAGGTTTGATCAGGGTTTGAGCTGAACTCTGGACCGGATTTGAGGAACCCTGTGCTGTATCTCCCAGTTGCATAATGCATGTTGCGAGTGAGTTCCTACACAGATTCATCAGCACGTCACACATGCATGAGCCTGGCCTCCATGAGCGGATGCGTGTGTTCTCCAGCTCAGGCGAAGCATATCCGGGTCAGTAAGTTGATCAGATTAACTGATTCTAACGGGACCTCCGGTTAAACTGCTAATATGCAGTGTTTTCGTGACCTCTCTCAGAGAGTAGCACCTAGTGGTAGCTAGTATAGCAGAGCAGCTTTAGGTCCACCTGGCAAGCGCATCAATTTTTATTCTATTTATGAGTGTTGTCAGTAATTAAAACAACATCCTTCCTCATGGGGTGGCAAATGCTAAATAAAAGATATATGAATATACATAACGGGCTGTTTTCTTCAGATTTAGCAACAAAAACTGGCTGTTTAAGTACATATTTAAAGTGAACTTTTGAAATGTATTATCAGGGCTCGACATTAAGCCTTTTCATGTGCTCGTCCTTCATTTGTTCTCTTTGACTCAACCGATTCGTTGAAACGCTGACTCATTCAGTAATGAAAACACGGTTGAGTGTTGCGCTATGGTTCTGCTGTTATCTTTGTTTGGCATTGCTGAAACAGAACAAAAACAGTCAATATTGCATCTAAAATGCAAGTGACTTTATCTTGTGACGATGTAAAATTTAAATGTAAGTTTATTGAACTGTTGTATGAAATCAATGTCACATTTTCAATCGTGATGTATTCAGGAAAACAGCACTCGTCGTGTGAGGTTGCTTAACTGTGTCATATATTAAACATACAAAAACTCCACATTTTGATTTTTTTACTGCTGAATGTTGTTAACTGAGTTTCTTGTGTTTCATTTGTTTACATTTCAGCCTCAACAGCGCAACCTTGTTACCGTCAGTAATACATGTATTGTCCAATATCGATCGCAACTTATTGGTGTTTTAATCTGGCTACGTGTCCCGTCGGGCAATTAAAATTCTCTTTTACTTGTCCCTTCAAAAAATTCACTTGTCCTAGACAAGCGGACAAGCGTTAATGTCGATCCGTGGTTTTATTTTGGTAACACTTTGTTTAGGTTAGGGTTCTATTCTCGCTATTAACTATATTTGCATATTAACATGCACATTACTAGCATATTGGCTGTTTATTAGTAGTCATAAAGCACATATTAATGCCTTATTCTGCATGACCATATTCTACATCCCCTAATCCTACCCAATACCTAAACGCTACAAAAACTACTTTACTACTATTAATAAGAAGTAAATTAGGAGTTTATTGATGCAAAAGTCATAGTTATTAGTGAATATGTTTCACTATCTATCTATCTATCTATCTATCTATCTATCTATCTATCTATCTATCTATCTATCTATCTATCTATCTATCTATCTATCTATCTATCTATCTATCTATCTATCTAATCATAATTTATACAAGTACTGTTAAATCTAAATACTAGTAGATGTTTCAAATGTTTTATAGTTTTATTCAAATAAATGAAACAAAATCTATATATATAAAAAAAAAAAGATACAAAATGTCTGAAAATCCAAAAGCTACATGCAAAAACACTAACAAAAAGCAAACAATAAACACATCTTGGCAGGGCTGTATGTTTATAGTTCTCACTGAAGAGCTTGTGTAGTGCACTAGTGCCTTTCACAGGCAGTCACGACTGGACTTTCAAACGTGCCCCGTTTATATAACACACATGCTCTCTACCTCTCTCTTTCACTTTAACTCTACACGCACTTTACTGCTTACCTGTACAACCCACAGGCTGTTATGTTCGAGATGTATCTTATGTTCTCTCCATCAGAATTTCCCCTCGCTAATCCAACATAATCCTTTATAATGCAGCTTTTGTTCTGATCCGAACTGCCATAAGACATCGCCGTTCACTCAGATGAAATGGGAAAGAAAATCAATTAAACCAATCAGTCTTATAGCAGAGATTTTCATTGGTTAACTTCCTGACCCCTTCATTTGTTTGAGATTTCAGCTTTTTCGATCTTGGCTTTAGACGTAAAAAGAACCAAAACCCAACATGAATATATATACAAATAAATAAATTAAGTAATAATTAATGTAAATGCTTTTCCATATTATGAAAAGCACTTGCCATTAATTTTTGCAGATAGATATGCAGAGAACATCGAGTGGGTTGACGCAACTGTTTCTGCGCGCGGCCCATATGCGCTGTAGCAAAAAAGCATTTAATTTGTGTAATCATGCATAATTTCAAATACTTAATTAGCAAAGCTTTTGATCCCTTGAAGGGAAATTCGAATAGATGGAGGAAAATAAGAAGTGAAAAAACAAAACAGCGCCCTGCCATCAAATGCTTCAACATCTGCTTTACAACATCGCCGCCATCTACAATTATACCAGCAGTCGTTAAAAAGTTTTTTTTTTTTTTTTTTTTCAATGAATGTGCTGTGCCATTTTTATTTCCACTTTAACAGTCGTTTGCTGGGCGTCTTCACTTTGGAATCTCGTTTAATTAGTGTCAGAGTTGAACTGACCTGCATGCTTACTAGAGTTATCACAGTCTGATTGAACCGGTTTGACGGTCACGTGGTCCGACCGTATGGAGATCTGATCCCTGTCGCAACACTGCCAGTGATCCACAGTTGGCAACTTGGCACAGGACAAGCCCAGGAGGCTCGACTCAGGCTAAGATTTGTTTTGTTAATGCTTTAGTCATTTGGTTTTGTCTCTGAAGAGCGTTTGGTACAAGCGTATGCCTTACAGGCTTGGATTGTTAACACTGTTGATACTGTTTGCATTTCCACTGACTTTTATTCAAGGTGTAAGAGAATACATCTTGAGGACATGTGAGGTCACATCTTTAATTTTAATTTTAGTAGTATCATGCATTATTAATTTATAAATATATTTAGTTTTTTTGGGGTCTGCAGGGGTCCACTCTATGATATAATTTCCTGTTTTTTTAATTATTTGTACTGTTTTGTACTTTAATATTGTTTTGTTTTGACCGTGGTTTTGATTAAAAGATTGTCAAACTATGAATGAGGCATTTTCGTCATTATGATAATCAGGACAGTCTGCCGTTTGTTTGGACTTTATGCTACCCACAAATCTTAAAATCGGTTTTAAAGCAACACAAAGTAACTTTTCCTCTGCGGTCGCCCTACAGGTTGGAAGCGGAATTGTCCATTACCGCTGTCGTAAATAATTTAGCCTACCGCATCTACTGTCGCACGCACGCTCGTTGTTTATCCAGCACCGGCTTTGGAATGAACGATGTCCAGAGACAAGGTAGAGTATGATGCATGATTTCATGAAAGTATGATGTATTGCGACATCAGAAACAAAGAAAAACAAAATAATGACTATTGTAGCGCCTAACGTAAAGCAAGTCAAATTTGTAGTTTTCTTATGTCTCATTCGAACTACAGAAACATGACCCACTCTAGCAAAGTTACATAGTATGGTTATAGCAGATTTAGGACCGAAAGCGAATCCAGAAGTGCCTTTCACCCTATTACGACTTAATGAACCACTGAAACGATTTTGGAAACATTATTTTAAGGTAAATAATCTTACTAGTGTTGCTTTCATTTTGAAAAAAATAAATAAAAATGTTCATCACTGAAGATGTGTATTCAAGCCCCCCCCCCCCCCCAATTACCCATAAGGCCGAGCTGAATAATAGTATCCATTCATCATCTCAAACCCTCTAAATCCCTGTTTCTCCCTCACCAACCTCCACCTTCCCTCCCTCCGAATGTAATTGAAATAATTTCTTGATTAAATCTGGGTCAGCCTCCACACAGAAATCAAATTTAATAAAGTGCAAATGCACCAGAGCTGTTTATGAAAACAATACAAAAATTGAGTTAGTGGATGTTTTTCCCCCAAAAAAATAAGAAATAAAATTGGTATTTTAGGTCCACTCAATCCCAACAACAGGATCCCTATCTGCTTCCACTGCTGCTACACAACAATAGGAAGTGAAGTCGTCGAGTCCAATGCAGACACACGCAGTGATTACTGCCTTCACGGATTGCAGTTTTCCTTCGAAATCCCTTGCTGTTGGGCTAACCAGCAAAACTGCTTTCCACCATAATCCTGCTGTCCACAATGGCGTTAACCCGGGCAAGGGAAAGCACGTTGTGTTTCTTTACAGGTTGAGAGAGGTTGAGAGAGACAGACTGACTGGTGCGCTGCTGAAAGTACATTAGAGTTGGGTGGAGGGGTCGTCTGAGAGATCGTACCTCTTCTGGTTAGGGATGGATTTGAAAGCAGCACTAAATGCGGAGCGCTGGCTTTTGTTTGCAGCAGAATGGATTAAGGCATCATTCATCTAGCATTGTACTGTATGTTAACCCTTTCTGCCTGACGGTGCTCTGCTGTAGGTTCCCTTTTGTGAACTTGAGGCACTTCAGTAGTTGCTTTAAAATGTAAAAAGCACATTAGCGTTCAAACCTTTAGGGTCAGTAATATAATGTTTTTGAATGTCACTTATGCTCACCAAGGCTACATTTATTTGATCAAAAACACAGTAAAACAGTAATATTGTGAAATATTTTTACAACTTTTGAACGCTAGTATACGTGGATAAATGCTCTGCATGTTACATAAATAAACTGTACCTTAATCATAAAACACATACAGAAGTTCCAATGTGGACTTATAAATTGAATGCAACAGCTTATTTAAAAAAATTGGGTTTGCAAACAATTAGCCTATAGAAATTCCTTCTGTTCAATGTTTGTTAATACTTATGAAATAATAGCGCATTTTGATGAAAATAAGATTAATCAGTTATTTGCTAAATATAGCTAAATCTGGCTGGCTAGCTGTGTTAGCTTCAAATTGCTTGTAAACAAACTACTCATAAAACTATAAGCTATAAAGAAGTTAAATGCAGTCATAAAAAATGAAAGAATAGTTTTACAAACAGTTTACATGTAAACCCCTTCTGCTCAGTGTTTGCTAGTATGCAATAATTTCACATTCTGATGTATATAAGCTTAATCGTTTGTATTTTTTAGGCATAGTTAGCTAATTCTGGCTAGTTAGCAGTGTTAGCTTCTTGCTGCTTGTAAACTCTAGCTTCCGGTGTCATGACAAATTGGGTCCTCCCTCAAAATTGTGTCTCTATCAACTCTCAGTTAATGATTATGCTAAGTACAAAGAACAATATTAATTTAAAATATGTATAGCTTACTATAGTGCATAATAAAACATATTAAACTTAATTGCTCTAACATGATAAACTGTTAATTGATTAATAGTAGCCTAATAATAAAAGCCTATTAGGCCTAAGTGAATAATTGAACATTATATTATTTTTATAACTGAAATATTTGGACATTTGACATGTAATTACATTAAAGATGATTGTGAATACATGCAGGGTAAGTGTAAATGTGTGTATAAACTAAGCTACCAGGCTAATTGCGTATATGTATGCTATGCTAGAACATAACCTAACTAATACAGACATTAATGGTCATTATAACATAGTTTTGTAGGAATTTTAATCAGGCGCTACAGAGGCTACCTATTAAAAGTAATTTGAGCCAATGGGATCGCTTGGGGTCCTAACAAAGACCCGATTTTGAGGGAGGATCTGATTTGTCACCACACCGGAGCTACAAGCTAGTCATAAAACTACAAGCTTCCAATGCAGTCAGTAAAAAAAGTAGTTAGCTACACAACAGTTTGCTAACAAAAAATAGCTAACTGTTGGTAAATTAAACACTGAAGCTATTGAAGGTGGCGATATAAAGATATTAAAGGGATAATTAACTCGGGAAAAGACAAAATGTACACACCTTGATGTTTAAACCTGTATGGGCCACGTACGCTAACATGGACGCTACAGACTCTAGCGTCTGTGGCTAGTGCGCCTAGGGTTGCCAACTGTCCCGAATTAGCTGGGATGTCCCGATTATTGGGCCTAATTTATTTGTCCCGTACGGGACCTCTCTTGTCCCGATTATTGAGTGCTACGCTGATCTGACTGATACAACAGCAACACGACACTTGAGAATGACCACGACACCGGTCATCATCCAGTCACGCGCATCCGACCATACAAATAAACTATAAATTGAGAATGAATTATCTAATCTATCTAGATATAAATTATTTATAAATATCCCGCATACTGATGCCCGTAGTTCAAATCTTCTGGAATCTAGAGCTGCGCATGCGAGACGGAACATGTGCGCCAGCGCCAAACCGTGTATCGCGCCCACGGCAGAGAGCGAGAGACCTTGCCTGCGAGATAACACCCCCCCCCCCCCCCCCCCCCCGATCGCCAAAATATAGTAATAATGCCCCTAATTGTCCCGCATTTTTCTTTTCGGAAGTTGGCAACCGCGCCGCTTGAGGCCAGATGAGTGGGGTTAAAGCTGCACAGCTACCTCATCTGGCGTCCGTAACAATTACGTGACAGCGAGTTGTAGTTCTGCTTTGTATTCACAGACAGTATTTTAGAGTAGCAGTCAATAGCTCTTGTAAGCACAAAAACGTACAATGAGGGGATGCTGTTGAATGGTATCTGTGGAGAAGTGATGTCAGTTACTGAGATCTCACATGTAGATGTGTTGGTTGTGTAGCAGATGGTATTGTATCTGATGTGTCTTTGTTTTCAGAGCAGGATTAGTGAATTCCCTGACACCCCGTGTGACACTTGCCGTTTAAACTGGGACACCAGGAAAAACTGTAAACAAAAGTGTGTCTGGAAGTGCAAGGATTTGTGGGATCCATCTGTCTGTGTTCATCGTTCAATATGTTCGGCTGTTTTGTGTCAGGCCTGAGTGTCTTTCACACAATACAGTCGTTACCATGCTAATCCTTTAACCCGACTTTCATAAATGTAATGTTTCTTATGTGTTCCTCGTACCCACTTAATGTGAGGTCTCGTATGCGATTGTATGTGGACAAGTCTGCTTATGTGACTGAATTTTATTGTACGACGGATTTAACACAACAAAATTAGGAAAGCAAGTGTGTGCCGAACCGTGGGTGGAGAATGGGACGGTTCGATAATTCAACAAGACTGTTACTTTTACCAAGAACGGGTAACTAGGTGGTTGTTTAGTAGAGCCCATGTCTCCATGATATTGAAGCGTCTTAAAATTTTAAGTACAATCAGCTTGAATGTTTAAGTCATTTCAACTTAAATTACATTAAATTTGAGTTGGATCTTGTATAACGTATAGGGGTGAAACAATATATCTACAACATGTATTGTGGATAGTGACAATTATGTATTGCGTATAGTTCACCCAAAATAAAAATTACTGTGTGAGAAATTTTTTTTTCAGAGTTTTGGTGTCAGTACTACATTAAACTACTGTACATAATGTTGAATATAATGTATAATAATGCAGTGGTGTCCTGATAATGCCAAATGTCTTGTGTTACCAGTAAAAAGTGGCCTACATTATTTTAAATATATCTAGTCATTGACAGAGTGCAAGCATATTTGTCTAAAATAATTCAGCATTTTTAGCTTCAGAATCATGCATATGTTTATTCTAGTGTCTCTATTGTCCTGTGCATTGGGTTTCCAGCACCAAGTCCAAGCCTATTCTTATGATATAACAAAAAATGTACTGTTCATTAAAACGCTAAATTATATGTCTTGGCGTATTGCAATATTACCGTATCGTGAGTTCAGTATCGTGATATGTATCGAATCGTGTCATGAGGGTATCGTTACACCCCTAATAACTTACAAAAAAAGGGGAAAATTGCTTAACTTATTTTTACCTTATGAGTTAAAAGCAATTTAAAAACATATGTTCTCATAACTTATTGATCATATAATTCTTTACAGTATTCAGAGTAATTCTAGTTTATTTCTATCATTTTTTTTTCATCCGTAAGTCTGATCGCCTACTAAAAATAATCCATGCACATAATTCGTTGCACATCACAGGACGAGTTAGGCATTGAAGTTTGATACTCTGGTTAGGGGTTTGTTGTTGGCAAACAGATCTATAACTGCGTTTTGTATTGGCAGTATTTTAGTACCAGATGGTAGCATTCATAACAAATAATTCTGAATCAGAAGCTGTTAAATCGTAACTTAGACACATAATGTGATCCCATTTGGCACGCGTTTGGCCCACTGATGTCAGAGCGGCCCAGTCACATCCACAGCTGTCACACGGACAACACCTGAACTGGTCACTGAACAGCATATGAAATCAAAGGGTGATTTACATACATCCTCCACACCTCAGGAGCCGTGACGGATGCAGGCAAATGGCCCGTTTAGTTCATTCAGTGTGGCTGGAGGCAGTGTGCCCAGACTGAGAATGAGGGTCCAAAGTGTTTAGGTAAAATACACTTCGAATGAGGGCACAGCTAACACAATGCGCAAACTCTTTCTGTCTTATCAATTCGTGTTATTGTCGCCTTGAGGCTGTCAATGAAACATCTTGCCAAAGTTTGCGTCAGATTCTGAAAGTACAGGATTGCTCTCAGGGGAAACCGATGCATGAAGCTGAGCTTTAATGCTTTGGATTGGGAGAGAAGTTTTGGGGTGTTTATAATGCCATGAGCGGTGCTGGGTGGGTCTCTTACAAACTGTAGTTGGTTGCTGATTCCAAATTACATGACAAAAAAATTAGTTAGAAAACATAATCAATTACATTACACACATAAGGTAATGTAATCTGACTACTTTTACATTACTTTTGACCTAACTCATTTATCACGTTGATTTGAATAATATTGATGGATAATCTTGTACCATATTGATGTAAAAATACAAAGAGAAAGAAAATATATTTCATTCTTTTTTATAAACAACATGAAGTGCATTAAAGGTGCAGTAAGTTACTAGTTACGATCTCATTTCACAGAAAGGTTTTAATTTTTGGTAGAAAAACATTGGACAGATTTTTGATAGTTTTTAAAATCAATATATTAATTGTAAACTAAATCTTTATAAATGTATATTTTTATATATACTTACACAAGACCAAACAGTTGTTTAGTTATTTCAATGCTTTATTTCAATGTACTAATGTACTAATTACTATTACTTAATTACTTGTACTGTATACTGCCTACTATACTTTAAAAACATCAACTGAATAACGTGCTACAATAACATGTTTTAAATTGCAGTATGCTGCTACATTGTTTTGTGCATATATATATATATATATATATATATATATATATATATATATATATGCCACATTTTGACAAATATAGCATGCATACAGAAAATGTGCATCAGTACTACGCATGATATACTACAGGAATAGCAAGACTACTGTGGCAGTGCATTGTGAACCGTCTCTGTGAGGTTTGTGGGGAGAGAGGTTCTTTATTAAGAAGGCTGCCATCTAGTGTTTAATATATTGAGTGCAGTTTTAATGACAGACAGCAAAATGTCTCTGTAAATTACATCTAAATACAACCTTGATTGTTTCACTGCTATTCCAATCGACTGCCTGAAATATCCTTCAGTAAATCTGAGAAGGAAACAAAAAAACCCTTCCAAAACCCTTCCATAAACCCAGATTTATTAGTGTTTTCTGCTTGTTTGTTTAGCAGATTATTGAGACACGCATATAAAACCTGCCGGCATGGATCCATTTGGCTTGCTGTTTGTTTATTTGGCATGACAGGACAAAATTCAGAATGGCAGCAGGGAAGAGGTGTGGCCCTACGGGCTCCAACGGCCTTCATCCGTTTAATGAGGATGTTTGTATATAGATGCCACATGCAAATGTCTTAATTTAGCCTATAGGGCTAGCATAATATATGCAGATTGAAATTTGATTTGTTACTAGGCAAATACCAAGTGTATAATGACCGTCTTCTGTCATGTTTACGGGCATGAAGTCAGCGGACACTCTTGGTTGGTTTACTGACCCGCTTTCTGTGCTAAGAGTTAACTTGCCCTCGGCTAGCATGTCTGTCGTAGCATCCCTGTGAATTGCGCTAATCACTCACACATCCGTCTCAAAGGATTCAGCTATTTGCTGCACGGTGCGACTCTTTTAGCTAGCAGGCGCCACGACAAATGACAAGCTATTTGACTTAATTAAAATGTAATTTGCTCTCAGGTTGTGCCAGATTTATCTCTTTTCTCTCGTTATCAAAATATTTGCTGCAAAAGTGTCATGCTGTAAAGCAGCTGACAGACACGCAACTGCTAATGTATCGATCTCATGTTACTACTGTAGTTAACTTTTTTTTTCCCAGACAGACAGCTGTATATTGCGTATTGAATATATATAACCGTTATAGTAATGTTTTGTCCCAGGATGGAGAAGATTTAAATGGAAATGTTGTTCATTAATCAGTGACGACACAGCATGTAAAACAAAACATTGCTGGACAATGAACTAAGGAGGAACTTAAATACACAGTAGTGATGAACCAAATACAGACAGGTGTGCTAATTGAGGAAACCAAGGAGACAAACTAGTAGCGGCAAACGGAAAACAAAGTAGATGACAAAGGCAGGCACAACTGGAACTGACCACAATGAAACTGAAACCAAAACAGAATTGTTACAGTTGTAATGTAAATTTTTGAATATAAAGTGTATATTTCTGTTTTGTAGCAAGTTAGCATTGGTTAGCCTAGCAGTTGTATTTATCCACAAGGATGGTTTATCCACGTTTTATTGCCTGTTTTCGATATTTAGTGTTTATTTATGTGTTGTAAGTTAGCATTGTTAAGCCCAGCAGACATATATTGTTTACGTCACATAAGGATGGTTTATCTACTAAAAAAACACATTTTATTGCCTATTTTTCCCGATATTAAGTGTTTATTGCTGTTTTAGCATTGGTTAGCCTAGCAGTTATACGACACATAAGGATGGTTTATCTATTAAATACCAATGTTTTATTGCGTATTTTGGATATTTAATGTTTATTTAAGTTGTAAGTTAGCATTGGTTAGCCTAGCAGTTATACAACACATAAGGATGGTTTGACACATAAGGATGGTTTATCTATTAAATACCTATGTTTTATTGCATATTTTGGATATTTAATGTTTATTTATGTTGTAAGTTAGCATTGGTTAGCCTAGCAGTTATATACATCAAATGAGGATGGTTTATCTAATGAATAACCACGTTTTATTGCCTATTTTTTGTATATTTAGGGTTTATTTATGTTTTAAGTTAGCATTGGTTAGCCTAGCAATTATATACATCCCATAATGATGGTTTATCTAATAAATAACCATGTTTTATTGCCTATTTTTTGGATATTTAGTGTTTATTTATGTTGTAAGTTAGCATTGGTTATCCTAGAATCTGTATATGTCACATAGGGGTGGTTTATATATATATATATATATATATATATATATATTAAAAAAAGTTTTGGATAATATAATTAGGTTCTTTGCAAAAATAATTTGTTCTGTTCTGTATTTATGCATTCATGTTTCTTCATAGATTTAATGTCAAGGTAAAGTTAAACAGTTCTGTCAACTCGTAGCCGTGCAAATATTTATACCACGGTATTCAGTGTGTGTTTTTGGGCCGTTTGTTTCTGTCTAAAAAAGGTGTTTTCACTGTTTTTAAGTTGCTCGGGTGTTTGTACACAGACATCTCGGCGACCTACATATTAACTGGCCAGCATTTATTATTTATTTTATAGCATTAGGGCCCTCACAATGCCATTTCTGATACCAATAATAGCAAAGTCTTCCATATTCAAAACACATATTGTTTATGTCGCTCCGTCATTTAGTGGGATTAACTCCTGAAAAGCTCTTTTAATAGCTTTTGAATTATTCACTAAATGCAGACCTCTGGCGGCAGTCACATGTTTTCTTGGAAACTGCAGCGAGAGTCTCTTAACAAGCATTAAATATTAAACCGTGATCTTTGAAAATAAATAACAAATGGCACAATGTCATCAGAAATGAGTAAATGAACATGACAAATCCTGAAAGACGCTCTGTCCCTGTCTGATTGTTAGCTCTGATATCTTGGTGTCTTGAGGATGACGCAGTTGAGATAATGTAATCATTGTTGCTTTCAGATGCTGTTTTTTTAGCTCTTATAAAAGAGCTTTTGCTGTGAAATTAAAATAAGTACAAGATCTCCTTCAAAAAGTGTAAGAACGTTTCAGAATCTGTGAAACTCCTCAGGGAAAGTAGTCCTGTCTGCATAGGGAATATTGTATAAGTAAATGTATGCGGCGTGTAATTGTCATCTAAACCAATGTGTGTTTCAAATCGATGTTTATATTGTTTCTTGGAGCAGCGATGTAGCCGGTTGCATGGTAACACCATGAACAGTTTGCTTCTTGACAAGATGGATATCAATTTGAGATTCTGAAAGGCCCCATCAGACTCCGGTGCCAGACGGGATCATGTCGCACAAATACAGATGGATTCAGAGAAATTACTCAGCTTTGTTCTGGGCATTTCAGCTGGTCTGCCCGTCTGACCATTATAATCTCACACTTATTTAATGAAACCGGCAATGCATGTGTTGTTTTCCAGTTTGGAAAATGTTTCGATGAAATTCACGTGGAATCAAATGTCGACTAAGGATTTATAAGGGTTTATTTTAGGAATGTGCTTGGTCCAACCAAGCTTAACTTACTTATTCATTTAAGCTCAATTTGTGGCTATTAAAGCTGCAGTAGGGAGTCTTGAGAAAACGTTGACTTAGCCTGAAAATTTGAACAAGTACAACTTCCAGGTCCCACCCCCTTGCTCTATTCTGCACTACAGCCCTCCCTCCACAGCTCGTCCTCCACAGCGGAGCCTGTCGTGAACGCGCAGGCTAGTAAACAGGGCCACCGATGACGGCGGATAAAAAGTTATATGGCACATTCACTAATAGGGACTAAACGTCAATAATATGCTTTACATTGACTATGGCCTGCCCATACTTTGACTACAAACTTGGTCCTCAAATCATTATGTATTTTCCAATAGCCTACATGTAACTTTATAACGTTGCACTCTTTCTATAAGTTATAAATAGCTAGTAAGATAACGTTAATATAACGGTAACTAACGTTACAGCATGTAAGTAATTATTCTAGCGATATATAATGCTAGATAAGGTGTGCTAGTACATTATTTCAGCAACATGACAAGCCAGTGAATTAGCAGGTTTCAATTGTTGCTTAGCAGAGTGCGTGACATTTTATCTACATGTTATGCGGCTAGAGTTTTGACACCGAGTCAATGGGCTCTGTGTAATTCTTTCTTTTTCGGTTGTTTATCGTCATCAGTCTTTTTCCTTTTACCTCTTTGTTTTATGAGCAGCTGTCACTGGAGAATTGGCAGTTTAGGTTGTTTCTCCGTCATAAGCACAGCTGCAGCACGCCGGCAATCTTGAGTTTGAACGACGGTTCGCGCTCCGGCGCTCGCGCTGTGCAAGAGAGGGGTGTGATCAGCGCGTACACGAGCGTGATTGACAGTGCTAAGACACTCCTCCTGGCTCTGATTGGTTGTTTCTGACCGGGAGCGTGCATTTCTTGCAAATGGCAATAGGACCACTGGGAGGAGCC
Organism: Tiaroga cobitis; assembly: GCA_030578255.1. NCBI lineage: Eukaryota > Metazoa > Chordata > Actinopteri > Cypriniformes > Leuciscidae > Tiaroga > Tiaroga cobitis. Next base: position 12,101,133 of record CM060612.1, read on the forward strand.
AGAGGAGCTTGATTTTTACACAGATTATCTGTCTCATATTCTACTGTCAGGACATAATGACAGTTTTAGCAAATACATGTTTTCAAAAGTTACCTACTGGAGCTTTAAAGTTAATACGAATTGCCAAATGCCATTTTACTTCTTTAATGCGATGCATCTCTTGAGTTAAACAGGATAATCAATAAGAAATTCAGGGCAAGACTTGATTTTATCCTTCTAGAATTGATTGGATGGTTAAGATTAGGTGGTACACACCATAATGGAGCCAGATTGAACAATAACTTAAAAATCTATCGGTTAATAGTCAGCATGGTGTCAGCATAGTCAAGCGATGTCATCGGAAAAGGAAAGTCGTTTCAGAGTAAGAGCAAATTGTTGCATTTTGAAAATGCCTTACAAAGAAAAGCATTTTTCCACAGATAAATAAGACCAGTAAGAATATGTTGATGCCATGTTGACGTAAGAAGTATTTTTTTCCCCCGTGTGATTCCCAAATATCTGCTCTGGGAAAGCTGGAAACAGCAAGGCTTGAGCTTTTTCCATCAGCATGGATTCGATAATTCCCTGGGATGCTCTGTCCAGGTTACCATGGCGATTCAGAATATCTCTGCGTTTAAATCTGCACATGTCCTTTTTTTTCTATTCCGGAATGCGTTCATTGAAAATAAATCCTATTATTTCCACTGTGCTGCTCTGTCCATCTGCACTTTGGTGGAACCTTTGTAGATGAATAAATCATTATATTATCAGCATAACAATTTGAGTGAAAACTTCAATTAAATGTCAGTATTTATTATTTATTAAAACCCTTTATAACAGTGGTGGCTGATACCAAGTTCTCACAGTGTCACTGGAGCAATAATAACAGTATGGTTACTATATTTTGGCAGAAACCGCGGGGAAGAAAACAGAACTTGAACTTGAGTAAATCACGTCCTTGACAATGCAACGCTTTCTCAAGCAATAGCATGAGCAGGGGGCGCGGTGATCTGACCAATGGCAGACAGGCAAATTTGTTTAGGAGGGTAGTAACACAGACATTACACTCATCACTTTTAAAAACACATTTTTTGGTGGTTTTATTTTGAATGCATCGTTTCTGAATGCTTTTAATACACATCTAACTCGTTTTCTTCTTCTCTTTTATCTTTTCCAGTGGTCTGTAGTTTCCGAGGACACGTGTCACACGGTCTGACTCTAGAACTTGGAGAGACGGTTCAGATCCTGGAAAAGTGTGAGGGTAAGTCATTCTCCAGGAGTACCATCAAGCTGTTAGGGTAACATTTTTGGAAAACCTTTTTTTCTTTTTTTACAGGTGTTGATGAAAAATCTTAATAATATATAAAAGACACATTCAATGAATAAAGTAGAAATTGGTGTCTCATCACACAATAACATCATACATATTTTTTGTCAGTTTATGTGAAATGTAAGTTATTAATTATTCCCCCTCCAGCATTTTTTTTTTTTATCATTTTCATGGCTCCCTGAATATTTTGTTTAATGAATATCTGAATATGCAATAAGAACAGGCCCTCTGCTTTTAAATCAAAATCTCGTTTTATACTAGCTTGATGCATTATTTTTTTTAATCATCACTTTAATGTGGGCAAGTTTCATAAAAAAAGCAACATTTTGAGTAAAAAGCTGAGAAACACAGGTGGAGTAATTCGAGATCATCAACACAATTCTTCACAGTCCTAGAGCTCGTCCTGGGTCGACATATCATTCAGTAACATAAGGCAGTTTTAATTTATATGCTGTTTAATGTTGATGATCGCGTTATTTTACATGTGCATCTGCTTACATATGATAATGCTTGTTTCTGCTTCTTCTTCTCCTGTGTTTTGATTCGGAGATTCATTACTCGTTCCGAAGATGAGTAATAGCGCCCCCTACCGTATAACAGCGAAAACACGGAAAGCCGGGAATTATAAACCAACATTTGGTTCCAAACTATCTCGTCCAACAAAGTGACAGCTCAGTTTAGCTTAAAAAAAATCAGGGTAACACTTAATTATTATCCACCAATAATTCCAATAATCAATGTTTTACTAGACAATCCTACTACAATAATACATCTCGATATCTGTCTAACATTGAAAACAAAATGCCTGTGAAAAGGTGCAGGTTTCCTCTCTTTATTAAAGTTCAAACTGTCAGAAAGCAGCACAAAAAGTTTTTCAGTCTGTAAATTAAATTGAACACTTTAAGTAAATTAAACATTTTCAATGCGATCCGGGTGATGGCGTTGCGAGTGGCGTTGCGAGTGGCGTTCATGTTCGTGGTATTACCCGTGCACTTTACTTTTACCTGGCAGTTCTTGTATATCACATACTCTTTGTCGATTTTGTTTGTCCTATCAATGGTATAAAGTCGAAGTGGGTCCAGACTTTGGACTTAAACGTGGCTGGGACGTCTATTATTTTACACACACTGCTGTCCGCCATCCCGTTAAAAACCTCTTTTTCTTAGGCTAGTTAACTTATGTTCAGGTTTCCCTCATTCATGTGTTGAGGGCCACCTCGAGGAGCAATGAAGAGACACTGGGAGGAGGGAAGTCTATTTAGAGCGCCTTGTTAATTAAAATATCGATATTTGGCGCCAGCGTATCGATTCTCCTATTACATGGAGAAGGACAACGATATATTGGCCTATCCATATTTTGTCCCACCCCTACTATATACTATAAGTAACTTATCTTACTAACCTGAACCCTAACACCTAACCCTAACCTACCAGTCCACAACAGTCTACTAATATTCTAATGAGAGTTACTGTAGTTGCAAAGTTACTTGTAGTTTGTAGAATGTCACGGACCATCGAAATAAAGTGTAGCCAAATTCAACCCTGTTACCCATTCTTCTCTGTTTTAATCATTTTTAAATGAATGCGATTCAAGTTTATTTCGTGTTTGTTTCTAAAACAACAACAACAACAACAGCAACAAAACAGCTCATATAATACTTAGTTTGACCCCTAAGGTGAGCAGAAAGCATTTTCTGATGGTTATTCATGACCATTTGTTGAAAAAGTACATTTTTTACAAGAGTTTCAAACCCTTTTTTTTGTAACCTCTTCATAGAAAGTGCCAAGAGACATATCAACATTTTCCACCCACTCTTAGCTCAGATTGTACTGTATATTGCAAGACAAAATCTCCCGTCTCTGCGTTTTTCGCTCAGTGTGTAACTTGTGCTGCCGGCAGTCTTTACTTTAGAAACCCAGATAATTCTGAATACTTAAATGGAACCGAGAGACTTTCGACACAGAATTGCAGGGCGCCTCTGTTCTTCAGCCTACAGAACAGTCACGCATGTTATATTTATGGCTAGTTTGGCTTTCTTTTGTGACTTTTTGCACGTAACAGCACTGTTAGCTAGCTTTAGCCTCCCGTTACCTCAGTCCTGCGGATGCAGTTAATGGGATTGTTGTGTACTCATCTCAGGACTAGGGCTCTGATTCATGGCCGTAGCATCGATCGCTTTGATGAAAGCTGTACATCGGCACCCTGGTCTGGATGTGCTGGCTCGCTCAGATAACAGGACCGATCATGTGATATTAGCCGTGGCACGTCAGTCCTCTAGTATTGATCGAGACTTCACTCACTTTTTCCTTGAGTAATCTTCCTTTATTAGGAACACTATGAGAAGAGCACTTGTCCAGGCAGTAAATGAAGCAAGATCTTCTAGATCTAGCAAGAAGAAACCGCTCAAAATTATGCTGATGGTCATCTTTTGTCTGGATTTCTTCTTGAATCGGTTTGCGTTGGCTACGTCTACATTAATCCGGATACATTTGAAAACGGCGTTTTCGTTTAAAAACGCTCTCCGTCCACACTAGCGTTTTCCCACGTTCCAGTGTGGATGAGAAACTTTTAGAAAAATTCCTGAAAAACGCTAAATTCACCTTACAGCGCATGCGTGAAAACTCATAAAAGCTCACTGAGATGATACTGACGAAAAAATAAATAATAAAGTTATCGTGCAATTCTTCTGACTGGATAATTTTATCAAAAAGCTTCGTTTTCATTAATAAAAACGCCGTCTCAGGGTGGACGGATGGCCAAAACGGAGAGGAAAAAGATGCGTTTTCAAATGAAAACGTATTAGTGTTGACATGGCCTTTGTGACTTTAGCTTGATCTCGTAGAGGAAGTGTTGAAACATCCTTGAAGACCCTCCCAAAATTGCACAAACCAGTGAACATTGGGTATGTACTTCTCTCTTTAAATGCATTAATGAAAAAAGTCACTTATTACCAACGTGGGTCAGCATGTTAATACAATTTGAATTTAAAAGTAATTCAGAAAACGCAATCCACACAAATTCACTTCCAGGTAACAGAGTTTTCATAGATTTTCACTTCAGCTCCCCCCTGGGCCCTGAAAGAAAAGTGGCTCAATTTCAGAGTGTCGCAGTTTAAAGGTCAGTAATAAAAAATGCTCGTTCCCAGGAGCTGTCAACGGTCATGGCTCAACCTGATATTCAGAGCCTACAGGCAAAGATTGAGAGATACAAGCCGCATTGTACCTCAGCCAGTGAAATACAGCCTTTTAAAGGGGGGAAGAAATATGTTTCAGTCTGTGAAAGTGGCAAAACACAAAACCCTCCA